>JAKRSI010000881.1:0-360757 GCA_029890345.1 Natrix helvetica helvetica
TATAAGGCGACAATTAACAAAGCCTTACAAGCCCACCCATATCCGGTTCCGTTGTGCAGCATCTGCTGCACTCATTGGGCCGCGGTAACGTTTTTGCTAAGCTTGACTTAGCTCAAGCTTATCAACAGTTAACAGTGGATGAAACGACGGCTGACACTCAGACAATCGTCACCCATCGTGGGGCATTCCAGTGCCGCAGACTCCAGTTTGGAGTCTGCATCGCACCCAGAATTTTTCAAAGTTTTCAAAGGAGAGAATGCACCATGGTCTTCCCGGGGTCTTACCTTATTTTGATGACATGCTTATAGCAGCGAATAATAAGGAAGAACTGACAAATAAACTAAGAGCCATTCTGCAGCGATTTAGGAACAAAGGTTTAAAATTTAAGAAAATCTAAATGTTACTTTGGAGTGACTACCGTTGAATTGCTGGGATTCTATATTGATACCCAGGGTATTCATTAGGCTCAATCTAAACTGGAAGCTATTAAAAATACCCCGGCTCCCCAATAGAGCTGAACTACAAGCCTTCTTGGGCTTACTAAACTTTTACGTTATCTTTTTGCCCCATAAGGCTCCCGTCACAGAACCTTTGCATCGGTTGCTTGACAACTCTACGTCATGGAGATGGGACAGCCACGAAGCACATGTGTTCGTGGCTGTCAAATCCCTCTTGAGGTCTTCTGCAGTACTAATGCAATATAACGAGTCATTACCACTTCTCCTAACCACCGATGCCTCCCCCTATGGTGTGGGAGCTGTTTTAAGCCATCGTTGCCCAAATGACAACGAGGCTCCCTTAACCTATTTTCCCCCCCCTCCTTGTCCAAGGCAGAAAGAAATGATAGCCAATTGGACAAGGAGGCTTTAGCGGCTGTAGCAGGAATCAAGCAATTCCATCACTACCTCTATGGCCGCTCCTTCCTTCTACAAACAGACCATAAGCCCCTTCTTGGTATTTTAGTGGGCAACAAGCCTACGCCTGCTATACTTTCACCCCGAATGTTGCGGTGGACTGAATTCCTCGCGACATACTCATACCGCGTGGAATATAGACCTGGGAAACAGATGGGTCATGCAGATAAAAAGTACTGAGCGACTGATGTAAGAAGCAGACTACGATTGAATGCAACAGATTTTATCAACTCAACTAAGCAACCACAAGAACGAACTTTTGCTGCCTGACAGCTCTTTTATACTCGCAGCTGTCGGTGCGGTAGCCAATGAGAGCCCTTTAATTTCCCGCCTGGAGGCTGCCGCGTCTTGACCGATCCTGTTCGTACCAGGTTTGATTGACAGACTTGGCCGGAGCGTCCATGAAACCTCCTTTCCAAGCAACTTCCATGAATCCAGTGTCTTTCCCCCCCCACTTGGAACTGAACCCAGACAGACGTGTCTTCCAACACATGAATCACTTCAGTTGTTAACAGTAACACAGTTGTTAAACAAATCTGGCTTCCCCATTGTCAGAAGCTCCATATGACCCTGAGACATGGCAACCGTCATAAATATGAATCAGTGGTCAAGCGACTGAATTCGTCTCACATGACCATGGGGATTCTGCAACAGTCTTTAGTGCGAGTGACGGACAGAAATCACTTTTTCCAGGGCCGTTGCAGCTTTGAAGAGCCACTAAACGAATGGTCGTTAAGTCGAGGACTACTTGTAAGGCAGCCATTATTTGTTATTGGCTGAATCATGAACGTTGGTCATTGTAGGAGATGCATTGTCAGTTGAGGACTGCCCTGTTAGGATCAGTGAATAAGGCAGCCTCCGTTTCCTGCCCACTCCAGTTTTCTTCCAAAAGGGCGATTCCCCCTAACTTCAATGCTCCCCATCCCCTTCCCTCCTCCATCCCCGGTCTTCGTCCCTTCCCTCTCTCCCTTGTTTCTCTGATTGCCTGGGGCAAAGGAGCAATGGACTCGCTGCCCAGCTGCCCATTCCACCCGGGACCTGGTGGGGTGGCGGGTAGCCGGCTTTTCCCGCCCTTTAGAGAATGGGAGGAGCTGGATGGAGATGGGAGGAGCTATAAGCGCATCCAGCTTAGGCTCTGGAAACTTTTGGCTGGGGTGGTTCCGGGCAGCGGGATCCACGTGCGGGTCTGGAAGGGAGCTTAGCCGGCGGGGCTGGGAGGAAAGCGGACCTTTTCCTGCGCGCATTTTTTGGAACGAGGAACAGAGACGCCTTTCCTTGAGGACCCCAGGTAAGAAGCTCCCATCCTCCCTCCCTCCCTCCCCTTTTCGCACGTGGCAATCGTGGAGGGAGATACTTGGCTGGGGTCGCTCCGGGGAGGGGGATCCACGTGGGTGGCCGGCGGCGATCGCGGATCTTTTCCTGCGAGCATCTCTTGGGGAGCGGAGTCCGGGCGAGGAAGAGAGCCGCCTTATTCCTATCGAGCGCCAGGTAAGAAGCCCCGTCCCTCCTTCCTTCCTTCCTCCCTTCTTCTCACCTGGGAAATTGCTTGCACAGGTGACCCTTAAATGAAGCTTCTGGGGCGCTGCTAAGATCCCACTTTCTCCTTGGGGAGATGATGATGATGATTTTCCTGGCCCTTCCTGATCGTTTCCCGTCACTTTCTTTGCTCTGTTTCAGATCCAGGAGGCTTGGAGTTCAATGGCTGGGAAACCGGCGAGAAGAAAAGGGGGCGATCCCTCCCAGGAGCTGCTGTTTCGGGGAGTTGCTCCGGACGAGCCTCCTCCGGAGAGAGCATCGGGTAAAAAGGCTCCTTCTGATGCCCTTTAATCTCTTTGCCCTCCTTTCTTTCCTCCCTGAGTTCGTTTCCATTGTTCAATCCAACTGCGTTTTTTAAAGTGTACATTTAAAAAGTTTTGCCCTTTTCCTGTGGGCCATTGTTTCTCAACCTTGGCAACTTTGTGATATGTAGATTTTAAATTCCAGATTTTCCCACGTGTCCACATATCTTATAGCTCCCACGATTGAGAAACCTCGTTCTAGCCAGCTTTGTCAGGTGTTCTGGGAGTTGAAGTCCAACAGCCATTAAAGGGCTAAACTCGTTCACTTTTACAGTAGGCTATTCCAAAAGGCAAGTCCCAGCTGTGAAAAGGAGTTTCTATTGTCTTCCCTGATTACCTGATAATGGGAGGGGAACATTATAGAAACATAGAATAACAGAGTTGGAAGGGACCTTGGAGGCCTTCTAGTCCAACCCCCTGCTTGAGGGGGAGTATTTTATACCATTTGAGACAATTGGCTATCCAGTCTCTTCTTAACAGCCTCCAGTGAAGGAGCATCTTAGCCAGGATTCTGATGATCCAAGATTCTTACCTTGAAATGACTGAAATAAAGACCCATTGTCCCATATCAGGGAAAGGTGATAGAGAAACCACAACCGTTTTGCTAAAAATCCTTAGTGTTAGGCCTAGAGAATTTGAAAGAGAATTGGACTCTTTGTTGGTGCCAGGCCAGACCTAATATTCCTGATTAACAACTCGGCACAACTCCCTGGATATGGGAGGGGATCTGCTTGAGGCATTCAGAGTCCCCCTCTGTGGTTCTTTAATGCATACATTCATGGCCCAGAGAGCTGCCTCTGAATCCAATCCTTGGTCCTTCCACACCTTTCCCTTTGAGCTTCTATGTATTGTTGATGTGGTTGCAAGGGACTCACATAAAGGGGTTCCCTAGTTAGCCTAGAAATAGGCTAACATCAGCCCTGTGCACTGTATGCTCAAGAAGATCCTTAGGATGCTTGATAGCAAATTATTCCTTTGCTGTTTTCCCCCCCACTCTTAGACATTCCCATGGCCTCGTCTTCCTCTCCCGAAACTTCAGTTCTTTGCAGCAGAGGATTAACAGCGGTTGAGCTTCCAATGCAGGTAGGAGGATTCTCCCCTCCCCTCCCCTGATGTGCCAGTCTCGCAATAACAGAATAGCACAATTGGAAGGCATCTTGGAGATCTTGTAGTCACGTGATGGCAAACCCCAGGTGGCACAAAGAGCTATATTCGCTGGCATGCCAGCCATCAACCTTCGTGTACCAGATGAGTTGACCTTCCAGAGGGGTGGGGGAGGCCGTTTTCGTCCTCCCCAGGCATTAGGAGAGGCTCTGGAGCCTGGGGAGGGCAAAAGACGGCTGCGACGGGCCAACAGGAAATTTGTTCCCAAACTTCTAGTTGGGCTGTCGGGGCCGTTTTTCTCCCTCCCCAGGCTTTAGTAAACCTTCCGGAGCCTGGGGAGGGTTTGTATGTGGATGTCCGTGGGGTCATGTGCTCATGCGCAGATGGGCAGAGATAATTGAATTGATGTGCGCGGGTGATAGCCCATGCACGCAAACGTTTTGCACGCTGTAAGAGAAAGGTTCACCAATAGAAAGGTTCTACTCCATCCCCTTGTTTCAAGCAGGGGACCCTACACCATTTCAGACACGTGGGGGTCCAGTCTCTCCTTAAAAACCTCCTGCCCACAACTTCTGAAGGCAAACTGTTCCATTAGTTAATTGTTCTCACTTTCAGGAAGTTTCTCCTTAATTCTAGGTTGCTTTTCTCCATGATTAGTTTCCATCTATTCTTTCTTGTCCTGCCTTCTGGTGCTTTGTGGAAGCACCTCAAATATCGAAATACAGCTGTCATGTCTCCCCTAGCCCTTATTTTCCCTAGACTGTCCATATCCAGTTCCTGCAATTTATTTTTTTCATATATTATAGTCCTATTTAAGGACTTGAATTATCTTAGTTTTTCTTCTCTGCACTTTTTCTAAAATCTTAATATCTTTTTTGTGGTGACCAAAACTGAATGCAGTATTCAGGTGTGGCCTTACTAAGCTCTTATAAAACGATACTAATAATAAGCCCAAGGTGAAAAGTAAAGTCCAAGATTTACTTTTGCACAGAAATTAGATGTTGAACCCCACTTTCCTTGATTTTTGGGATGATTAATCTGCTCACCGCAGTGGGTAAAATTATCCCAGTGTTGGATTTGGCCAACATATCCAAGCTCAAGCCCATCAATGGAATATGAGGTTGCTGCTCCTGCGGAATCGGCCAAACCGATAAAACATTAACTAGATGAATCTCTAGCCAGAGGCTTTTTATTTTGAGAAAAGTTCTCCGGAGAAGATGTTCTGTCAAGAAATTGCACAGTAGCTGTCCAGATGAAGTTGAAGATACACAGATTTGTAGACGTTTATATAAATATGAATATATTTAACCTACCAATTTACAGCAATCTTTGTCATCACCCAGAGAAGGAAGAACATAAGATAGTCAGGAACATCATGAGTTAAATCTAAAACATCCTACAGAAAACACAGAAAGAAAAAAAGGAGGGGAAAAAGTGACACTCCCCTTTACACTTACAGCAACCAATCATAGCTTAGATTGCATCATGCATGAGTCAGCACTCTCTAACTAGTCAATTGTATTGGGGCCTATTGTAGACTTTACTCTTCCAGCTACTAAATTCAATATCCTAACAGGCTCCTTTGCCCATCTTGGAAACTCTGCAGTTTGTTCATGAAGAAAACATGCATGTAATTAATTCATTGAAGTGTTCATTATTAGGGATGTTCATGGAATATGTTGTGTTTTTCCGCTCTCCCTGTGTCAGGAATTGGTATCATTTGAGGATGTAGCTGTGTTTTTCTCCGTGGAGGAGTGGGCCCTGCTGGATTCTGAGCAAAAAGCCCTGTACCAAGAGGTCATGCTGGAAATCAAGAGGAACATGGCCTCCTTAGGTAAAGGATTCTCTTAAGATACCTACATTTGGTAGCCAAAGGTCAAATCTTATATCAATTTAATAACAAGCATAGCATCATGTTTTGAACAAACCAGAGTTTAACTATTCAAATGCAGCAATGGTGCTTGATCCCATTTACACCTAAATTTGTGTTAACCTTTTTTTTTCTGTTGCAAGCACATGACGGATGGGAGATGAAGGATTCTGGCCAAGAGGTCATGCTGGAAAACAAGAGGAACATGGCCTCCTTAGGTAAGGGATTCTCTTAAGATATCTACATTAGGTAGCCAAAGATCAAATCTTACATCAACCTAATGTGGGATTCGTTGTCTCATTTGGAAATAAGCAATCAGCAGTCAAAGCTGCCAAGAGAAAACACTGGTAATTTTCTTCCTTACTTTGGTAAGAGGGTGGACCACACACACACAGGTACAATGGACACTTCCTAAATCATCAATCCTCGTGCCTTATATTCTCTATACTATTACAAATTTACCTGCCACCTCTTCTTCCCTGGCTTTGTAATAATGATGTTACAACCTATCCAAATTATCTAAACTCAGTGACGTGCAGTCAGAGGAGGCAGGGGAGGCACACCACTGTCAATCATGAAAAGGAAAAAAAAATGTAAATGGGAAAAGGCGAGTGCTGAAGTGAGGTTAGCTAGCTGCAGCCTCACAGTGAATGACTACCTGTTTAAAAAAGCCTCTAAAGCTCTGAGCTCTGCCACGCGGGAAAGAAAGCGCTTTTGTCAGCGGGGTGTCGGGGGAGAGGAGAGAATGCCTGAGCTCCGGGACAAGCTGCAAATGATCGACGTTGCAAAAATTTATGTTGCAATGCAAAAGTCTTTTGCCATGCCAGGAAACGTCATGGCAAAAGAAGCAGCTGGTGAGGTTGCCGGGAGAGAGCCCAGGAGGAAAGGTGCACGCGCAGAGGAGAGGAATCTAAGGCGAAAACAGCTGCTGCGTTTTGTGACTGTTATGAAACAAGCCGCTCTCTTGCATTGCATAAAAAGATTCACAAAGCAGAGGATCCACACAAATGTCTGGATTGTGGAAGGACCTTCAGGCAGAAAAATCATCTGAGTTCACATAAGAGGGTCCACGAAAAGAGGAAGCAGCATTAATGCATCACCTGCGGAAAGGCCTTCAGAAACAGCACCTCCCTTACTTCCCATCAAAGCATCCATAGAGAGGAGAAGTTGCATCAACTCAGGGAGGGTAGAATGAGGTTTGCTCAGAGCAATGAACTGAATTCCCCCCAAAAAAGCCCCACTGGGAATAAATCATGTAAGTGCCTGGAATGTGGGAAGAGCTTCCGCTCTGCAAGGGACCTCACTTACCACAATAGGATCCATACAGGGGAAAAGCTGTATCATCGCACTGTGTGCGGAAAGAGCTTTGCACAAAATGACATTTCAATTGCCATAAGAGGATCCACACTGGAGGGAAACTGTATAAATGCACAGAATGTGGGAAATGCTTCAAAGCCCCCGATGTCCTTACTTTCCATAAGAGGATTCACACAGGGAAGAAATCCTATGAATGTTTGGAGTGTGGAAAAAGCTTCAACAGACACGACATTCTAACCTTACATAATAGGATTCATATAGGGGAGAAACCTTACAAATGCCTTCACTGTGGAAAGAGCTTCAGTCAAAAAGGTCATCTTAAGTCCCACGAGAAGATCCACACGGGGGAAAAACCATTTCAATGCACGGAATGTGGAAAGAGCTTCCGTTTCTTATCAAAATTTAATGCTCATTACAGAATCCACACAGGGGAGAAGCCCTTTCAATGCCTGCAGTGTGGAAAGAGTTTTGCCCGTTCTGATGGCTTGCATGCCCACAAACAGACCCACACAGGGGAGAGTCCATACAAATGCCTGGAGTGTGGAAAGAGCTTCGGTTATTCCAGCAACTTAACTTCCCATAGGAGAATCCACAGTGGAGAGAAACCATATCAATGCACCGAGTGTGGGAAGTGTTTCACTACTCAACAGAATCTTACTGTCCATAAAAGGATCCACACAGGTGAAAAGCCTTATAAGTGCACCGAATGTAGCAAATGCTTCACTGATTTGGGTTCTCTCTCTCGCCACAGAAGAGTCCACACTGGGGAGAAACCACATGAATGCCACACTTGTGGAAAGAGCTTTATTAGAAAATATTGCCATATTGTACATAGCAGGACCCACACTGGGGAGAAACCATATCAGTGCCAGGAATGTGGAAAACGCTTCCGTGATTCTCAAGGATTGATGATCCATAAAAGGATTCACACTGGGGAGAAACCCTATAAGTGCACAGAGTGTGGCATGAGTTTCAGAAAAAGTACCCTATTTTTCGCCCTATAAGACACACTTTTTTACTCCAAAAAAGAGAGTTAAAATCTGGGTGCGTCTTATACGCCGAATGTAGCCACCTGGGTCATCTAAAATGGGTCAGGCAAAGCGGGCGTTGCAGAGATCGTGATGGCTGGAAAGGAGAGAGGTTTCGCTTTCAGAGCTCCTGCTCGGCTGGGCTCCCAGGAGGGCTTAGGCGGTGGCGGCGGTGGCGGTGGCAGCGGCTCCTCACATTACTGGGGAGTGAAGTTGTTGTGGCCATTGTCTCCCCTGAGCTGCCCCCTGAATCTCTGAGGCACCTTTCGCTTGCAGGAGGAGGAGGGTGAGCGCCGAGTATACCAAAGCCTCTGAGTAACTGGGAAAGAAAGCCGCGCTTGGAACCTGCCGAAAACTGCCGCCCGAAAAGCACGCCTTTCATTCCCAGTTACTCAGAGGCTTTGGTTTAAGGAGGCGCTGCTTTAAGACTCCTGAGAATCCGGAGAGATTGGGGGTGTGTGTGGAGGAAGGGAAGAGGAACAATCTCCTTTTTACAATCTCCTTTCCAGCAGCATTCACTCAAACCAGATGCATATGAGGGGGTTATGAGACCACCAGATGAAATATGGGGGTTAGGGAGCACCAGATGAGATATGAGGGGGTATGAGACCACTAGATGAAATATGGCTGGATAAGAGAGCACCAGATGAAATATAAGGGGGGGAGGGGAAATGAAGAACATATTGGTAATATTGACAGTTCTTTCATTTCTGGATTTCTTGCAGAAAATTACCGTTACTTCCTTTTCAAGATGCCTAAGCAGAAGAGACTGGCATATAAAGTTGCTTTCAAGCTGGAAGTAATCAAATTTGCTAAGGAGCATGGTAACAGAGCAGCGGAGAGACACTTCGGGCCACCTCCAACTGAGAAAATGATAAGAGATTGGAGGAAACAGGAGGATCAGCTCCAAAAGTTGGATAAAAGCAAGCACACCTTACGTAGACCAACTGTAAAGTGGCCAGAGTTAGAGATAGAAGTGAAGGAGTGGATCACACGTCACCGGCAAAATGGAATTTCTGTCTCAACAAAAATGATAATCTATGAGGCCAAACGCATTGTTGTGGAGAAAGGCATTCAGGATTTCACCGGATCACCATCGTGGTGCTATAGATTTATGAAGAGATCTGGCCTTGCTATGCGCACCAAAACCAAAATTGCAAAAAAAATGCCAAAGGAATACGAATCAAAGATTCTGTCTTTTCATAAGTTTGTTATTGATGCGAGGAAGAAGAATAACTTTGAAATTAGCCAGATTGGGAACATGGATGAAGTCCCGCTAATGTTTGATGTGCCATCTAACAGAACTGTAGATAACAAAGGAGCCAAAACCATAACCATAAAAACCTCAGGGCATGAGAAAACCCAGTACACGGTTGTGCTGTCCTGCTGTGCAGATGGTACCAAACTGCCTCCGATGTTGATTTTTAAAAGGAAAACATTCCCAAAAGAAACAATTCCACGGGGAGTCCTCGTGCATGTTCATGATAAAGGGTGGATGGACGAAAATGGCATGAGGCTGTGGATTGACAAAGTGTGGTCCAAACGTCCTGGCGGGCTTCTGAAGAAATCTTCCTTGTTGGTGCTTGACCAGTTCAGAGCGCACATTACGGAAACTACTAAAAAGAACTTTAAGGAAGTTAAGACCCAAATAGCTGTGGTTCCTGGTGGTCTTACCAGCCAGCTGCAACCTCTGGACGTTTCCATTAACAAACCGTTCGAAGTTCTGATGCGAGAGGAGTGGAACACCTGGATGGCAGCTGGGAACCATGATCTGACGTCTACTGGGCGGATGAAGAGGCCCACTATAACAAGTGTGTGAATGGGTTAAAAAGGTCATGGGACTCCGTGAAGGAGGACATTGTTGTAAAATCCTTCAAGAAGTGTGGCATTAGTAATGCCTTGGATGGAACAGAAGACGACGTCTTATTTGACACCAGTGAGGAAGAAAGTGATGACAATGACTGCGTGGATCTGTCCTTCCTCATTTCTGATAGCAGCGAAGAAGAGGAATTCTTGGGGTTCGAGTAAAAACATTACAGCCTTATTTTTGTTACTTTCACTGTTTACTGACTTTACTGACTGTTAATGAGAGTAAAGATAGTTCTTAATATGTTACATGGTTAATTGTTCTTAAACTGCTGTTAACTTTATACAGTTGATATAAAATATTTTACTACAGTATTTGGTTCAGAATCTTTTTTTTCTAGATTTTTCTCCTTTAAAATTGGGTGCGTCTTATATTCCGGAGCGTCTTATAAGGCGAAGTAGTTATCTTGGTATCCACAAGAGGATCCACACGGTTTCCTGACTTTGTTTCAACCAGTGAAGGAGTTAAAAGTTGAGGGGGGAGGGAATTTCCACCCCCCTCGGAAAAGCGGCACTTGGAAAATCTCTCCCTTGTGAGGGAGAGAGAAAGTTCAAAAAAGTTTAAAATACTTTCACTTCCCTTAATTAATGGGGAAAAAAGGAAAAGAAAACCCTTTTTTCCCTTTCTTTTCTCTTGACTACAACTGTGAGAGAAAGGATGGTTGAATTGATTCTTCTCTAAGCTATCTATGGGAATTCTGATTTTGCTGTTTCCTGACCGGTGCTGGCTGAGCCAAGATGGCTCACTTCCTCTTTCTTCTTTGTCTGTGAGCACGAGACTCCTCCCTTGAAAGACTTTGTTTGCCTTGATTTAATTTCCACCCCAGAGATCTCCAGGAGCCTCTTCAAACAAACTTTTCCCCTGGATTTGGAATGTTTTGATCCACCCATCTGCTTTGGTTTTGAATTAAACAACTTATTCTCCTTTGGACTTGCCTGTTTGGTGGCCTCTACCGGCTGTGCTTTCCTACGGACACCATTCCCTGTACAGAACAATAACTATCTCCGAGCTTCATGATGGGTCCAAAAAAATTACCACCTGGAAAGGCCTCATCGGCCCCAACATCTTCTACGTCCAGCCCCATTGCCCACCAGTCACAGTTGGGGTCAACCTAAAGCCCCTGAAGAGAGTTCAAAGGATTTCTCTACTCAGCAGATGCTTTGGGCTCTCTTAAAGGGACAGGATGAAATGAAAAAACAGTTGCAGGACTTAAATGATCAGCTCAGAGAGACACAACAAAAAACTACACAGAACGAGCAGCGGATAGGTGTACTGGAGGAGGGTGCAGTTGGGATGAGGAGGCAATCCAAAGAGGGAATATAGAATTTGAGAATCAAATGATAAAAACGGAATTTGAAAGGATGTCTTTTTTTCTTAGGTTTCAAAATTTACCAGAAGTTGAAAATGAGAGATTATGACCACAATGTTAGCAGAATATATTAACAGAGATAAACAACAGCTTGGGTGGGATATTGACTTGATTTATAGGATTAACTCA
This sequence comes from Natrix helvetica helvetica, assembly GCA_029890345.1. Classification (NCBI taxonomy): domain Eukaryota; kingdom Metazoa; phylum Chordata; class Lepidosauria; order Squamata; family Natricidae; genus Natrix; species Natrix helvetica. Next base: position 11,437 of record JAKRSI010000881.1, read on the forward strand.
GCCTATGCAAGAACACATAATGTCCCAAGGGAAGTTCATGTTAAATTTCTTAGAAAAACCACAAGAGATGAGTTTTTAGGAGCTCAAAGAGGAGGACCATTAAAATATAAGGATAAAGAAATAGCCATTCTTAAGCAGATCCCAAAGAAAGTAAGAGATAAGAGAAGGAAATATAGCTTCTTAGCAAAAAAAAATATAATAATGGGATCTGGTTCAGGTGGCTGTTACCAGAAGGCATGTTGATTTTTTGGGAGGGCAGTAGAATTAGAATTAATACAGTTGTGGAAGCAGAGGCTTTCATGAAAAAACATACTGCTCTATTAGGTGATGTGGGGGATCCTACACAAGATACAAAGCAGGGAGGGGCTGAGGCTCTGCCAGTGGACGGGGGGGGGGGGGGGGGGGGAGAGGAGACAACAAGAAGACTCGGATCACAAAAGTGAAGTGAAACACTATTCCAAATGTTGTTCCAATGTATTTTTAAGGAAGTGACAAAAGTAAAATGATTGAAACATATTGACAATTTGGTGTTAAACTAAAAACTGCCAATATCTATGTAAATGTTCATAGTTTTCTATTTTTCCTTTTTGTAAAAGTTGCGAGACCCGGGGGGCTTCTCTCCCCCCCCGCACGATGTAGCTGTCAAAATGTTCCATAACCTTTTACCCTTTTTCCTTTGTAATTTTTTTTTAAAACCAATAAAAAAACAACAACAACAAAAAGAGGATCCACACGGGAGAGAAACTGTATACCTGTCATGGGTGCGGAAAATGCTTTAATTAAAATAAAATAGCATGTGGCACCCCCCCCCCCCGACGAGTTTCCTCGCCCCTTGCTGCTTTTCTCCAGTTGCTGCGTTTTGTTGGAAGTTGCCCCCCCCCCGCCTGCTGGAGCGTGGATGCAAATTGGCAGTAGCGCTTTTTATTATCCGAGGTGGGCTAATAATAGAATCCAGTCATTTCTCCTGAGCTAAGGCCACTTTTATTCCCTTTTAACCACCTGAGGTTCCTTTGGTAACAGACGGGGATGGCTGCTCCCTCCCCCACAAGCTCCAGGAGGAACATGTTTATTATTCCTTGTTTTCTAATTTCCACCCACCCCTACCTGCCATTGAGGGCTTTAAGCATACTGCTGCTGAGAGATACACTGGGGGAAAGAGTAGGAATTCCTCCTCCCCCCTTGCCTTTCATCTCTCTTCCTCCATTCCGAATTAAGTATGCAGAAAACTTCACCTGAAGCAACTTTTGCAGGTCAACATAAATACGTCTGTATTGGAAATGTTCCTTATTCAACGGCTTAGGCAAATATTCAGTGCAGGCAGCATATATTAAATTAATTCTTAATATTTAACTTGCCTTAAATACATTCCAAAACTTCTACCCAGGGTTGTAGGGGGACGATATGTTTTCAATAGTGTATGCCATTCCCTGCTAAACTTTATTACTGATAGCTGTTCATTTCCAAGTAGAACTGAAGTAGAATATTCTTGCCATTTTCTATGCAATTGCAAAAAGATCAAAGATAGCACAGTCCTCCCTTCATGACGATCGTTTGTCGTGTTTCAATAGGAGACAGGCAGTCCTGAACCTATGACCACAATTGAACCTAACATTTTATTTTGCACAGTAAGACAGTTAAGTGAATTTTGCCCCACTCTACGACATTTCTTTTACGACTTTTCTTGTTGCAGTTGTTAAGTAAATCACTGCAGGTGTTAAATTACTAGCACGGTTGTTAAGGAAATCTGGCTTCCTCCATTGACTTTGCTTGTCTACTGTCAGAAGGTTGCAAAATGCCAGATGGTTGCACAAATGGATCACGTGACTCCAGGACACTGCAACCATCATAAATAAGAACCAGTTGCCAAGCATCTGAATTTTGATCAATACAATACAATAGTAGAGTTGGAAGGGACCTTGGAGGTCTTCTAGTCCAACCCCCTGCCTAGGCAGGAAACCCTATAGCGTTTCATGTCATCATGGGGATGCTGCAATGGTCATAAGTGAAAAACGGTCTTAAGTCACTTTTTTCAGTGGTGTAGCTTTGAATAGTCACTAAACGAACAGTTGTAAGTTGAGGACTGCCTGTATGCTGTTGAAGTAATGAAATGTCTTTGTTATGTTTTGCAAATGTAAAATCTTTCTGTTCCTCAGCGTCTTGGGTGATGCCTGCACAATTGTGGAATCTTTGTGTTACCTTGTGATTCCACCAGGGAAAGTACTGAATTTTTGAAGATCCATGTAGATCTCCATCCACACAGACAATGCCAGAAACTAAACTCTTCGGTGATTCTGTATGGGAGTTAAAAACCCAAGTGCAGTCATTCATTTTTTCCCCCTCTACCTTTTCTACTTTCAGAAATGGAGGATTACATTTCTAAGCTAAAAGATTTTTCTAAACTGGACTTTCAATCAAAGAAGGAGGTAATACTTAAAGGAAGACCAACGCCGGAGCTAAAGGGCCTGCTTCAGAGGAGTGGACTGAATAACCGCTCTTTCCAAACGCAGTGGTACACACGAAAGGACTGGCTGTGTGGATGTTCAGTAAGAAACCGCCTTTTCTGCTTTCCCTGCCTTCTTTTCTCGACTGGCAACAGTGTCTGGTCTCAGATGGGATATTGTGACCTGAAGAATTTGCAAAGAAGCCTCATCAAACATGAGCAGTCTACCACCCACATAAATAGTCAGATCACGCTAAAAATGTTCGGCATGCCCAGGATAGACATAGCTTTAGACGAACAACGCAGACTCAACATCAACATCCACAATGCTAAGGTAAAGGAAAACCGAGAGATTTTAAAAGATCTCATCAATGTCACCTGCTTCCTTGCCAAACAACAGCTGGCATTTCGTGGGAATGATGAAAGTACGGACTCTACCAATCGTGGAAACTATGTTGAACTCTTACATGCTTTTGCTGAGAAAGATGACAGGCTAGCTAAACATTTGAAAACGTCCACTGTATTTTCCGGCACGTCAAACAGAATACAGAATGATTTAATTGAAGCGGTCAGTGATGTCATTAGAAATGACATTAAAAAAGAGATCAGTGCAACTCCATTTGTTGCTGTAGAAGTAGACGAGACCACAGATGTCACAAACCAAGCTCAGATTTCTGTCATAGTGCGGTATGTAGCTATGACTGATGCCAAATGTGAGGTGAAGGAGGCATTTTTGGGATTTGCTGATGGGAGTGAGGACAGACGCGCTCCCGCAATTGCTGAGCATATCCTGAGAGTCTTGGAGAAGTATGACTGTGTTGGAAAGCTTGTAGCTCAGACCTACAATGAGGCCGCTGTAATGGCATCAGAACTTAATGGCGTGCAAGCTAAAATAAAAGAAAAAGTGCCCGAAGCCATGCTCACACACTGTTATGCACACAAGATGAACATGGGGCTTTTGCATTCAGCAAAGTGCCTGCCGGAGTGTCGCACATTTTTTAAAACAGCCGAGGGATTAGCGTCATTTTTCAGCAAGTCCACAAAGCGCAGTCGCTTGCTGGATGACGTTGTTAAGCGCTGTTTACCCAGAGCAGCGCCCACAAGATGGAGTTCTAACTCTAGGCTGGTGCAGACAATAAACATGCACCAAAATGATCTGCGCGCTTTGTTTCATGTCATTCTAGAAAATCCTGACAACTGGGATAATGACACACTCATGATGGCAGCAGGATACGATCGGTGGCTGTCAAAACCATCAACATGCTTTCTCCTTATGGCATTTGAGGACATTTTCAATGAAACTGACACACTTTTTAAAGTACTGCAAAACAAAGTGATGGACATTGAATATTGTCTTGCACGCATCCGCGGCACCTTAGCAACTCTTGAGCGCATGAAACTGGAGTTCAACAGTTTATATGACCGATTTGAGAAGAAATGCAGCTCACTTGGCCTGACAGGGACTGGACGTAGAGAGTCGGTTATATCTGATCAAAAAACGAGTGTTTTCTAAGATTTTGGAGAACATAAGCCATCAAATGCAGACTAGGTTTGATCATTTTGGTGAGTTGACTTTCCTTGGTTTGGTGGATTGCGCAAAATTTAGTGAAATGTCCCGACGTTTTGATGACACGAAGCTGCAGAGCCTTTCAAAATATGCCAGATTTTTTGACTTTGTGAAACTGAAGGCAGAACTCGTTGGACTGTACAGCTCACAAGTGACCAGGGATACATGTAAATCTCCTGCACAGCTTCTTAGCTTTTTGGCCCAGAAAGATCTCATTCAGACTGTTCCTCAGGCCACAAAGTTGCTCCAGCTTGTGCTCACTGTTCCAGCTACGACAGTATTGGTGGAGCGGTCATTCTCAGCACTGGAGAGACTAAAAACATTCAGTCGGAACAAGACCAATCAAGGACGACTCTCTTCCCTGGCCGTGATCGCCATTGAGACAGAGAGACTTTTAAAACTAAAAGAAGACAATGAAAAATTCTACCAGCAAGTTATAGATGCTTTTGCTCAGAAGAAGCGGCGGATGAACTTCATTTATAAGTAATGGTAAGACCCATAATAACTTCATTTTTTTTCAATTAAATGTGCTTTTTTGTGTGCTACAGTATGTGTAAAGAATGCTGATAAGAGACCTTAAACATAACCCTTTAACTGCTGCCAATCAAATATTGGATAAGATAATTTGTAGGATTTTGATGTTTGTAAATCTGATTGTGATGACATCAGTGCCACACCAGCCATAAACCTCACCGCACGTCACTGTCTAAAGTGAATATATTATCTCCACCCCTGATTACATCCCCCACTACTCTAATTCTAGCTCCCCCTGCCCTTATTTACACATTTCCGTTTGTGGTCCTAGTTCCTGTGGATTGTCTCTAGAGTAACTATCATATCGGTAAATTCTGGTTAAGGCTGGTTTATAGCATAGCAGAGGCCTCTGATCTTAGCTCCTACATACAATTCTCAAGCTTCAGCCTAGTTCATGAGATTAGAAACATATGCAACGTATTTTGTTCACAGGCAAACATGTCTTCTTTCAATTCTGTAAAAACAATACAACTGTTTCCCACATTAATAACAAGCATGGCATCCTGTTTTGAACAAACGGGAGTTTGGAAAAATATTGATACTGTTCAAATACAGCAGTGGTGCTTGATTCCTTTGGCACCTAAGTTTCTATTAACTTTTCTTTTTCTGTTGCAAGCAGGTGATGGATGGGAGAAGGAGGATTCTGGCCAAGAGGCAGCAGCACCTTTGCCAAAAGAGAAAAGGAAACTTGTAGAAAAGTTGTATGGAAAGCAAAGTTCTGAGGAAAACCTGTTAATGGTTGAGCTGGAGAATTGGTCTGGTTTCCCATGTGCAGATACCAATGTCTTATTGGACACAGATGATTGCCAAGAAAAAGAAGTGTGTTCAAGGTGTGGGAAAACACTTCGAGATGAATCGGGATTTTGTGACTTTTGCCAAAGTCCTTCTGGAGAGAAACAAGGCAAAAGCAGGCAAAACTTTGGAAGTATTCTTCCCCTTCCTTAATACAAGAAGTAGGGGAAATGTACAAAGACTTGTGGAGTTCAACTCCCAGAATTCCTCTGGCATACATGTTACCATGCCTGATGGGGAATTCTGGGAGTTGAAATCTAAAAGTAGTTGTCAGGTTTGGAGACCCTTGGCCTAGAGATGGAATTATGGTCTGTGGTTGTTTCTATTGCCTTCCTACTGAAAAGTATTTCGACGTCCAGCACGCTGGAAATGGAGAAATAATTATGGTCCATATTTCCTTGCTCTTCAAAAAAAGGATTGCAAGCATTATGAAATCGTAAAAGGTCCAAGGTTCCCCACAGCTGTCTAAATAGAAGGATCCATGGAGATTCAATTAAGAGGTAAACTTAGAATAAAGGTATAAATGCCTCAGCTTGCCAATCCAGAGGCCCAAATGTACTAAGGGACAAGGCAAAAGGCACAAAGAGAGATTTGAATACCTCAAGAAAGAAGTGTGCTGGAAATAGGAAGTATCATGGGAAGCCGAAGTGACATTTGCAAAAGTGTTGATGTTTCTCTCTGCATATATTAGGTTAGATTTAAATAGCTTGGCTGAGGATTGTATTGCATAGATGCAGGCAGGTTAAGATGTTAGTGTAAAAGAGGCAGGAATTTCTCTAAAGGCAGATGAGAAAATTCCTCCTGATTCTGACATGTAAACTGTGACAAATGCTGTGTAAAACCCTCCAGTGGACATTGGTGGGGTACAAAGGCTTTGAAAGAGATTTCCTTGGGTTACTTTTTCTGCATAATAAAGGTTTTTTGCTTACAATCTCCACCTCAATGTATTCAATTGGAGGTGTGGGCACATCTGGCAACGCGGCTGGAGCAGGAAAGGTAAGGGAAACCAAAAGTCCCTTTTGAGTCCAGAAGGATCTCCTTCCTTCTTTCAACCAGATGGCAAGAGCAATTCTTGGGGAGGAAATGGGGAATATGCCAGGAACCTTCTCTCTGCAGATTTCCTGCCGAGTGGGTGGCGTAGCGGGGGATCTCCTGTGCCGGCGGCGGCCGGGGGGGCCCCCCGCATCGCGCTAGGCACCGGGAGGCAAGAGGGGAGGCGCCATGGCGTCTTCGCGTTTTTTTTTTTAAACAAAGTTTTATTGGTTTTGGGGTGTTTTGCAAAAGGAAAAGGTATGGGGAAGGTTACAAATTGTGGCAGCCGCAAACTGCGGTAGGTATACGCCCCCTCCAGACTCATGGTGTACATTTGCATAGCATTCAAATATTACATAATATAACATATAGTCAGTGTGATAAATTCAAAAATAATTTCAATCAATTTGTATCCTGTGGATTTTCTTACTTATTTGTGTGATCTGAGCTTTCTTGATGTCGCCCCATCTCCCCCCGTTGGCAGTGCTCCGGCCCCTCCCATGTCTTGTGTATCTACTGGGATGTCTTCTGGTTTTTCTAGGAGTAATTTATTTTTTTCCATAAAGGCCTGCGCCTCTATGGGTGTGTTAATTCTGACCCTTGTCTCCTCCCAGAATATTAACATACCTTCAGGCAGCAACCAACGAAACCAGACCCCCTTCTGGTATAATTTATTTGCCAATTGCGAATAATATTTTCTTTTCTCCCTCACTTTCTTGGGGATCTGTTTCAGTATGGTTATCTCCTTATCTTTGTATATCAGGGCTTGTCCCCTTTGTATATTCAGAATTTCATCTCTTGTGCTTTTTCTAAGAAATTTAATGTGCACCTCCCTGGGGACATTGTGTGTTCTAGCATATGTGGAGTTCACTCTATAGACCAGGTCTATTTCCCACCCCATCTGTTGTTTTTCTTTCTGGGTATACTCAGCCAAGATGGTTGTCATGATGTCCCTAATGTTTTCATCATCTGTCTCCATCACATTCTGAAATCTAAGATAAAAGGACATTCTCTCAAATTCTATTTTCATTTGTTGGGTATCAAGCTCTTTGTTTCCCCTTTGCACGCCCTCCACCCCCCCCCCTCATCTCAGCCGCCCCCTGCTCCAAGTGATCCAATCTCTGTGAGTTCTTATCAATTTTTTCCTGGTTTCCTCTAATTTCTTCTTTCATCTCCTTCAGCTGTTTCTTAATTTCCTCTTGTCCCTGTAGAATTTGTTGGAACATTTGGTGAAACTCCAAGTCCGTAGTTTTAACTTGTTTAAAAGCTGTCAATGTTGATTGCGTGCTCGGACTTGAGGTTGCAGATGTCGGGGCAGAGGCAGCAAAGCCGGACTTTCCAGGAGGTGGTCTTTTAGATGTCATTGTTAGTAATAAAGAGTCCAGTCAGTATAGAGAAGAATCAGTCAGAGTGGTAGAGCAGCCAAGGGAGTTCGGGGAGGTAGAGAGACCAGGCAAAAGGGAACTCTCTATCACCCTGGCAGGGAACAGATGTTTTTCGCTCCAGAAAGTTCAAAAGCAAACAATCCACAAGAGAAGTATCCAAATAACACGGAGACAAAGACTGGAAGCCTGAAGTTAAAAAGTGGAGTCAAGTTCAGCTTTCATGAAGACAACGGAAGTGTGCCATCTTGCCCTGCCAACTTCGAGAACTGAGGCAACAAATAAAATTTTCAGGATTCAAAGTTCCCAAAGATCACATTTTCTTGAAAGGGTTAAGTCTGAAGATCCATTTAGTTGGAGTGTGACCTCATTGGTTTGGCTCTCCCCCTCCTCCTTCCCTGAGGGCTACGAGCACTTTTGTTTCTAGCCGCTTGTCCAAGGGGGGGGGAAATCCCCCTCCCCTCCAGCCGCACTTCTCCAAGTTAAACAAAAGTTCCAATTAACACCACTGACAAGTTTTAGAATTGGTAATAGGTATGAAGGGAGTCTACGCCTCACTGCACCGCCGCTGCATCCTTCAAGTAGCTTTTTTTCTTCCGGACAGCCTCACAGCGAAGACGCTTCAGCGCGCCTCCCCTTTGTGCTCCTCGGTGCCTGGAGCGAAGCGGGAGCCCCCCGACGGCCGCCGCCGATGCAGGGGTCCTCCCGCCGTGCCGCTCCTCCAGCAGAACGCCTCTCCGGGGCGTCCTGTGCCCCCCAAGGGGTGGGGAGCCCACCGGGAATGCGTGGGGCGAGCAGTCTCTGCCCGTCGCCGTCAGCCGGCGGAACCGGAAGTCCATGGCGTCTTCGCGTTGAGGCAGCCGGATGAAACCTAAGATTCGAAGGACGCAGTTGCTGTGTGGTGAGATGGAGATCCCCCCCCCGTTCCCTTTGATGATTGAATGAAAATAAACTGTCAGCTATTTGGAAAGATCTTCAATTCGTGGCTGGGAAGTGTGATTGGAGGGAGGGGGATTTCCCCCCCCCCTTGGACAAGCGGCTTGAAACCGTTTTGCTCCCTGCCCCCAGAAGAGGGGGGGGGAGCCTTGGAATGGAATCACCCTCGTAGCAAAAAGCAGATTTCCTTTACTGCAATTGTGAAGTGAGGTGATGATCTGTTTTATTTTGAAAACTTTGAAAACTTTTGCCTTTGGATCCCGGAGCTGGCAGGGCAAGATGGCACACTTCCGTTGTCTTTATGTACTTTGAAATTTGACTCCACCTACAGAAGTTGCTGGCATTTTGTCTTTGTCTCCGTGGCACTCAGAGAAGTCTCGTGTTACATCTTAACCTGGAATTGGAACAAAGGACTTTATTGCTTTATTACCTAGGTCCCTATTTGTCTGGGCTCCCTGCCTCGTGATCTCTCTCGGCTACCCACCTCCCCAGTTGCTTCTTCTCTGTATTGACATTTTCATCTCTGAGCTCTGATTACCACAATGCCACCCAAAAGACCACCACTGGGGAAGCCGGGATTTGCGGGCTCCGCCCCAACATCCTCAACGTCCAGCCCCAGCGGACAACAGACACTAACTTCTTTGTTCCAGCCCAAGCCCTCTGAGGTGGACTTTCAACAGATGTTTGAACAACTCTTAAAGGGGCAGGAGGAATTAAAAAATCAATTGAAAGAAATGAATGAGCAGATCAGAGAGAATAAAGACCATGTGACCCAAAACTCACAGAGACTGGAACTTTTGGAGGAGGGGACGGCTGAGATGAGAAGAGTGGTGAAGGGAGTCCAGAAAGGAAATCAAGAACTGGAGAACCACCAGATAAAAACGGAATTTGAACGAATGTCCTTCTTTCTTAGGTTCCAAAATGTAATTGAGGCTGATGATGAAAATTTGAGGGATATTATGGCAAATTTATTGGCTGAATTTATTGGAAAAGACAGACAACAGATGGGGTGGGACATGGACCTGGTTTATAGAGTAAATTCAACATAGCTAGAACACACAATGTTCCAAGGGAGGTACACATCAAATTTCTTAGAAAGACCACAAGAGACAAGATTCTGAGTGCACAAAGGGGGCAAACATTAAAATATAAGGATAGAGAAATAGCTATTCTGAAACAGATCCCAAAGAAAGTTAGAGATAAAAGAAAAAAATATTCACTCTTAGCGAACAAATTATACCAGAAAGGGGTGTGGTTTCGATGGCTGTTGCCGAAGGTATGCTAATATTCTGGGAGGACACGAGAGTTAGAATCAACACCACTATGGAGGCTGAGGCCTTTATGGAAAAAAATAAAGTCCTCCTAGATAAACCTAATGACACTACACCGGATATACAGGACATGGGAGGTGCCGGAGCCCTGGCCAGGGGGGGGGGGGGGAGAAGAGGCAACATTGAGAAAACTCAGATCACAAAAATGAACTTGAAAATCTGTGTGATATAAAATGATTGAAACTATCTTAAGATAAAAGTTTATTGCTGACAAAATAGTACCAAGTAATAACAAACCAATGTATTAGTAAATGAAAGTTATGAGAATGGGGTGGGGGAGGGCCATTTCCTGCATAATGTAACTGTCAAAATTTGTACTTCATCCATTACCCCTTTCCTTGAATATTTTGTTTTAAAAACCAATAAAATTTTGTTTTAGAAAAAAAAAAGAAGGCCAGATGAAACTTAAAATACTTTGGCCACCAAATGAGAAGGAAGGACTCACTGGAGAAGAGCCTAGAATGCTGGGAAGGATTGAGGGCAAAAGAAGAAGGGGACGACAGAGAATGAGGTGGCTGGATGGAGTCACCGGAGCAGTCGGCATGATCTTAAATGGGCTCCAGAGAATGGTAGAGGACAGGAAGGCCTGGAGGAACGATGTCCATGGGGTCACGATGGGTCGGACATGACTTCGTAACTAACAGCAATTGGGGATAATATCAAAAGAAAGCTGTTTTTGTTGTTTTCCCCCCTCTTGTATCTTTATTCTCCTCTTGGGGGAACGATGGCTTGTCTACATCCCAAAGTCCTATTGCTCCCAGACACGCCCCGTCAACACTTCAAACACAGGTTGTCCTCGATTTACAACCACCATTCAACCCAAAATTTACTTGGTGAAATGAGAAATATAAGTCAACGTTGTCCCATTTTACAATATTTCTTGCCGTAGTTGTTACATGAATCACCCCAGTTGTTAACATTAGCAACATGGTTGTTAAAACAAATCTGCCTTTCCCATTGACTTTGCTTGTCCAAAGCTACACCTGACCCCGAGACACGGCAACCGTCGTAAATATGAGTCAGTGGTTAAGCAGCTGAATTTGGATCGCATGACCATGGGGCTTCTGCAATGGTCTTTAGCTATTCATTTACCTTGTCATTGTATGTATATACACAATATACCCATACAAAGAAATTCACATAACACCCAGAAACTACACAACAATCCCCAAACACCCCCACCCACCAAAAATTTCCCACCCCTTTAGTGTGAGCGATGGACATAAGTCACTTTTTCCAGGGCCGTTGCAGCTTTGAAGGGCCACTAAATGAATGGTCGTTAAGTCGAGGACTACTTGTAAGGCAGCCATTGATGATATGTTATTACGGGAATCATGAACGTTGGTCATTGTAGGAGATGCGTTGTCAGTTGAGGACTGCCCTGTTAGGATCAGTGAATAAGGCAGCCTCCGTTTCCTGCCTACTCCAGTTTTCTTCCAAAAGGGCCATTCCCCCTAATTTCAATGCTCCCCATTCCCTTCCCTTCTCCCATTTCTGGACGTCGTCCCCTCCCTCTCGCTCCTGCTTTTCTGACTGCCTGGGGCGAAGCAGCCCTGGGCTTGCTGCCCACCTGACCATCCCACGCGGGAACGACCCCCCCCCTGGCAGAAGGAAGGGGGCAAGCAGAGGACTCCCGAGTGGGAGGCGTTCTCCGCGCTTTAGAGAGTGGGAGGAGCTGGACGGGAGAGGGGAAGGGCTATGAGCGTTTCCAGTTTGGGCTGTGCAAACTCCTTCCTGGGGTCGTTCCGGGGAGGGGGATCCACGTGCGTGGCCGTCGGCGATCGCGGATCTTTTCCTGCGAGCAAATTTTGGGGGCGGGCGAGGAAGAGAGCAGCCTTTTTCCTATCGAGCTCCAGGTAAAAAGCTCCCTCCCTCCTTCCTTCCATCCTTCCTTCCTTCCTTCCTTCCTGGGAAATGCTCGGACAGGAGACTCTCAATGCAGCTTCTTGGGGCGCTGCTAAACTCGCTCTCGCAGACACCAACTTTCTCCTTGGGGAGATTATTATTATTATTATTATTTTCCTGGCCCTTCCTGATCGTTTCCCGTCACTTCCTTTTCAGATCCGAGAGGCTTGGAGTTCAATGGCTGCGAAACCGGCGGGCAGAAAAGGGGGCGATCCCTCCCAGGAGCTGCTGTTTCGGGGAGTTGCACTGGGCGAGCCTCCTCCGGAGAGAGCATCGGGTAAAAAGGCTCCTTCTGATGCCCTTTAATCTCTTTGCCCTCGTTTCTTTCCTCCCTGAATTCCTTTCCATTGTTCAATTTCACTGCTTCCTTAGTCTTGGGTGTATTTAAAAAACGTATCGCCCTTTTCCCGTGGGACATTGTTTCTCAACGTTGGCGACTTTGTGATATGTGGATTTCAACTTCCAGAATTCCCCATGTGTGTTGAAGACTACATATCTTACATCTCCCAAGGCTGAGAAACGTTGTTGTAGGCCAGGGGTGGGGAATTGGGGCCCTTTTAGGACTGGTGGACTTCAACTCCCAGAATTCCTGAGCCAGGTGTTTCAGGTGTTCTGGGAGTTGAAGTCCAACAGCCATTAAAGGGCTAAACTCTTTCACTTTTACAGTAGGCTATTCCAAAAGGCAAGTCCCAGCTGTGAAAAGGAGTTTCTATGGTCTTCCCTGATTATCTGATAAGGGAAGGTGAACATTATAGAAACATAGAATAACAGAGTTGGAAGGGACCTTGGAGGTCTTCTAGTCCAACCCCCTGCTTGAGGGGGAGTATTTTATACCATTTGAGACAATTGGCTATCCAGTCCCTTCTTAACAGCCTCCAGTGAAGGAGCATCTTAGTCAGGATTCTGGTGATCAAGATTCTTACCTTGAAATGGCTGAAATAAAGACCCATGTCCCGTATCTGGGAAAGGTGATAGAGAATTTGAAAGAGAATTGGACACAGTCTCCTTGTTGGTGCCAGGTCAGACTTTTTATTCCTGATTAACAACGCAGCACAACTCCCTGGATATGGGAAGGGATCTGCTTGAGGCATCCAGAGTCCCCCTCTGTGGTTCTTTAATGGATAAATTCATGGCCTCTGAATCCAATCCTTGGTCCTTCCACACCTTTCCCTTTTCCCCTCACCCAGGGTGAGCTCCTATGTATAGTTGCTGTGGCTGCAAGGGACTCACATAAAGGGGTTCCCTGGTTAGCCTAGAAATAGGCTAAAACCAGCCGTCTGCACTGTATGCTCAAGAAGATCCTTAGGATGTTTGCTAACAAATTATTCCTTTGCTGGTTTTTTCCACTCCTAGACACTCTCATGGCCTCGTCTTCGTCTCCCGGAACCTCAGGTCTTTGTAATGGAGGATTAACAGCAGTTGAACTTCCAATGAAGGTAGGAGGATTCTCTCTTCCCCTCCCCAGAGGTTCCAATCTCCCAATAACAGAATGACACAATTGGAAGGGGTCTTGGAGATCTTCTAGTCCAACCCTGTGTTTCAAGCAGGAGACCCTATACCATTTCAGACAAGTGGGTGTCCAGTCTCTCCTTGAAAACCTCCTGCCCACAACTTCTGAAGGCAAACTGTTCCGTTAGTTAATTGTTTTCCCTGTCAGGAAGTTTCTCCTTAATTCCAAGTTTCCTTTCTCCATGATTACCATATTTTTGGAGTATAAGACGCACTAAGATTTTTAGAGGCAAATAAAAAAAAGTTTTTGCACTCCGCAGACCTCCCAAAAACGGGCCCGTTTTTCACAAAAAGAGGCCTGTTGTTTGTCCAAAAAAGGTCATGCATCGCTTTTAGGAGGCTTGTAGAGTGCTTCTGGAGGCTGGGGAGGGGGGGGGGGAAACGGCCTGTTTTTTTGCTCATTTTTGCCCTCCCCATCTCCCAGGTGCACTCTGGAAGCCTCCTAAAGACTTTGCACAGCCATTTTTGCAAATGGGGATTGAGTTTCAGGAGGCCAAAAATGCTGTATTTGGTGTATAAGACGCCCCCAGATTTTCAGCCTCTTTTTTGAGGGAAAAAGGTGCGCCTTATACTCTGAAACATCCATTAGTTTCCATCCATTGTTTCCTGTCCTGCCTTCTGGTGCTTTGTGGCAGCCCCTCAAATATTGAAATACAGTTGTCATGTCTCCCCTGGTCCTTATTTTCTCTAGATTAGCCATATCCAGTTCCTGCAATTGTTTTTCATATATTATAGTCCTCAAGGACTTGAATTATCTTAGTTGTTCTTCTCTGCACTTTTTCCAAAATCTTAACATCTTTTTTGTAATGTGATCAAAACTGAATGCAGAATTCCTGGTGTGGCCTTACTAAGGATTTACATAACAATACTAATACTAAGCCCAAGGTGAAAAGTAAAGTCCAAGATTTACTTTTGCATAGAAATTAAATGTTGAACCCCACTTTCCTTCATTCGGCATGATTCATCCTCTCACTGCAGTGGGTAAAATCAACCCAGTGTTGGATTTGGCCAACACATCCAAGATCAAGCCCATCAATGGACAACAAAGGAATATGGGATTGCTGATCCTGCAGAATCGGCCAAACCAATAAAACATTAACTAGATGAATCTCTAGCCAGAGGCACTTTATTTTGAGAAAAGTTATCCAGAGAACATGTTCTGTCAAGAAACTGCACAGCAGCTGTCCAGATGAAGTTAGACTTTTATTTAAATATAAATATGTTTAACCTACAAGTGTAATACAATACAATACAACAGCAGAGTTGGAAGGGACCTTGGAGGTCTTCTAGTCTAACCCCCTGCTTAGGCAGGAAACCTTATACCATTTCAGACAGATGGCTATCCAACATCTTCTTAAAGACTTTCAGTGTTGGGGCATTCACAACTTCTGGAGGCAAGCTGTTCCACTGATTAATTGTTCTAACTGTCAGGAAATTTCTCCTCAGTTCTAAGTTGCTTCTCTCCTTGATTGGTTTCCACCCATTGCTTCTTGTTCTACCTTCAGGTATCTTGGAGAATAGTTTGACTCTAGAGTCCCCCCATCTTTTTTACATCGTGATGAAAACTGAATGCCGTATTCCAAGTGTGGCCTTACCAAGGCATTATAAAGTGGTATTAACACTTCATGTGATCTTGATTCTATCTCTCTGTTGATGCAGCCTAGGACTGTGTTGCCTTTTTTGGCAGCTGCTGCACACGGCTGGCTCATATTTAAATGGTTGTCCACTAGGACTCCCAGATCCCTCTCATATTTACTACTGTTGAGCAATGTGCCACCTATACTGTACCTGTGCATTTCGTTTTTCTTGCCTAAATGTAGAACTTTACTATTTTCACCATTGAATTTCATTTTGTTAGATAGTGCCCAATGTTCAAGTTTGTCAAGATCCTTCTGTATCTTAAGCCTGTCTTCTGCAGTGTTGGCTATTCCTGCCAGCTTGGTGTCATCTGCAAATTTGATGAGTTCCCCATTTATTCCCTCATCCAAATCATTGATGAAGATGTTGAAGAGTACTGCGCTTAAAACAGAGCCTTGGGGTACTTCACTGCATACTTCCCTCCATGTAGATGCAGTTCCATTGAGGACTACACATTGAGTGCGGTTGGTCAGCCAGTTATAATCCATCTGGTGGTGATGCTGTCTAACCCACATTTTTCTACTTTATCTAGTAGTAGGTTATGGTCTACTTTACCAAATGCCTTACTGAAGTCCAAGTAAATTATATCAACAGCATTCCTCTAGTCCACTAATTTTGTCACTTTGTTGAAGAATGCAATAAGATTAGTCTGGCATGATCTGTTTTTGACAAACCCATGTTGGCTTTTGGCTATTACTTTGTTTACTTCTAGGTGTTTGCTAATTCGTTGCTTGATTATCCTTTCCAGAATCTTCCCTGGTATTGAGATCAGGCTGATATGTCTGTAGTTTCCTGGATCTATTTTTTTCCTTTTTTGAAGATGGGAACCACACCAGCTCTTTTCCAGTCCTCTGGCAGTTCCCTGGTGCTCCGGGATCTCTGAAAGATATAATTCAGTGGTTCTGAGATCTTCTCTGCCAGTTCCTTCAGAACCCTGGGGTGTAATCCATCCGGTCCTGGTGATTTGGAGTCGTCTAGGGTAGACAGGTGTTCACTTACCATTTTCTTCCCTATTTCAACTTGTATTCCTAATCTGATTTTTGAGGTGCTGTGTTTGACAGGTTGGACTGTTTTTTCCCTTTGTGTAAAGACAGATGCAAAAAATGAGTTAAATAGTTCTGCTTTCTCCCTGTTGCTTGCCACTTTCTTGCCACTTTCTCCCAGCAATGGACCAATTGTTTCTTTGACTTTTTTCTTGTTTTTAACATGTTGGAAGAAGCTTTTTTTGTTATTTTTTACTTTTATCGGAAGCCTTTCTTCACAGTGAGCCTTGGCTTTTCTCACTTCATCTTTACAGGCTCGGGCTATTTGCTGATATTCTGGCTTAGTTATGTCCTTCTCTTTCCAGTTTTTATACTTATCCTTTTTGTCTTTCAATTTGTCAGAGAGTTCTTTATGCAGCGATGCTGGTTTCTTTTGGGAGCTGTTATTTTTCTTCTTCATTGGTATTGTGCTAGACTGGGTTTTTGTAATCTCATTTATCAAAATTTCTCAAGCTTCTTGAGTTGTTTTCCCCTTGAGGATTCTCATCCATGGAATTCTTCCCAAACTCTCTTTAAGTTTACTGAAATTAGCTCTCTTAAAGTCCAAGACTCTAGTTTGACTTTGTTCTACTACTTGTGTTTGCATAATGTTGAATTCCAATATTGCATGATCACTTGCCCCCAAGGTTTCTGTAGTTTCAACACTTTCTATCATTTCCTCTCTGTTAGTGAGAATTAAGTCCAATATGGCTGATCCCCTTGCTCCCTTCTCTACTTTTTGGGAAACAAAGTTGACTGCTAGGTTTGTTAGGAACCTGTTGGATCTTCCACTTGATGCAGAGTTTGTTTCCCAGTTGATGTCAGGGTAGTTAAAATCCCCCATTATTATTATGGTGTGCTTCCTACATACCTTAGTTAGCTGAGTAGCAAAAAGTTCATCTACTTCCTCTGCTTGGCTGGGTGGCCTGTAGTATAGACCTATGGCAATGTCATCCCTCCACTTTAATATTGACCCAAATGCATTCAAGATAGTTTTCATCAAGTTTACAGCAGTGTTTATCATCATCAAAAGAAGGGAGAACATAAGATAGTCAGGAACATCATGAGTTAAATCTAACACATCCTACAGAATACACAGAAAGAAAAAAAGGAGGGAAAAAAGAGAGACACTCCCCTTTACACTTACAGCAACCAATCATAGCTTAGATTGCATCATGCATGAGTCAATACTCTCTAACTAAGTAATCACAATTGTATTGGGGCCTATTGTAGATTTTACTGTTCCAGCTACTAAATTCAATATCCTAACAGGCTCCTTTGCCCAACTTGGAAACTCTGCAGTTTGTTCATTAAGATGAAGATTCGCATGTGATTAATTCATTATTAGAAATGTTCATGGAATATGTTGTATTTTTGTCCTCTCCCTGTGTCAGGATTTGGTATCATTTGAGGATGTAGCTGTGTTTTTCTCCGTGGAGGAATGGGCCCTCCTGGATTCTGAGCAAAAAGCCCTGTACCAAGAGGTCATGCTGGAAATCAAGAGGAACATGGCCTCCTTAGGTAAGGCATTCTCTTAAGATATCTACATTTAGTACGAAATGTCAAATCTTACATCAACTTAATGTGGGATTCGTTGTGTCATTTGGAAATAAGCAATCAGCAGCCAAAACCTCCAAGAGAAAACACTGGTAATTTTCTTCCTCACTTTGCAAAGAGGGTGGACCACACACACAAGAGGTACAATGGACACATCGTAAATCATCAATACTTTTGCCTTATATTCTCTAGTACTGTTACAAATTTACCGCCCACCTCTTTTTCATTGCCTTTGTAATAATGATGTCACAACCTGTCCAAAGTATCTAAAGTGAATACATTATCTCTATCCCCGATTACATCTCCCATGACTCTAATTCTGTCTCCCCCTGCCCTTATTTACACATTTCCTTTTGTGGTCCTAGTTCCTATGGGTTGTCTCTAGTTACTATCATATCGGTAAATTCTGGTTAAGGCTTTTTTCTAGCATAGCAGAGGCCTCTGATCTTAGCTCCTACCTACAATCCTCAAGCTTCAGCCTAACTCATGAGATTAGAAACATACACAATGTATTTTGTTCACAGGCCAACATGCCTTTTTTCAGTTGTGTAAAAACAATACAACTCTGTTTCCCACATTAATAACAATCATGGCATCCTGCTTTGAACAAATGGGAGTTTAGAAAAATATTGATACTCTTCAAATACAGCAGTGGTGCTTGATTCCTTTGGCACCTAAGTTTCTATTAACTTTTCTTTTTCTGTTGCAAGCAGGTGATGGATGGGAGATGGAGGATTCTGGCCAAGAGGCAGCAGCACCTTTGCCAAAAGAGAAAAGGGAACTTGTAGAAAAGATGGATGGAAAGCAAAGTTCTGAGGAAAATCTGTTAATGGTTGAACTGGAGAATTGGTCTGGTTTCCCATGTGCAGATGCCAATGTCTTATTGGACACAGATGATTGCCAAGAAAAAGAAGTGTGTTTAAGGTGTGGTAAAACACTTCGAGATGAATCGGGATTTTGTGACTTTTGCCAAAGTCCTTCTGGAGAGAAACAAGGCAAAAGCAGGCAAAACTTTGGAAGGACTCTTCCCCCTCCTTTACATGAAGGAATACAAGAAGGAGGGGAAATGTACAAATGTACGGAGTGTGCAGAAAGCTTCAAAAGATGTGATACACTAACCTTACATAATAGGGTACATAAAGGGGAGAAACCTTACAAATGCCTGCACTGTGGAAAGAGCTTCAGTCAAAAAGGTCAACTTAAGTCTCACGAGAGGATCCACACGGGAGAAAAACCATTTCAATGCACGGAGTGTGGAAAGAGCTTCCGTTTAGCTGGTCATCTTACTGCCCATCACAGAATCCACACAGGGCAGAAGCCCTTTCAATGCCTGCAGTGTGGAAGGTGTTTTGCCCGTTCTGATTGCTTGCATGCCCACAAACGGACCCACACAGGGGAGAAACCATACAAATGCCTGGAGTGTGGAAAGAGCTTCGGTTTTTCCAACTGCTTAACTTCCCATAGGAGAATCCACAGTGGAGAGAAACCGTATCAATGCACTGAGTGTGGAAAGCGCTTCAGTAATCCACCTAGTCTTACTGTCCATAAAAGGACCCACACGGGTGAAAAGCCTTATAAGTGCACCGAATGTGGCAAATGCTTCACTGATTTGGGGGCTCTCTCTCGTCATAAAAGCGTCCACACTGGGGAGAAACCCTATGAATGCCACACTTGTGGAAAGCGCTTCAATAGAAAACATAGCTATATCGTACATAGCAGGACCCACACTGGGGAGAAACCCTATAAATGCCTGGAGTGTGGAAAATGTTATAATGAGATTGGCAGTCTTAACTCCCACATGAGGATCCACACAGGAGAGAAGCCGTTTAAATGCATCGACTGTGGAAAGAGTTTCAGAGAAGGAAGGAATCTTAGGCTCCATAAAAGAATCCACACAGGGGAGAAGCCGTATGAGTGTCTGGAGTGTGGAAAGAAATTCAGAAGCGGGAATGGCTTTAGTCGCCATAAGAAGACGCACAGCAGGAAAAGACAACGCTAATTGCTTTGTGTTGATTCTCAAAATGTGCTTCATGCATGGAGTATGGGAAGGTCTTCCGAAGTACCATAACCTTCTTCATCCATTAAAAAGAAGAGTTGCCTTGTATAACTAGGAATTAACTTTTGGATATTAGATCTTTGTGACAGTCTAGAGTAAATAAGATTAGAAAGAATAAAAATAAAAAATAAGAATAGAATTGAATAGAAATGGAATAGAATAAAAAATGGGAATCGGATAGGAATGGAAGGGAATGGAAGGGAATTTTCTCATTGGCCAAGTGTGATTGCACATACCAGGAATTTGTCTCCGTTATGTATGCACATAACATGCAACAACTGATCAACTTTTGTGAATGCAGATGGCAAAGGTAAATACGGTATAACACATCCAGATGTCTATGGAGATTCTCAGTCATCCAGGTTGCCGTTGTCCCAAAGGCGCTTTTATCAAAAGGCAACTGGACTTTTTTTTTCCTTGAAGGGATTTCCCTTCTCATCCAATAAGTTTCCTCAGTTCTGTTTCTTCTTGAGTGAAAAATGAAACGTTTTCAAGGAAAAACAAAGTCCAGTTGACTTTAAAAAAACCACCTTTGGGATAACACCTTCAGACCTCATTAGGGTACAGAATTCTTGCTTAGATAGCGTATAGGGAAGGTGGTGAAATATTTTAAGAGCAAACATTGCAATCTTAACTGGTGAGCTCCAGACCTGGTGGTGTTGAGCACCCAGTTTTCCCTCATGTTGGAATAAATCAAGCAATGGATCTACTACGCCCATGTGGAGAAAGTCATGCCAGATCAAAGAGAAATAGGATCTTCAGTGAGCACTTCACTGGGAGAAAGTGACGGAGGAAAATGAAATATTGAACAATTACGAGACTCAAAAGTTTTGTCAAAAGTAATAACTGGAGGGATGTTTTTGTGTGTGCACCTCCTAGCATTGCTTGTGTTTAACTGATTTCTTAGATAAGATATTTATTGTGGTTGATTTCTATTAATGCCCTAACTTATACAGTAGTTAAAGGCTTAGTTTATACATCTCAGATATATTCTTTTTTGGGTCTGTAAATTGGACAATTAAGTGAACCAGCTTTAGGAAGTACAGGCAGTCCTTGACTTATGACCACAATTAAGCCCAACATTTCCATGGCTAAACAAGACAGTTGTTACGTGGGTTTTGTGCCATTTTACAACTTGTCTTGCCACAGTAATTCAATGAGTAACATGATTGCTAAGTAAGTGTGGATTCCCCATTGGCTTTGCTTAAGGAAAGGTTTCAAACGGTGATCACAGGACTCAGGGATGCTCCAACCATCAAAACTACAGGCCAGTTGCAAGTGTCTTAATTTTGCTCACATGACACGGAGATGCTTCAAAGGTCGGGTAAAAAAATCCATAAATCATTTTTTTCCGTGCCGTTGTAACTTCAAATGGTCATTGAAGAAATGATTGTAAGTTGAGGACTAATTGTAATGCAGCAATTGATTATTTGTTATTAAGGCAGAATCATAATTATTAAGAATGGGTTGTTTCTGTCTTATTGACAATTGCCAATTCATTGAAACCCACCTTGGAAAACATAGAAAAGGAATTTCTTAAGGTCAAAATTGGTCAGGGCCTACATTAGGGGTCTCCAAAGCTGGCAATTTGAAGACTTGTGGACTTCAACTCCCAGAATTCCTCTGGCATACGTGTTACCATGCCTGCTGGGGAATTCTGGGAGTTGAAGTCTAAATGTCTTAAAGTTGCCAGGTTTGGAGACCCTTGGCCTAGAGATGGAATTATGGTCTGTGGTTGTTTCTATTGCCTTCCTACTGAAAATTCTTTCGGTGTCCAGGACAATGGAAATGGAGAAAGAATTATGGTCCATATTTCCTTGCTCTTCAAAAAAAGGATTACAAGCATTATGAGACTCAAATCGTAAAAGGGAACCCACGCCTGTCTAAATAGAAGGATCCATGGAGATTCAATTAAGAGGTAAACTTAGAATAAAGGTATAAATGCCTCAGCCTGCCAATCCAGAGGCCCAAATGTACTAAGCGACAAGGCAAAAGGCACAAATGGGAGAGATTTGAGCACCTCAAGAAAGAAGTGTGCTGGAAATAGGAAATATCATGGGAAGCCGAAGTGACATTTGCAAAAGTGTTGATGTTTCTCTCTGCATACATTAGGCTAGATTTAAATAGCTTGGCTGAGGATTGTATTGCATAGATGCAGGCAGGTTAAGATATTAGTGTAAAAGAGGCAGGAATTGCTCTAAAGGCAGATGAGAAAATTCCTCCTGATTCTGACATGTAAACTGGCAAATGCTGTGTGAAACCCTCCAGTGGACATTGGTGGGGTACAAAGGCTTTGAAAGAGATTTCCTTGTGTTACTTTTTCTGCACAATAAACTTTTTTTGCGTACAATCTCCACCTCAATGCATTCAATTGGAGGCGTGGGCACATCTGGTTAAGGCGGCTGGAGCAGGAAAGATAAGAAAAACCAAAAATGCCTTTTGAGTCCAGAAGGATCTCCTTCCTTCTTTCAACCAGATGTCAAGAGAAATTCTTGGGGAGGAAATGGGGAATACGCCAGGAACCTTCTCTCTGCAGACTTCAAGCATGCTCTGATAGGCAAGGAGCTGCATAACTAGGAGGCAAATATCTTCTTCAGGTAGTCCTCCACTTACAACCACAAGTGTGCCCCAAACTTTAAGTGAGATGTTTTGAGAAAGTGCATTTTGTGACTTTTCCTGCCTCCGTTGTTAAGCGAATCCCTGCAGTTGTTGAATTAGTAACACGGTTGTTAAGTGATTCTGGTTTTTTCCATTGATTTTGCTTGGTCGCAAGAGGTGATCACGTGACCCCTGCACCCTACAACGGTCATACATGCGATTCAGTTCCCAAGTCCCTGAATTTTGCTCTCGTGACCATGGGGATGCTGCAATGGCAGTTAAGTGTGAAAAAGGGTCGTAAATTACTTTTTTCCAGTGCTGTTGAAACTTCAAACGGTCACTATATGAATTGTTGTAAGGTGAGGACTACCTGTACTGTACTAGCATTTTGTAGTTTCCAAGGGCCGCTAAAGGAATGGTCGTTAAGTGGAGGACTACTTGTAAGGCAGCCATTATTTGTTATTACGGCACAATCATGAACGTTGGTCATTGTAGGAGATGCGTTGTCAGTTGAGGACTGCCCTGTTAGGATCAGTGAATAAGGCAGCCTCCGTTTCCTGCCTACTCCAGTTTTCTTCCAAAAGGGCCATTCCCCCTAACTTCAATGCTCCCCATCCCCTTCCCTCCTCCATCCCTGGGCTTCGTCCCCTCCCTCTCTCCCCTGTTTCTCTGATGTCCTGGGGCAAAGGAGTGATGGACTCGCTGCCCAGCTGACCATCCCACTCAGGACTGGGGTGGGTGGATGGGCGGCAGCTATGGGGATCCCGGAGTGGGCGGTGCTCCCCGCCCTTTAGAGAATGGGAGGAGCTGGACGCAGAGGGGAGGAGCCATAAACGCTACCAGCTTAGGCTCTGGAAACTTTTGGGTGGTCCCGGGAAGCAGGATCCACGTGCGTGGCCGGGAAGGGAGCTTAGCCGGCGGGGCTGGGAGGAAATTGGGTCTTTTCCTGCGCGCATCTCTTGAACGAGGAACAGAGCCGCGATTCGCTGAGGGCGCCAGGTAAGAAGCTCCCTCCCTTCCTCCCTCCCCTTTTCGCACGTGGCAATCGTGGAGGGAGATACTTGGCTGGGGTCGCTCCGGGGAGGGGGATCCACGTGCGTGGCCGGCGGCGATCGCGGATCTTTTCCTGCCAGCATCTCTTGGGGAGCGGAGTCCGGGCGAGGAAGAGAGCCGCCTTTTTCCTATCGAGCGCCAGGTACGAAGCTCCCTCCCTCCCTCCCTCCTTCCTTCCACCTGGGGAACTGCTTGGACAGGTGACCCTTAAATGAAGTTTCTGGGGCGCTGCTAAGATCCCACTTCCTCCTTCTGATGCCTTTTAATCTCTTTGCCCCCGTAAGTTTCATCCCTGAATTCGTATTCCTTGTTCAATTTAACTGCATAAAAGAGGGTATCACCTTTCCTTCGCGCCACGTTATCATATGTGGACTTTAACTCCCAGAATTTCCCACGTGTGTTGAAGTCCCCATACCTTATAGCTCCCACGATTGAGAAACCTCGTTCTAGACCAGCGGTGGGGAAGTGGAGCCCTTTTAGGATTGGTGGACTTCAACTCCCAGAATCCCTGATCCAGGTGTTTCAGGTATTCTGGGAATTGAAGTCCAACGGCCATAAAAGGGCTAAACTCTTTCACTTTTACAGTAGGCTATTCCAAAGGCAAGTCCCAGCTGTGAAAAAGTGTTTCTATTGTCTTCTCTGATTATCTGATAAGGAATCAGAGGGGAACATTATAGAAACATAGAATAACAGAGTTGGAAGGGACCTTGGAGGTCTTCTAGTCCAACCCCCTGCTTGAGGGGGAGTATTTTATGCCATTTGAGACAATTGGCTATCCAGTCTCTTCTTAACAGCCTCCAGTGAGGGAGCATCTTAGTCAGGATTCTGATGATCAGGATTCTTACCTTAAAATGGCTGAAATAAAGACCCATTGTCCCATATCTGGGAAAGGTGATAGAGAATTTGAAAGAAAATTAGACTCTGTCTCTTTGTTGGTGCCAGGCCAGACTTTTTATTCCTGATTAACAACGCAGCACAACTCCCTGGATATGGGAGGGGATCTGCTTGAGACAGTCAGAGTCCCCCTCTGTGGTTCTTTAATGGATAAATTCATGGCCCAGAGAGCTGCCTCTGAATCCAATCCCTGATCCTTCCACACCAGTGGTGGGTTCCTGCCGGATCGCACCGGATCGCGCGCTCCCTTTCGGCGCTGAACCCGGAAGTACGTTCTTGCCCCGCCCCTGGCGACGGGACGACGCTTGCCTGCGCTCCACCAGCTCGGCTGGGACCGGAGACGTTTCCTCTGTGAAGCGGAGCGCCTGAAAGGGACGCAGGCTCAGCCTGCCAGGCTGCCACCGCTCCACTGAAGACATTGCTGAGCAGAGAAACGTCTCCGGTCCCAGCCGAGCTGGTGGAGCGCAGGCAAGCATCATCCCGTCGCCAGGGACGGGGCAAGAACGTACTTCCGGGTTCAGCGCCGAAAGGGAGCGCGCGATCCGGTGCGATCCGGCAGGAACCCACCACTGTTCCACACCTTTCCGTTTTCTTCTCACCCAGGGTGAGCTCCTATGTATTGTTGCTGTGGCTGCAAAGGACTCACATAAAGGGGTTCCCTGGTTAGCCTAGAAATGGGATAAAATCAGCCTTCTGCACTGTATGCTCAAGAATATCCTTAGGATGCTTGACAGCAAATCATTCTCTTGCCTTTTTTCCCCTCACTCCTAGACATTCCCATGGCCTCGTCTTCATCTCCCGGATCCTCAGTTCTTTGTAGTGGAGGATTAACAGCAGTTGTGCTTCCAATGAAGGTAAGAGGATTCTCCCCTCCCCAGATGTGCCAATCTCCCAATAACACAATTGGAAGGGATCTTGGAGATCTTCTAGTCCATCCCCCTGTTTCAAGCAGGAGACCTTATACCAGTGATGACTAACCTTTTCCCCATCATGTGCCAAAAGTGGCGAGAGCACAGGGGGGTTGTGCGTGGGTGTGCCCACACCCATAATTCTATGCGCGTCCTTCCCCCCCCCCAGTTTTGGCACACGATGGACCCATTTTTCACCCTTCCTAGGGTCCAGTGCCCCCTCCTTCCCTGAATCTTCTGGAGGGCAAAAAACAGCCTAAAATGAAGGCTGAAGTGAGCTGCACATGCTGGAGGTGATAGGGCAACGCCTCGCGTGCCCTAACAAATGGCTCCGCGTGCCACTTGTGGCATATGTGCCATAGGTTCGCCATCACGGCCCTATACCATTTCAGACATGTGGGTATCCAGTCTCTCCTTAAAAACCTCCTGCCCACAACTTCTGAAGGCAAACTGTTCCATTAGTTTATTAATGGAACTGTCAGGAAGTTTCTCCTTAATTCCAGGTTGCTTTCTCCATGATTAGTTTCCATCCATTGTTTTTTTGTCCTGCCTTCCGATGCTTTGGAAAATAAATTGAGCCTCTCTTCCTTGTGGCAGCCTCTCAAATATTGAAGCACTGCCAATGATCTTAGTTGCTCTTCTCTGCACTTTTCCCAAAACCTCAACATAGTTTTGAAATGTGGCGACCAAAACTGAATGCAGAATTCCTGGTGTGGCCTTACTAAGCTCTTATAAAACAATACTAATACTAAGCCCAGGGTGAAAGATAAAGTCCAAGATTTACTTTTGCACAGAAATTAAATGTTGAACCCCACTTTCCTTCATTCGGCATGATTCATCCTCTCACCACAGTGGGTAAAATCAACCCAGTGTTGGATTTGGCCAACATATCCAAGCTCAAGCCCATCAATGGACAACAAAGGAATATGGGATTGCTGATCCTGTGGAATTAGCCAAACCAATAAAACATTAACCAGATAAATCTCTAGCCAGAGACACTTTATTTTGGGAAAAGGTCTCCAGAGAAGATGTTCTGTCAAGAAATTGCACAGCAGCTGTCCAGATGAAGTTAGGCTTACCGTATTTTTTGTGTATAAGATGCACCTTTTTTTCCTCAAAAAAGAGGCTGAAAATCTGGGTGCGTCTTATACATCGAATACAGAATTTTTTGCATCCCGAAGCCCCGCCCCTTCACCAAAATGGCCGTGCATAGCCTTATGAAGGCTTTCAGAGAGCTGCTGGGGGCTGGGGAGGGCTTTTTTTGCACCCCCCCAACCCCCAGCAGCACTATAAGCCTCCATAAGGCTATGCATGCACATTTTTGACACAAAAAACTGGCCCGTTTTTGTGAAAAATGGGCATTTTTTTGTTCTTTTTTGTCCCCCCCCCCCCCGGAGCACTCTGCAAGCCCCCACCCCCCAAGGCTATTCATGCCTCTTTTTTTTGAAGGAAAAAACGGGCCGTTTTGGGGAGGTTTGCAGAGTGCAAAAACTTTTTTCCCCCTTTTGGAAAGCTCTTTAACCGATGAGAATTACATTCAGCAAGTGCTGTGCCAGCAGGAACAAAGTCTTAAGGTTTATCAGCGATTTCCTTCTCCAGCACATGGATAAATACACCTGGAAACATCTACCTACCTACCTACACACACTCTCTCCCTACCTACCTACCTACTGTATTTCTCTCTCTCTCTCTCTCTCTCTCTCTCTCTCTCTCTCTCTCTCTCTATCCCTCTACCTACCTACCTACCTACCTACCTACCTATTCTCTCTCTCTGCCTATCTACTGTATTTCTCTCTCTCTATTTCTCTCTCTCTATCCCTCTATCCACCTACCTACCTACTCTCTCTCTCCCTACCTATCTACTGTATTTCTCTCTCTATCTCTTTCTATTTCTCTCTATCCCTCTACCTACCTACCTATACACTCTCTCACCCTACGTACCTACCTACTGTATTTCTCTCTCTCTCTCTATCCCTTTACCTACCTGCCTACCTACTCTCTCTACCTATCTACTGTATTTCTCTTTCTTTCTCTCCCTCTCTATCCCTCAATCTACCTACTTTTTAAAAAAAAATTGCCTCTTATACTCCGCAAAATACAGTACATGTAATCCATGGAAGTGTTCATAGTTAGGAATGTTCATGGAATATGTTGTGTTTTTTCCCTCTCCCTGTGTCAGGATTTAGTATCATTTGAGGATGTAGCTGTGTTTTTCTCCGTGGAGGAATGGACCCTGCTGGATTCTAAGCAAAAGGCCTTATACCAAGAGGTCATGCTGGAAAACAAGAGGAACATGGCCTCCTTAGGTAAGGCATTCTCTTAAGATATTTAGATTTAGTACGAAATGTAAAATCTTACATCCACTTAATAACAAGCATAGGGCAATGTTTTGGACAAATGGGAGTTTGGAAGAATATTGATAACTATTCAAATACAGCAATGGTGCTTTATCCCTTTTACACCTAAGCTTGTCTTAACTTTTCTTTTTCTGTTGCAAGCAGATGAGAGATGGGAGATGGAGGATTCTGGCCAAGAGGCAGCAGCACCGTTGCCAAAAGAAAAAAGGGAAATTGCAGAAAAGATGGATGGAAAGCAAAGTTTTGAGGAAAACCTGTTAATGGTTGAGCTGGAGAATTGCTCTGGTTTACCTTGTGAAGATGCCAATGTCTTATTGGACGCAGATGATTCCCAAGAAACAGAAGTGTGTTCAAGGTGTGGGAAAATACTCAGAGATGAATCTGGATTATGTGACTGTTGTGAAAGCTCTGCTGGAGAGAAACAAGACGAAAGCAGGCAACCCTCCACAAGGACCCATCATCCTCCTTTACATGAAAGAATACAAGAAGGAGGGGAAACGTATAAATGTATGGAGTGTGCAGAAAGCTTCGGTACGATCTGTTTTCTTGCATTGCATAAAAAGATTCACAAAGCAGAGGATCCACACAAATGTCTGGATTGTGGAAGGACCTTCAGGCAGAAAAGCCATCTCATTTCACATAAGAGGGTCCACGAAGAGAGAAAGCAGCATCAATGCATCACCTGCGGAAAGACCTTCAGAAACAGCAACTCCCTTACATCCCACCAAAGCGTCCACAAAGAGGAGAAGTTGCATCAACTCAAGGAGAATAGAACGAGGTTTACTCGGAGCAATGAACCAAATTCCCGGAAAAAAAGCCCCACTGGGAATAAACCATGTAAATGCCTGGAATGTGGGAAGAGCTTCCGCTCTGCAAGTGACCTCACTTACCACAATAGGATCCATACAGGGGAAAAGACATATCATTGCACGGTGTGCGGAAAGAGCTTTGCACAAAAAGGCAATTTCAATTTACATAAGAAGATCCACACAGGAGAGAAGCCTTATAAATGCACAGAATGTGGGAAATGCTTCAGGAACTCCAGTGACCTTACTTTCCATAAGAGGATTCACATAAGGGAGAAACCCTATGAATGCTCGGAGTGTGGAAAAAGCTTCAGTCAAAAAGGTCATCTTAAGTCACACAAGAGAATTCACACGGGAGATAAACCATTTCAATGCACGGAGTGTGGAAAGAGCTTCAATCGCTCTTCATACCTTACTGCCCATAACAGAATCCACACAGGGGAGAAACCGTACAAATGCCTGGAGTGTGGAAAGTGTTTTGCCCGTCCTTATAGCTTGCATGCCCACATACAGACCCACACAGGGGAGAAACCATATAAATGCATGGAGTGTGGAAAGAGCTTCCGTAATTCCAGTCACTTAACTACCCATAGAAGAATCCACAGTGGAGAGAAACCGTATCAATGCACCGAGTGTGGGAAGCGCTTTGCTCATAAACAGTGTCTTACTGTCCATAAAAGGACCCACACGGGTGAAAAGCCTTATAAGTGCACCGAATGTGGCAAATGCTTCACTGATTTTGGGGCTCTCTCTCGTCATAAAAGCGTCCACACTGGGGAGAAACCCTATGAATGCCACACTTGTGGAAAGAGCTTCAATAGAAAACATAGCTATATCATACATAGCAGGACTCACACAGGGGAGAAGCCCTTTCAATGCCTGCAGTGTGGAAAGTGTTTTGCCCGGTCTGATAGGTTGCATGACCACAAAAAGACCCACACGGGGGTGAAACCATATAAATGCCTGGAATGTGGAAAGAGCTTCGGTCATTCCAGCTACTTAACATTACATAGAAGAATCCACACTGGAGAGAAGCCGTATCAATGCACCAAGTGTGGGAAGCGCTTCTCTAATAAACAGTGTTTTACTATCCATAAAAGGATCCACACAGGTGAAAAGCCTTATAAGTGCACCGAATGTGGCAAATGCTTCACTAATTTGGGTTCTCTCTCTCGCCACAAAAGGCTCCACACTGGGGAGAAACCATATGAATGCCGCACGTGTGGAAAGAGCTTCAATACAAAAAATGGCTATATCCTACATAACAGGACCCACACTGGGGAGAAACCATATCAGTGCCAGGAGTGTGGAAAATGCTTCAGTGATTCTGGAGAACTGAAGAACCATAAAAGGATTCACACGGGGGAGAAACCCTATAAGTGCACGGAGTGTGGCATGTGCTTCAGAAGACGTGATTTTTTTTATATCCACAAGAGGATCCACACTGGAGAGAAACCGTACACATGTTACGAGTGCGGAAAAAGCTTTAGACAGAATAATTCACTCAAGAGCCATAGAAGGCTTCACTCGGGGAAGAAACCCTATAAATGCCTGGAGTGTGGAAAATGTTATAATCAGAGTGGCAAGCTTACCTCCCACATGAGGATCCACACAGGGGAGAAGCCATTTAAATGCATCGACTGTGGAAAGAGTTTCAGAGAAGGAAGGAATCTTAGGCTCCATAAAAGAATCCACACAGGGGAGAAATCGTTTCAGTGTCTGGAGTGTGGAAAGAAATTCAGAAGCGGGAATGACTTTAGTCGCCATAAGAAGACGCACAGCAGGAAAAGCCGACACTAATTGGTTCATATTGATTCTCAAAATTTGCTTCGTGCTCACAGAAGTGTCCCAGGAGAATCTGTAGAAATGCATGGAGTACGAGAAGAGCTTCCGAAGCAGCAGAACCTTCCTCATCCATTAAAAAGAAGAGTTGCCTTGTATAACTAGGAATTAACTTTTGGATATTAGATCTTTGTGCTAGACTAGAGTAAATAAGATTAGAAAGAATAAGAATAGAATAGAAATAGCATAGAATATAGAAATAAGAAGGGAACGGAAGGGAATAAGATTAGAAACAATAAGAATAAAAATAAGAATAGAATTGAATAGAAAAGGAATAGAATAGAATAAAAAAATGGGAATGGAATAGGAAGGGAATGCAAAGGGAAGGGAATGGAATTCTCTCATTGGCCAAGTGTGATTGCATATACCAGGAATTTGTCTCTGGTGAATAAGCTCTCAGTGTACATAACATACAACTGGTCAACTTTTGTCAATGCGAACAGCAAAGATAGCTAGGGATTTGGAAACTAACATATCCAGATATCTATGGAGATTCTCAGTCATCCAGGTTGGGGTTTTCCCAAAGGTGCTTTTATCAAAAGGCAACTGGTCTTTTTTTCCTTGAAGAACTTTCCCTTCTCATCCAAGAAGTTTCTTCAGTTCTGTTCCTCCTTGAATGAGAAGTGAAATGTTTTCAAGGAAAAACAAAGTCCAGTTGACTTTTGAAAAAAAAGCACATTTGGGATATCACCTTCAGACATCATTAGAGTGCAGAAGTGGTGAGCTCCAGACCTGGTGGTGTTGAGCACCCAGATTTCCCTCATATTGGAAGGAATCAAGCAGTGGATCTACAGGACCCCTGTGGAGAAAGTCATGCCGGATCAAAGAGAAATAGGATCTTCAGTGAGCACTTCGCTGGGAGAAAGTGACGGAGGAGAATGAAATATTGAACCAATACGAGACTCAAAAGTTTTGTCCAAAGTAATAACTGGAGGGATGTTTTTGTGTGTGTACCTCCTAACATTGGTTGTTTTTAACTGATTTCTTAGATAAGATATTGATTGTACTTGATTTCTATTAATGTCGTAACTTATACAGTAGTTAAAGGCTTAGTTTATATATACATCTCAGATATATTCTTTTTTGGGTCGGTAAATTGGACAATTAAGGGAACCAGCTTTAGGAAATACAGGCAGTCCTTGACTTATGACCACAATTAAGCCCAAAATTTCCATGGCTAAGCAAAACAGTTGTTACGTGTGTTTTGTGCCATTTTACAACTTGTCTTGCCACAGTAATTCAATGATTAACAAACATGGTGGCTAAGTAAATGTGGATTCCCCATTGACTTTGCTTAAGGAAAGGTTTCAAACAGTGATCACAGCACTCAGGGATGCTCCAACCATCAAAAATACAGGTCAGTTGCAAGTGTAAGGGACAAGGAACAGGCAGAAATAGAGATTTGAATACCTCAAGAAAGAAGTGTGCTGGGAATAGGAAGTATCATGGGAAGCTATGCTGTATCACTGCTGAAAAGACATTTACAAAATTGTTGATGTTTCTCTCTGCATACATTAGGCTAGATTTAAATAGCTTGGCTGAGGATTGTATTGCATAGATGCAGGCAGCTTAATATGTTAGTGTAAAAGAGGCAGGAATTAATGTAAAGGGAGATGAGAAAATTCCTTCTGACTCTGACTTGTAAACTGTATGGCAAATTCTATGTAAAACCATTGGTGGGGTACAAAGGCTTTGAGGGAGATTTCCTTGTGTTACTTTTTCTACACAATAAAGTTGTTGCTTACAATCTCCCTACTCATTGTGTTCAATTGGGGGTGTGGGCACATCTGGTAAGGCGGCTAGAGCAGGAAATGTAAGGAAAACCAAAAGTGCCTTTTGAGTCCAGAAGGATCTCCTTCCTTCTTTCAACCAGATGGCAAGAGCAATTCTTGGGGAGGAAATGGGGAATACGCCAGGAACCTTCTCTCTGCAGACTTCAAGCATGCTCTGATAGGCAAGGAGCTATGTAACTAGGAGGCAAATATCTTCTTCAGATAGTCCTCCACTTACGACCACAAGTGAGCCCGAAACTTTTGTTGTTAAGAGAGATGTTTCATAAAGTGAATTTTGCTCCATTTTGTGATCTTTCTTGCCTCTGTTGTTAAGCGAATCCCTGCAGTTGTTGAATTAGTAACACGGTTGTTGAGCGAATCTGGTTTTTCCCATTGATTTTGCTTGGTCGCAAGAGGTGATCACGTGACCCCTGGACCCTACAACGGTCATACATGCGATTCAGTTCCCAAGTCCCTGAATTTTGATCACGTCACCATGGGGATGCTGCAACGGTCGTTAAGTGTGAAAAAGTGTTGTAAGTTCCTTTTTTCCTGTGCTGTTGAAACTTCAAACGGTCACTATATGAACCGTTGTAAGGCGAGGACTACCTCAACTGTGTACAAGCACTTTTTCTTATGTACTTCATAGACTTTTAAATGGAGAGATTACGTACATCTTTCTAGCTCAGGCCTTTTTAGTTAGATATGAAATATTTCCTTGCTTCGAGGGTTTCTTCCTCTTCAGAATGGAATGGTTGATGGGATTCTTTTAGGGAGCATTAAGGGATCTTTTGACTCTGCATTTAGTGGGGATAATATCAAAAGAAAGCAGTTTTTGTTGTCCCCCCCCCCCCTCTTGTATCTTTATTCTCCCCTTTTGGGGAAGACGTTTTGGACTGAACAATGGTTGCCTAATACATCTCAAAGTCCTATTGCTCTCAAACACAACCCATCAACACTTCAAACACAGGTTGTCCTCTACTTTCACCCATCGTTCAGCCCAAAATTTCTGTAGCTAGGAGAAATTTGAGAAGTCAATTTTGCCCCGTTTTACGAATTTTCTTGACGTAGTTGTCATGTGTGTAAAAAGTTAGCACCCACCCCTCTCCTAGAAGAGTGAAATATTTTGGGAAATATTAAAAAGGCAGAATATTATATTTCCCTGGATGAGAAAAGGAGAAACATGTTTTAAAGACAAAGCAGCTCCCTGCCTCCCCTTCACTTCCAGGGTGATGGGATTAAGACCAGGCCCTCAGGACATGATAGGATTATGTTCTACCCATCTCACCACATGGCACCTGGGAAGATTACATCACCCAGCAATGCTCAACCAAGCCTGGGACTCAGGACAGCCTACAGGAGTTGCCCCTGCATGGCCCCATGGGAGTCTGACAACCAATCAGAATACAAGCTCAAATTCAAAAGCCCAGAGAGGGCATAAAACCTGGGCACACTCAGCATCTCTGCCCCCTTTTCTTCAAGATCTCCAAGGCCTGTCATCCATGAAACCTTTCCAAGCAACTTCCATGAATCCAGTGTCTTTTCCCCCCCCTTGGAACTGAACCCAGACAGACGTTTCTTCCAACACGTGAATCACTGCAGTTGTTAACAGTAACACAGTTGTTAAACAAATCTGGCTTCCCCATTGTCAGAAGCTCCATTTGACCGTGAGACATGGCCACCGTCATAAATATGAGTCAGTGGTCAAGCGACTGAATTCGTCTCACATGACCATGGGGATCCTGCAACAGTCTTTAGTGCGAGTGACGGACATAAGTCACTTTTTCCAGGGCCGTTGCAGCTTCGAAGGGCCACTAAATGAATGGTCGTTAAGTCGAGGACTACTTGTAAGGCAGCCATTGATGATTTGTTATTACGGGAATCATGAACGTTAGTCATTGTAGGAGATGCGTTGTCAGTTGAGGACTGCCCTGTTAGGATCAGTGAATAAGGCTGCCTCCTTTTCTCACCTACTCCAGTTTTCTTCCAAAAGGGCGATTCCCACCTAACTTAGCTGCTCTGCATCCCCTTCCCTCCCCTCCTCCCGTCCATGGGCTTCGTCCCCTCCCTCTTTCCCCTGTTTCTCTGATTGCCTGGGGCAAAGGAGCGATGGACTCGCTGCCCAGCTGCCCATTCCACCCGGGACCTGGAGAGGTGGCGGGTAGCCGGCTTTTCCCGCCCTTTAGAGAATGGGAGGAGCTGGACGGGGAGGGGAGGAGCTATAAGCGGTACCACCTTAGGCTCTGGAAACTTTTGGGTGGTTCAGGGCAGCAGGATCCACGTGCGTGGCCGGGAAGGGAGCTTAGCCGGCGGGGCTGCGAGGAAAGCGGATCTTTTCCTGCGCGCATCTCTTGGAACGAGGAACAGAGCCGCCTTTTCGTGAGGGCGCCAGGTAAGAAACTCCCTCCCTCCCTCCCCTTTTCGCACGTGGCAATCGTGGAGGGAGATACTTGGCTGGGGTCGCTCCGGGGAGGGGGATCCACGTGGGTGGCCGGCGGCGATCGCGGATCTTTTCCTGCGAGCATCTCTTGGGAAGCGGAGTCCGGGCGAGGAAGAGAGCCGCCTTTTTCCTATCGAGCGCCAGGTAAGAAGCCCCGTCCCTCCTTCCTCCCTCCCTTCCTTTCTTCTTCCTTCTCACCTGGGGAATTGCTTGGACAGGTGACCCTTAAATGAGCGACCCTTCTGGGGCGCTGCTAAGATCCCACTTTCTCCTTGGGGAGATTATTATTATTATTATTATTATTATTATTATTATTATTATTATTATTATTATTATTATTATTATTATTATTATTATTATTATTATTATTATTATTATTATTATTATTATTATTTTCCTGGCCCTTCCTGATCGTTTCCCGTCACTTCCTTTTCAGATCCGGGAGGCTTGGAGTTCAATGGCTGGGAAACCGGCGGGGAGAAAAGCGGGCGATCCCTCGCAGGAGCTGCTGTTTCGGGGAGTTGCTCTGGACGAGCCTCCTCCGGAGAGAGCATCGGGTAAAGGCTCCTTCTGATGCCCTTTAATCTCTTTGCCCTCCTTTCTTTCCTCCCTGAGTTCGTTTCCATTGTTCAATTTAACTGCGTTTTTACTCTTGTGTGCTTTTACAATACAATACAATACAATACAATACAATACAATACAATACAATACAATAGTAGAGTTGGAAGGGATCTTGGAGGTCTTCTAGTCCAACCCCCTGCCTAGGCAGGAAACCCTATCCAACATCTTCTTAAAGACTTCCAGTGTTGGGGCATTCACAACTTCTGGAGGCAAGCTGTTCCACTGTAAGAAATAATCTTACAATCCATCCTTTCATTTATAACCTGTAAAATAAAGGAAAACTGAAGTAAGATTGTAAACTCAGTTGTAGTTTCACTTTTGACTGCTTTGCTTAAAGACCAAGTTGCTGGTCCCAATTGTGATTGCTAAATGTTTACGGTTAGGCTGTTCTCAACAGAAATGCTGAGAAACCTTTTAAAAAGGTATCGCCTTTCCTTCGGGCCACCTTATGATGTGTGGACTCCCAGAATTTCCCATGTGTGTTGAAGTCCACATATCTTACAGCGCCCAATAGTGAGAAACCTCGTTCTAGGCTAGGGGTGGGAAACTGGGGCCTTTTAGGACTGGTGGACCTCAACTCCCAGAATTCCTGAGCCAGGTGTTTCAGGTGTTCTGGGAGTTGAAGTCCAACAGCCATTAAAGGGCTAAACTCTTTCACTTTTACAGTAGGCTATTCCAAAAGGCAAGTCCCAGCTGTGAAAAGGAGTTTCTATGGTCTTCCCTGATTATCTGATAAGGGAAGGTGAACATTATAGAAACATAGAATAACAGAGTTGGAAGGGACCTTGGAGGTCTTCTAGTCCAACCCCCTGCTTGAGGGGGAGTATTTTATACCATTTGAGACAATTGGCTATCCAGTCTCTTCTCTTTTTTTTAAAAAAAAAACAATTTTTATTTGTTTTTAAAGAAGGTCAAACAAACATTAAAAAAACATCTTCCATTACAAATTGTAGAAAGTGTGTCAGTTGGTTACAGTATTTCCCTGCATCTCTTCCGTAGTCACTACCTGCTTTTCATATCAAATTGCATACTTTAAATTCACCTATATTCATGCATATCACAATTATTATATCTCAACCTTAATTTGACTATAATTGTTTTTGCATCCTTTTATATATAATATTCAAAATCTAGACTAGGATTATATGATAACATTCCATTAAATCGTCCTAAGATCATCCAATCACAATACATCTTTATAACATATTCTAGATAAAACTTTTAAACCTCCTCTCATAATTGCCATGTGTTTATAAAATTTCATATTATTAAACTAATATATCTATATTACTTTACTTTACTTTATTTAGATTTATAAACCGCTCCCTCTCCCCGAAGGGACTCGTGGCGGTGTTAAAACACCATATACATACATATACATAGAGGAGGCGATATACAAACTGTACAGTAATAATAAAATTAGAGACAACATTAAAATCTACCACAAAATCTACCCCAAAATTAAAAAATAACTGCCAGGAGGATTAAAGAATAGTACTATAAATGGGCCAGGCCAGCTAATTGGAACAGGTGGGTCTTGAGTTTCTTGCGGAAGGAGCGGAGATCAGTGGTGGTTCTAATATCAGGGGGGAGGTCAATCCAGAGGGTTGGGCCCATCACAGAGAAGGCCCTACTCCTGGGCGGCGCCCGCTGGCATTGCTTGGTGGACGGCACCCGGAGGAGTCCCTCCCTGTGAGAGCGAATTGGTCGCAGGGATGTATGGGGTAGGATGCGATCCCGCAGATAACTAGGTCCTGTGCCATGGAGCGCTTTAAAGATGGTAATCAACACCTTGAAACGCACCCAAAAAACCACAGGTAGCCAGTGCAGCTCGCGCAGGAGAGGTGTTATGTGGGAGTATCTAGTACTCCCCATGATAGCCCGCGCGGCCGTATTCTGGACCAGCTGCAGTCTTCAGGTGCATCTCAAGGGGAGCCCCATGTAGAGAGCGTTGCAGTAGTCCAGACGGGACGTCACCAGCGCATGAGTGACTGTGCAAAGGGCGTCCCGGTCCAATAGGGGGCGCAATTGGCACACCAGGCGGACCTGGTGGAACGCCCCCCTCGCCACGGCTGCCACATGGTCATCCATCGACAGCCAGGCATCTAGGAGAACGCCCAAATTGCGCGCCCGCTCCACGGGGGCCAGTTGCTCGCCCCCAATGGCCAGCGATGGATCCCACTGGTTGAACCGGGATGCCGGTAGCCACAGCCACTCCATCTTGGAGGGGTTGAGTTTGAGTCTGTTGCTTCCCATCCAGACCCGTACGGCTTCCAAGCACCAAGGACATCACTTTGACGGCCTCGTTGGGGTGGTTCGGGGTGGAGATGTACAACTGCGTATCATCAGCGTACAGATTGTATTCGACCCCGAAACCACGAATGATCTCACCCAGCGGCTTCATATATGTGTTGAACAGGAGAGGCGAGAGGACCGATCCCTGCGGCACCCCACAAGTGAGCGGCCTCAGGGTTGACCTCTGCTCCCCTGCCAACACGCATTGCGTCCGGCCGGAGAGGTAGGAGCAGAACCACCGTAAAACGGTGCCCCTCACCCCCAACCCCTCCAGACGGCGCAGTAGGATTCCATGGTCGATGGTATCAAAAGCAGCTGAGAGGTCTAATAGGACCAGGAGGGAGGAACAACCCCCATCCCTGGCCCTCCAGAGATCATCCACCAACGCGACCAAGGCCGTCTCCGTGCTGTGACCGGGCCGGAAACCGGACTGGCGCGGATCTAGATAGTCAATTTCCTCCAGGTGACGTGGGAACTGTTGTGCCACCACACACTCTACAACCTTCGCTAAAAACGGAAGGTTGGAGACAGGACGATAATTAGCTAAGCTGGGTCCAGAGAAGGCTTCTTGAGTAAGGGCCTCACCCTTACTAGTCCCAGGAGCCAGCCTCGTGTGACCTCCCAGGATGCCAGTATAAGCGAGGAGGGACATGGGTCCAGTAAACATGTAGTGGCTCGCAGTCGCCCACGCAAGCTGTCCATATCATCGGAAGCGACAGAGTCAAACTCCTCCCAGAGTGCTCCCTCAAGACTCGCCTCCGACGTCTCCCCTAGGCCACTGAGGGGGACCCATTCCCTCCGGATTTGAGCGATTTTGTCCTGCAGATATTCCCCAAATTCCTCTGCTCTACCCTGCAAGGGGGCTTCCCGCAGCCTCTGTAACAGGAGGGCGCCGGTCACCCGAAACAGGGCGGCAGGGTGGTTGTCTGCGGACGCAATAAGAGCGGCACAATGTCGACATTTGGCCGCTCTTAATGCCACAAGGTAGGTCCGTAAATAGGCTCTTACCTGTGTTCGGTCAGATTCGGAGCGTGAGGATCTCCATCTGCTCTCTAGGCGTCTC
Source organism: Natrix helvetica helvetica (assembly GCA_029890345.1). Taxonomy (NCBI): domain Eukaryota; kingdom Metazoa; phylum Chordata; class Lepidosauria; order Squamata; family Natricidae; genus Natrix; species Natrix helvetica. Next base: position 49,787 of record JAKRSI010000881.1, read on the forward strand.
CTGTGGCGTTTCATCACCCTTAGCTCCTCGGTAAACCAAGGGGCCAGGGTGGTACGTTGCCACAGGAGAGGCCGCAAAGGCGCAACCCGGTCCAAGGCCACGGCAGCTGCACTATTCCATGCGGCCACCAGGTCCTCCATCCGGGAGCAGGTCAGGGCTACAGGCAGTGGCCCAAGCTCCGTCTGGAACCTATCCGGTTCCATCAGGCGCATGGGGCGGAACCATCTAGGACAATCTGGTTCCGCCTCCCCGCGGTGGGGGGTAGCGCCAGGGACGTCAAGCCGGAGAGATGAGTGATCTGACCATCACAGGGGTGTAATAACCAAATCCCCTATTCCCAGATCACTCGTCCACTGTCCAGAGACAAAAACAAGGTCCAGCGTGCGGCCTCCCTCGTGTGTGGGGCCCTGAATTATTTGGGTCAGGTCCATGGCTGTCATGGAAGCCATGAACTCCCGAGCCACCTCGGATGCTTCACCCGTCGACGGCAGGTTGAAATCCCCCATAACCAGAAGTTTGGGGGTCTCAACCGCCGTCTCTGCGATCAGCTCGAGGAGCTCAGGCAGGGCCGCTGATGCATAGCGAGGAGCCAAGTATACAATCAGCAAACCCAACTGCCTCCCTGGGCCCCATTTCACGCCAAGAGACTCACACCCGGATATCTGTGGCACAGTGAACTCCCTCGGTTCCAGACTCTCCCGTATAATTACCGCCACCCCGCCACCCCTACCCAGGGCCTGCGGCTGATGAAATGCACGGTAGCCCAGTTGGCACATTTCCACGAGGGGTAAACCACCCTCGTGGCCCAACCAGGTCTCCGTTATCCCTGCAAGGTCCAGCTCCCCCTCCGAGATCAAATCACTAATGAGGGGGGCCTTATTGACAACGGACCTTGCATTGCATAACATCAGCCTCAGGCCCTGGCTCTGTGGGTCCTGGCCGCCTAGAGTGCGGGGGTTGGTGCAAGTGACCGGGCATGTCCAACGGCCACGGTCTCCCAACCGACTACAAGATTTTCATCCATCCTCACACCCACCCCTCCCTATGACCGTTGGAATATGACAACCCTCTACTGGAATATCATTTTCCCTCCCCTCCCCCACTCTGCTCACTCACCTCCCGACCACACCTGTTCGCCTGGCACTAATCCCCCTCCTGGCCTGATTAGCCCTCCCCCCCCCCCCCCACCCTGGAGCCCCCTAAAACAGATAAACATTTTGTTAAAAAACCCCTGAGTCTCCGCTTCCTCCACCTCTCTGGATTAATGAATCCGTCATCAAGGTGGGCCCTTGAGAGGGCAGAGGGCCATACCTGCGAGAGGGGGGACTCCCGCAGTAGGAGCAGGTATGACATCAAATATATGATGGATTTAAAAACTAAAGCAGGGCCAAAGCTCGTACTGGGTGCTGTCGATGTTACGTAGATTAACAAGCCAGGATTCCATGTGAAAGAGGACAGCAGTGCCAATAGTCACATCCTAGATGGAAGGGATGGTTAGCTGGTCAGATGGTCTGTAGATGGAGACTAGGAGGCAGTCCGTGGTGGGCGGTAAGGGGCAGATAATCCATAGTTGGTAATTGATGGTGGGTGGAGGAGGTAGATGAGTAGTAGGACGGTAGGGGTGAAAGGTGGTAGGGGGGGTAATCCAGCAGGTACGCACAGACAGTCAGCTGGAAGCAGATGGACACAGCCAGATACCAATCAGGGGCAGATAATTGGTGGAAAGTCAACGAGGAGCGGATGGGCACAGTCCGGCAGGCAGCTGGCAGGAGGCCGGTGAATCTTCTGCCAAACCTGGCGTTGAGCCTCCTGCCAGTCCCCAGGGCAAGCCCTGCCCTGCCCCCGGTGCCACAGGTCTCCCTCCTCCAGCCAAAGCTCCGGCACAAACCTCCAGCGTCTGGTCCCTGTCGTAGCCTGCCTCCCCATGCTCGGCGACCCCCAGCCACTGCTCCAGGCCCGAGCGCCGCTCCGGCCGGCCTACGGCCGTCCCGCAGGCCTTCCATCGGCCTCCGGCGCCTCGAGCCTCGTTCAGCCCCCCCACGGCCCTCAAACGGCCCTCGCCAGGCTTCCCGTTAGTTTGCAACTCACAGCAGCCGAGGGTTTAGCATTCGGCGTCTCCAGTCACCATCGCCGTCGTCGTCGCTGCTCAGGTCGCCGGATCGAGTACCGTCGCCGCTCGGGTCGCTCGGGACGTCGCCGCCGCCGCCCCCTTCGTCGTTCCTCCGCCGCCGCCAGCCTCCAGCTTCCAGCCTCCAGCCTCCAGCTCCAGCTCCAGCCGGCACGTTCTCCTTCCCCCTCCTGGCTGTCCGACCACCCTGGAGGACCAATTTGGATCCTAGGGAAAGCCAGGGTGGTCGTTGATCTGATTCCCGACCCTCAAGGTGGAAAAGAGGGCTGGCAGCATCCCTGCCTCGTCAAAGAGCCCCCGTAAACATCCGGAGCTCAGAGGCCAGCCGCCATTTCCCCAGGAAGCTCCTCCTCCAACAATACATAACAATATGTATTGTTATCACTATTAATCATTATTTAACTATAGCTATTGTCGCTTCATTTTATACATACCACTAGTAAACTAAATTTAGCTTAATTTTTTATTATACATTTTCATTGCATCAACCTGTATCTTTCCAGTAATAGTATGGTCTTATATCTTTTGCCATTTGTAGCATTAATGTTCTAGTTACTTTCTTAATAAATCTTGTATAAACTTCTCTTGGCAGCATGTTATTCCTTTCGTATCTCATAAAATGTTGAAACCCAACATCTGTTCTTTCCATCAGCTTATCTTTGGTTATCGCTAGTGCTTCTGTCAAGATTTCTCTCCTTATCTCCATCAATGTTTCTCTCTTTTCTTCTTCTGTGCTTTGAAGTCAGGTAGAGTTCCAATCCATCTATCTCCCTTTTCCATATTCCGCTCTTGCCATTACCAACCACGCTCACTTTGTTGTCAGTATCCACAGTTTTCTTATCTCTTTGCTCATTTTTTTCTTCCATCTTTTGAACTCTGTCCTCCACTTTCTTAATTTGGTAAACATCCTCAGTTTCTCCATCAGATTTTTCTGTTTTGTATTCCATATTCTCCAATCTCTTTTCAATCCTCTCTGTCACAACTAATAGATTTTGAATTTCAAACATAATCATTTGCAATGTTACAGTTTCTTTTTTCTGCTAAGCCATTCTTTCAAGTTTGCAGACACTGCCACTATAGGGTTCAAGGCTATTTTAATAAACTTCAAACAGGTTCATTTATTATCTTTCAAGTCAAAATGTTGTCTTCCCTCCAATAGCTAGTGATAGAACTTCCAAAAGACCTGTATAAACAACTTGTGCTCTTCCTACTATCACTGTCAGTAAACAAACTGAAAGAACCTTGAATCTCAAGTGATCAAAGAGAAAGAAGAAAAAACAAAGTATCCAGCCTCTAAGTGGCAGTGTAACTGCTTTTCCTCCTGTTGCTACAACCCTCTTTATAATCATTCTTATTATCTTCTTTATATTCCAAGCTTAAGAAAGAAAAAAAAACCTTAAATAGAGATCAAAAACAATCCAATCAATCAAATCAAGCATTATATAAAAAAGGAGAATTTTAATCCATACGTATAAGCAAAAGTGAAAAAAGAAGAAGAAAGAATTAATCCATCCAGTTTAAAAAATAGGGAGCCCCTGCAAAAGTTCCATCCGTGAAAAAAATAATAATTAGAAACTGGATAACACACTAAGTTCAATGCAGATCAATCTCGCCGCCTACAGTCTTCTGTCTTCAATCTTAACTTAACTTAATTTTTTTTCTTGGGTAGTCTCTTCCTCTAATAATAAAATTTCCTCACCAATTCGACAGACTTTCTATTTCCGCTTTCTTCCCGTTCCAGAGCTGTCCCAACTTCAGCAGCTTTATTAGCTGCTTTTCTGTCGCTGAGAAAAAAGGGCTATTCCTGGATCTTTCAGGGACTTTGCGGTGTCCCTGAGATCAGCAGGAGGTGCCCTTCTCAATCATCGTCTCTGCGGGACGGTTTAGGTCCAAATGGACCGTCCAGCGGCAGAAATTCAACTGCGGTCTCAGAGCACCAAGATCGCACTTCATGCTGTCGCAAAGTCAGCTGACTCTCCTCCCGGCTATCCAATCTCTTCTTAACAGCCTCCAGTGAGGGAGCATCTTAGTCAGGATTCTGATGATCTAGATTCTTACCTTGAAATGGCTGAAATAAAGACCCATGTCCCGTATCTGGGAAAGGTGATAGAGAAACCACAACCGTTTTAAAGCAGGATGTAAAGTGAGATTTGGACATTAAGTGTGAACATAGAGAGTCAGGCTGTCTTCTGTTTGTAAAAGAAAAGATAAAGTTTGACGCCTGCAGAAAAGGGGAAGTTAGTAGGCCTAGTCGCAAAGTTCAACTAAAGTTCTCATGTAACCACGTAGTCATAATGAAACTAGAGCTCTTTGCATGAAGCCTGTGGCCCAGATAAAGGAAGCAAGAAAGTTATTTGCTTCTATGCAAAGTCATAAGGTGTTTTCCTTAAGGTAATAATTGTATAACCAATTAGAAATAAGTTAGATATTTCCGCTCTCTACAAGGTATAAAGATACGTGTTTTTCTTCAGAACGCTGTTCAGATATTCATATGGCTACCTTTGCTAAGCTATTTCTGAACCTTTCTTTGGCTGCCAAATAAAACTACTGCTCCCAGATCCTGGAAAGTCCAAGTCCCGTTATTTTCCGCAACAGTTTTGCTAAATATACTTAGCGCTAGGGCTAGAGAATCTGAAAGAGAATTGGACTGAGTCTCTTGGTTGGTGCCAGTCCAGGCCTTTTATTCCTGATTAACAACTCAGCATAACTCCCTGGATATGGGAGGGGATCTGCTTGAGGCATTCAGAGTCCAGCTCTCTGATTCTTTAATGCATACATTCATGGCCCAGAGAGCTGCCTCTGAATCCAACCCCTGATCCTTCCACACCTTTCCGTTTTCCCCTCACCCAGGGTGAGCGTCTATGTATTGTTGCTGTGGTTGCAACAGACTCACATAAAGGGGTTCCCTAGTTAGCCTGGAAATACGCTAAAATCAGCCTTCTGCACTGTATGCTCAAGAAGATCCTTAGGATGTTTGCTAACAAATTATTCCTTTGCTGGTTTTTTTCACTTCTAGACACTTTCATGGCCTCATCTTCGTCTCCCGGAACTTCAGTTCTTTGTAGCGGAGGATTAACAGCGGTTGAACTTCCAATGCAGGTAGGATGATTCTCCCCTCCCCTCCCCTGATGTGCCAGTCTCCCAATAACAGAATAACACAATTGGAAGGGGTCTTGGAGATCTTCTAGTTGAACCCTGTGTTTCAGGCAGGAGACCCTATACTATTTCAGACAAGTGGGTGTCCAGTCTCTCCTTGAAAACCTCCTGCCCACAACCTCTGAAGAGAAACTGTTCCGTTAGTTAATTGTTTTCTCTGTCAGGAAGTTTCTCCTTAATTCCAAGTTTCCTTTCTCCATGATTGCCATATTTTTTGGAGTATAAGACGCACTAAGATTTTTAGAGGCAAATAAAAAAAATTTTTTGCACTCTGCAGACCTCCCAAAAACGGGCCTGTTTTTCACAAAAAGAGGCCTGTTTTTTTCCAAAAAAGGTCATGCATCGCTTTTAGGAGGCTTGTAGAGTGCTTCTGGAGGCTGGAGGGGGGGGAATGGCCTCTTTTTTGCTCGTTTTTGCCCTCCCCATCACCCAGGAGCACTCTGGAAGCCTCCTAAGGCTATGCACAGCCATTTTTGCAAAGGGGGTTGAGTTTCAGGAGGCCAAAAATGCTGTATTTGGTGTATAAGACGCATCCAGATTTTCAGCCTCTTTTTTGAGAGAAAAAGGTGCATCTTATACTCTGAAACATCCATTAGTTTCCATCCATTGTTTTTGTCTTGCCTTCTGGTGCTTTGTGGCAGCCCCTCAAATATTGAAATACAGCTGTCATGTCTCCCCTGGTCCTTATTTTCTCTAGATTAGCCATATCCAGTTCCTGCAATTGTTTTTCATATATTATAGTCCTCAAGGACTTGAATTATCTTAGTTGTTCTTCTCTGTACTTTTTCCAAAATCTTAACATCTTTTTTGTAATGTGATCAAAACTGAATGCAGAATTCCTGGTGTGGCCTTACTAAGCTTTTATAAAACGATACGAATACTAAGCTCAAGGTGAAAAGCAAAGTCCAAGATTTACTTTTCCAAAGAAATTAAATGTTGAACCCCACTTTCCTTCATTCGGCATGATTCATCCTCTCACCGCAGTGGGTAAAATCAACCCAGTGTTGGATTTGGCCAACACATCCAAGATCAAGCCCATCAATGGACAACAAAGGAATATGGGATTGCTGATCCTGTGGAATTAGCCAAACCAATAAAACATTAACCAGATGAATCTCTAGCCAGAGGCACTTTATTTTGGGAAAAGTTCTCCAGAGAAGATGTTCTGTCAAGAAATTGCACAATAGCTGCAGATGAAGTTGAAGATATTGACACAGATTTGTAGACTTTTATATAAATATAAATATGTTTAATCTATAAGTTTAATACAATACAATACAATAGCAGAGTTGAAAGGGACCTTGGAGGCCTTCTAGTCCAACCCCCTGCCTAGGCAGGAAACCTTATACCATTTCAGACAGATGGCTATTCAACATCTTCTTAAAGACTTCCAGTGTTGGGGCATTCACAACTTCTGGAGGCAAGTTGTTCCACTGATTAATTCTTCTAACTGTCAGGAAATTTCTCCTCAATTCTAAGTTGCTTCTCTCCTTGATTAGTTTCCACCCATTGCTTCTTGTTCTACCCTCAGGTGTCTTGGAGAATAGTTTGACTCCCTCTTCTTTGTGGCAACCCCTGAGATATTGGAACACTGCTATCATGTCTCCCCTAGTCCTTCTTTCTCTTAAGCTAAACATACCCAGTTCCTGCAACCGTTCTTCATATGTTTTAGTCTGCAGTCTCCTAATCCTCTTTGTTGCTCTTCTCTGCACTCTTCCTAGAGTCTCCACATCTTTTTTACACCGTGGCGACCAGAACTGAATGCAGTATTCCAAGTGTGGCCTTATCAAGGCATTGTAAAGTGGTACCAGCACTTCACATGATCTTGATTCTATCCCTCTGTTGATGCAGCCTAGAACTGTGTTGGCTTTTTTGGCAGCTGCTGCACACTGCTGGCTCATATTTAAATGGTTGTCCACTAGGATTCCAAGATCCCTCTCATATTTACTACTATTGAGCAAGGTACCACCTATACCAGGGATGGCGAACCTATGGCACGCGTGCCACAAGTGGCACGCAGAGCCATTTGTCAGGGCACGCGAGGCGCTGCCCTGTCAGCTGGCCAGCGCGCATGCGTGCGCTGGCCAGCTGAGTTCACCTTTTTAAAAGCTATTTTTCGCCTTCCTCAGGCTCCAGAGGCTTTATAGGAGCCTAGGGAGGGTGAAAAGAGCTTCCCCACCCCCCCGGAGGCTTCAGGGACGGTCCCTGAAGCCTTTGGAACGCTTAAACCCACCCTCCGAGCAAACCGGAAGTGACTTCTGGGTTGCTCTGAGGGTCGTTTTAAGCGTTCCGAAGGCTTCAGGGACCGTCCGGAGGCTTCCCTGACGCCTTCGGAACGCTTAAAACCACCCTCCGAGCAAACCGGAAGTCACTTCCGGTTTGCTCGGAGGGTCGTTTTTAAGCGTTCCGAAGGCTTCAGGGACCGTCCGAGGCTTCCCTGATTCCTTCGGAGCGCTTAAAACGACCCTCCGAGCAACCTGGAAGTCACTTCCGGTTTGCTCAGAGGGTCGTTTTAAGCGTTCCGAAGGCTTCAGGGACCGTCCGAGGCTTCCCTGATTCCTTCGGAGCGCTTAAAACGACCCTCCGAGCAACCTGGAAGTCACTTCCGGTTTGCTCAGAGGGTCGTTTTAAGCGTTCCAAAGGCTTCAGGGGACCGTCTGAGGCTTCCCTGATGCCTTCGGAGCGCTTAAAACGACCCTCCGAGCAACCTGGAAGTCACTTCCAGTTTGCTCGGAGGGTGGTTTTAAGCGCTCCGAAGGCTTCAGGGAAGCCTCTGGACGGTCCCTGAAGCCTCTGGAGGGCCTCGGGGGGGTCGGGGGAGGCTCTTTTCACTCTCCCCAGGCTCCCATAAAGCCCCTGGAGCCTGGGGAGGGCGAAAAAAGCATGTAAAAATGGGGGGGGGTCGCGCGTTGTGCACGCATGCGCACTGGGGGGGGTCGCGCATTGCATTATGGGTGCGGCACGCCCACACTCAACCCCCTGCGCTCCCCCCACTTGTGGCACGTGAGCCAAAAAAGGTTCGCCATCACTGACCTATACTGTACCTGTACATTTTGTTTTTCTTGCCTAAATGTAGAACCTTACTCTTTTCACCATTGAATTTCATTTTATTAGACAGTGCCCAATGTTCAAGTTTGTCAAGATCCTTCTGTATCCTAAGCCTATCTTCTGGAGTGTTGGCTATTCCTGCCAGCTTGGCGTCATCTGGAAATTTGATGAGTTCCCCATTTATTCCCTCATCCAAATCATTGATGAAGATGTTGAAGAGTACTGGGCCTAAAACAGAGCCTTGGGGTACTCCACTGCATACTTCCCTCCATGTAGATGCAGTTCCATTGAGGACTACACGTTGAGTGCGGTTGGTCAGCCAGTTACGAATCCATTTGGTGGTGATGCTGTCTAACCCACATTCTTCTACTTTATCTAGTAGTAGGTTATGGTCTATTTTACCAAAAGCCTTACTGAAGTCCAAGTAAATTATATCAACAGCATTCCTCTAGTCCACTAATTTTGTCACTTTGTTGAAGAATGCAACAAGATTAGTCTGGCATGATCTGTTTTTGACAAACCCATGTTGGCTTTTGGCTATTACTTTGTTTACTTCTAGGTGTTTGCTAATTTGTTGCTTGATTATCTTTTCCAGAATCTTCCCTGGTATTGAGGTCAGGCTGATAGGTCTATAGTTTCCTGGATCTATTTTTTTTCCTTTTTTGAAGATGGGAGCCACACCAGCTCTTTTCCAGTCCTCTGGCAGTTCCCTGGTGCTCCGAGATCTCTGAAAGATATAGTTCAGTGGTTCTGAGATCTTCTCTGCCAGTTCCTTCAATATCCTGGGGTGTAATCCATCTGGTCCTGGTGATTTGAACTCGTCTAGGGTAGACAGGTGCTCACTCACCATTTTCTTCCCTATTTCAATTTGTGTTCCTAATCTGATTTTTGTGGTGCTGTGTTTGATTGGACTGTTTTTTCCCTTTGTGTAAAGACAGATGCAAAAAAATGAGTTAAATAGTTCTGCTTTTCCCCTGTTGCTTGTCATCTTCTTGCCACTTTCTCCCAGCAATGGACCAATTGTTTCCTTGACTTTTTTCTTGTTTTTAACATGTTGGAAGAAGCTTTTTTTTGTTATTTTTTACTTTTATCGGAAGCCTTTCTTCATTGTGAGCCTTAGCTTTTCTCACTACATCTTTACAGGCTCTGGCTATTTGCTGATATTCTGGTTTAGTTATGTCCTCCTCTTTCCAGTTTTTATACTTATCCTTTTTGTCTTTCAATTTGTCAGAGAGTTCTTTATGCAGCGATGCTGGTTTCTTTTGGGAGTTGTTATTTTTCTTCTTCATTGGTATTGTGCTAGACTGGGCTTTTGTAATCTTATTTTTCAAAATTTCTCAAGCTTCTTGAGTTGTTTTCCCCTTGAGGATTCTTGCCCAATTTGGAAACTGCAGTTTGTTCATTAAGATGAAGATTCACATGTAATTAATTCATGGAAGTGTTCATTATTAGAAATGTTCATGGAATATGTTGTATTTTTGTCCTCTCCCTGTGTCAGGATTTGGTATCATTTGAGGATGTAGCTGTGTTTTTCTCCATGGAGGAGTGGGCCCTGCTGGATTCTAAGCAAAAAGCCCTGTACCAAGAGGTCATGCTGGAAATCAAGAGGAACATGGCCTCCTTAGGTAAGGGATTCTCTTAAGATATTTACATTTAGTACGAAATGTCAAATCTTACATCAACTTAATGTGGGATTTGTTGTCTCATTTGGAAATAAGCAATCAGCAGCCAAAACCTCCAAGAGGAAACAATGGTAATTGTATTCCTCACTTTGCAAAGAGGGTGGACCACACACACACAGGTACAATGGACACACCGTAAATCATCAATACTTCTGCCTTATATTCTCTAGTACTATTACAAATTTATCTTACACCTCTTCTTCATTGGCTTTGTAATAATGATGTCACAATCTATCCGAAATATCTAAAGTGAATACTGTCAGCGTCCTAAATACCATGCATGAAATCAATCAGAGACCAAGGCAGAATCATCCTTAAAGTTCCAATTTAATCATACAGGCATGTTAGGACTTCTGTGGAATTCCAACTCTGATCTTCTTCCTGGAATTTCACCCAGTTGAAAGTTCATGATCTGATCACCACACCCATAATTCCATCACATGTTCCAATCATCATCTTCCACGCTTCTGGTCAGGTGTCGAGGTGTCAAAAGATGACCTTGAGCTTCTAGAAAGAATGACAACAAAACATTCCACAATTCTACTCCTTTCTATTCCCCCCTCCCAACTACTACACTAATGAAACAGCATAGGAAAATAATAGAAAGTGTGGCAGGCCAAAGATCCTAAAAGAAACATAACTACAGGCCTGACAAATACATTATCTCTATCCCTGATTACATCTCCCACGACTCTAATTCTATCTCCCCCTGCCCATATTTACAATTTCCTTTTGTGGTCCTAGTTCATGTGGGTTGTCTCTAGAGTAAATATCATATCAGTAAATTCTGGTTAAGGCCGGTTTACAGCATAGTAGAGGCCTCTGATCCTAGCTCCTACATACAATTCTGAAGCTTCAGCCTAGTTCATGAGATTAGAAACATATGCAATGTATTTTGTTCACAGGCCAACATGTCTTCTTACAGTTCTGTAAAAACAATACAACTCTGTTTCCCACATTAATTACAAGCAAGGCATCCTGTTTTGAACAAACGGGAGTTTGGAAAAATATTAATACTGTTCAAATACCGCAATGGTGCTTGATCCCTTTTGCCCCAAAGTTTGTATTAACTTTTCTTTTTCTGTTGCAAGCAGGTGACAGATGGGAGATGGAGGATTCTGGCCAAGAGGCAGCAGCACCTTTGCCAAAAGAGAAAAGGGAAGTTGCAGAAAAGTTGTACGGAAAGCCAGGTTGTGAGGAAAACCTGTTAGCGGTTGAGCTGGAGAATTGCACTAGTTTCCCATGTGCAGATACCAATGTCTTATTGGATGCAGATGATTTCCAAGAAAAAGAAGTGTGTTCAAGGTGTGGGAAAACACTTCCAGATGGATCGGGATTTTGTGACTGTTGCCAAAGCCCTTCTGGAGAGAAACAGGATGAAAGCAGGCAAGAATCCTCCACAAGGACCCTTCCCCCTCCTTTACAGGAAAGAATACAAGAAGGAGGGGAAATGTACAAATGTACGGAGTGTGCAGAAAGCTTCAGTACAAGCTGCTCTCTTGCACTGCATAAAAAGACTCACAAAGCAGAGGATCCACACAAATGTCTGGATTGTGGAAGGACATTCAGACAGAAAAGTCATCTGAGTTCACATGAGAGGGTCCATAAGGGGAAGACACCTTACAAATGCCTGCACTGTGGAAAGAATTTCAGTCGAAAAGGTCATGTTAAGTCACACGAGATGATCCACACGGGAGAAAAACCATTTCAATGCACGGAGTGTGGAAAGAGCTTCAATCGCTCTTCACACCTTACTGCCCATAAGAGAATCCACACGGGGGAGAAGCCCTTTCAATGCCTGCAGTGTGGAAAGTGTTTTGCCCGTTCTGATAAGTTGCATGCCCACGAACGGACCCACAAAGGGGAGAAACCATACAAATGCCTGGAGTGTGGAAAGAGCTTCGGTTATTCCAGCAGCTTAAGTTCCCATAGGAGAATCCATAGTGGAGAGAAACCGTATGAATGCGCCGAGTGTGAGAAACGCTTCACTAATGAACAGAATCTTACTGTCCATAAAAGGATCCACACAGGTGAAGAGCCTTTAGGGTGCACTGAATGTGGCAAATGCTTCACTGATTTCGGGGTGCTGTCTCGTCACAAAAGGCTCCACACTGGGGAGAAACCACATGAATGCCACACTTGTGGAAAGAGCTTCAGTAGTAAAAATAGCTATATCGTACATAGCAGGACTCACACTGGGGAGAAGCCCTTTCAATGCCTGCAGTGTGGAAAGTGTTTTGCCCGTTCTGATAGGTTGCATGACCACAAAAACACCCACACGGGGGAGAAACGATACAAATGTCTGGAGTGTGGAAAGAACTTCCGTGATTCCAGCCACTTAACTTCCCATAGGAGAATCCACAGTGGAGAGAAACCGTATCAATGCGCCGAGTGTGGGAAGTGCTTCAATAATCCACGTAGTCTTACTGTCCATAAAAGGATCCACACGGGTGAAAAGCCTTATAAGTGCACTGAATGTGGCAAATGCTTCACTAATTTGGGTTCTCTCTCTCGCCACAAAAGCGTCCACACTGGGGAGAAACCACATGAATGCCACACTTGTGGAAAGAGCTTCAATACAAGATATTGCTATATTGTACATAGCAGGACCCACACTGGGGAAAAACCATATCAGTGCCAAGAGTGTGGAAAACGCTTCAGTGTTTCTAAAGAACTGACGATCCATAAAAGGATTCACACAGGGGAGAAACCCTATAAGTGCATGGAGTGTGGCATGAGTTTCAGAAGTCGTGATTGCCTTGTTATCCACAAGAGAATCCACACGGGAGAGAAACCGTATACATGTTACGAATGCGGAAAAAGCTTTAATCAAAGTCATTCACTTCATAGCCACAGAAGACGTCACTCAGGGGAGAAACCCTATAAATGCCTGGAGTGTGGAAAATGTTATAGAGAGTGTGGCAGTCTTACTGCCCACTTGAGGATCCACACAGGAGAGAAGCCATTCAAATGCATCGACTGTCGAAAGAGTTTCAGAGATGGCAGGAATCTTAGGGTCCATAAAAGAATCCACACGGGAGAAGCCGTATGAGTGTGTGGAGTGTGGAAAGAAATTCAGAACCTGGAGTGACTTTAGTTGCCATAAGAAGATGCACAGCAGAAAAAGCCGACACTAATTGGTTCGTGTAGATTCTCAAAATTAGCTTCATGCCCACAGAAGTGTCCCAGGAGAATCTGTAGAAATGCATGGAATATGGCAGCAATGGCAAACTTTTTTTGGCTCGCGTGCCATAAGTGGGGGGAGCGCGGGGGGTGTCGTGTGCAGGCGTGCCTGACCCATAATGCAATGCGCGACCCCCCCTAGTGTGAATGCGCACACTACAGGTGTGACCCCCCCCATTTTACATGCTTTTTTTGCCTTCCCCAGGCTCCAGAGGCTTTATAGGAGCCTGAGGATGGCGAAAAGAGCCTCCCCTGCCCCCCACAGACGCCCTCTGGAGGCATTAGGGAAGTCTCCAGACGGTCGCTGAAGCCTTTGGAGCGCTCAAAACAATCCTCCGAGCAAACAGGAAGTGACTTCCGGTTTGCTCGGAGGGTCATTTTGAGCGGTCCAAAGGTGTCAGGGAAACTCATGAAGCCTCCGAAGGGCCTCCAGGGGGGCGGAGCAGGCTCTTTTCGCCCTCCCCAGGCTCCTATAAAGCCTCTGGAGCCTGGGGAGGGTGAAAAATGGCTTTAAAAAAGGGTGAAATCAGCTGGCCAGCGCACGCATGCCATAGGTTTGCCATCACTGGAATATGGGAAGAGCTTCGAAAGCAGCAGAAAAGTCTTGTTCCATTAAAAAGAGGAGTTGCCTTGTATAGCTAGGAATTAACTTTTGGATATTAGATCTTTGTGTTACTCTAGAGGAAATATGATTAGAAAGAATAAGAACAGAATAGAAACAGCATTGAATATAGAAATAGGAATGGAAGGGAATTCTCTTGTTGGCCAAGTGTGACTGGGCATACAAGGCATGTGTCTGGTGGATACTCTCAGTGTACATAACATACAAGTGATCAACCTTTGTCAATGTGAATAGCAAAGGTAACATATGTCTATGAAGATTGTCAGTCATCCAGGTTGAGGTTGTCCAAAGGCATTCTTATCAAAAGGCAACTGGACTTTTTATTTTCCTTGCAGAGATTTCCCGTCTTATCCAAGAAGTTTCTTCTGTACTGAACTGAAGAAGCTTCTTGAATATGAAGCGAAATGTCTTCAAGGAAAAACCAAGTAACAAAAACATATTTCCCTAATGTTGGAAGGATCAACCAGCAATTCTACTACACCCACGTGGAGAAAGTCACGCCAGAACAAAGAAAAATAGGATCCTCAGTGAGCACTTCACTGGGAGAAAGTGACGAAAGAGAATGAACTAAAGAACGAACACGAGACTCCAGAGTTTTGTCAAAAGTAATAACTGGAGGGATGGCGCTGTGTTTGCCCCACTTAACATTGGTTGTGTTTAACTGATTTCTAGTCTGACATACGATATTGATTGTGCTTGATTTTTATTAATGGCATAGCTTATACAGTAGTTAAAGGCTTAGCATACCCATCTCAGATATAGACTCTTTTTGGTTGGGAAATTGCACAATTTAGGAAACCAGCTTTAGAAAAAAAAGATGGCATTTGAGTTATGACCACAATTAAGCCCAACATTTCCATGGCTAAGCAAGACAGTTGTTAAGTGAGTTATGTGCCATTTTACAACTTGTCTTGGCACAGTAGTTCAATAAGTAACATGTTTGCTAAGTAAATGTGGTTTCCCCATTGACTTTGCTTAAGGAAAAGTTTCAAATGGTGATTACATGACTCAGGGACACTCCAGCTATCAAAAATACAGGCCAGTTGCAAAGTGCCTGAATTTTGATCACATGACACAGGGATGCTGCCACATTTGTTTGAAAAAATTCATAAATCTTTTCTTTCCAGTGCTGTTGTAAGTTTGAATGCCCACTGAACAAATGATTGTAAGTTGACGACTGTAAAGCAGCAATGGATTATTTTGTAAGGTTCCAAAATGTACTTCAGTCACCAAAATGCCAAAGAGTGAGACCCAAGAAGAGGCTTGGAAAAAATAACAGCTTTTATTTGCACAAAGGAGAGCTGGGTAGACCATTCCATTACATCCAGACAAAGAGCATGCAGTGAAAGGCTGCCCTTTGGGGAAAGTATGGCGTCCTTTTATACCTTCAGGGACATCAGCTTAGTACCCAATTCTGGCCTCCTGTCCCATGCCTTCCTTGTAGCCCTGCATTGGCCATGCAGCAAGGAAGAGAGGGGCTTGGTATTATCCCAATGTAAACTTGTCAAGCCATGACATATTCCGCTTCTTGAGATATCACTGGTAGAAGCAAATGGCAAAGGCAATTCCAATCCTTAGCAAAGCAATTTTTACAGAAGCAAAACAGCAAGTTAAACTAATTCCACTGATTCTGCTATTATTATGTTGCACTAATTTTATCTATTCTATTATTTACATCCCTTCAATTTATTATTAAGGCAAAATCATGAATGTTAAGAATGTGTTGATTAACTGGCAGTTTTGGGGAGAACAGTATAAATACTTCAACTGGCTAAAGAGAATCCCAAACGTACAATGGGAGAAGGCAAAAGGGCCAAATAGGAGAGACTCGGAGAAGAAGTATGCTGCAAATAGAAAGTATCACGGAAAGCTGAAGCTACATTTACAAAAGTGTTGAGGTTTCTCTGTGCACACATTAGAATAGATTAATAAATAAATAAATAGCTTGGCTGAGCTCTGTTACATATATGTTACATGTACCAGTATGCAGGAAGGCTAACATGTTAATGTAAAACCAGGATTACTGTAAAGGGAGATGAGAAAATTCCTCCTGATTCTGACATGTAAACTGTGACAAATGCTGTGTAAAACCCTCCAGTGGACATTGGTGGGGTACAAAGGCTTTGAGGGAGATTACCTTGTGTTATTTTTTCTGCATAATAAAGTTTTTTTGGTTACAAACTTCACCTCAATGCATTCAATTGGAGGCGTGGGCACATCTGGTAAGGCGGCTGGAGCAGGAAAGGTAAGGAGAACCAAAAGTGCCTTTTGAGTCCAGAAGGATCTCCTTCCTTCTTTCAACCAGATGGCAAGAGAAATTCTTAGGGAGGAAATGGGGAATACGCCACGAACCTTCTCTCTGCAGACTTCAAGCATGCTCTGTTAGGCTTGGAGCTGCATAACTAGGAGGTGAATATCTTTTTTTTTGTAATTTTTTTTATTGGTTTTAAAACATTTATGGGGAAAAAGTAAAAGGGTACATAGAAAATTTTGGTAGCTCCCATGTTAGTTGTAGAAATCCCTCCAAATCTCACACTTCTACAATTTTAAAAATAACATATAAAAGATAAGCATAAGCAGAATTCTTACTTTATGTCAACCATGTGTTCAATCATCTCTTTCTTTGTCACTTTCTAGTATATCAACAATTACAATAATATTTCACATATATTTATTTTTGTGACCTGAGCCTTTTCAATATTGCTCCCTCCTCCCTGTCCCCAGGTAGAGCCATAGCCCCCCCTTCCCCTTGTCTTGTACCTTTCTGCCTTTTCCCCCACCTCCGCTATCTTCGTCGTCTGGGAGAGAAAAATATTTTATAATAAAGGCTTCGGCCTCATCCACTGTCTTAATTCTAATTCAGCTTCCCTCCCAGAAAATCAGCATTCCTTCTGGCAATAACCATCTAAACCAAATTCCTCTATTGTATAGTTTCTTTGATAAGGAAGAATGCTTCCTCCTCTTTTCTCTTATCTTTTTTGGAATTTGCTTTAGAATGGTAATTTCTTTATCTTGATATTTTAAGGGTCCCTCCCTTTGGGTACCTAGCACCTCATCTCTCGTGGTCCTCCTGAGAAATTTAACATGTACCTCTCTTGGAACATTATGGGTTCTGGAATACGCTGAATTAATTCTATAAACCAGGTCCATGTCCCACCACATCTGTTCTTTGTTTCTCTTAAGGTATTCTGCTAAAATTGTGCTCATAATATCTTTAAGATCTTCATTTTCTGTCTCTGGTAGGTTCTGGAACCTGAGAAAAAAAGACATTCTTTCAAATTCTATTTTGGCCATAAAATTTTCCAGTTCTAAATTTCCTTTTCGGACTTCCTTAACCTTTTCCCCCATTCCAGCTGCCCCCTCCTCCAGCACCACAATCCTTTGTCTATTTTCTGTTATGTTATGTTGTACCCCTCTGAGTTCATCTTTGAGATATGCCACTTCTTTCCTCAGTTTGTTTTGACCTCTCATAATTTCCTGAAACATTTGGTTGACAGATAATTATTTTGAGCTCTCTCCAGCCGCTTTTTTTTTGTAGCAATGAAGTAATTTTCGGCTGCTGGGTATTTGGACTGGAGGTCGCTGAGGCGGGAGCCGATAGTGACTTGCCTGTTGGTGGTTTCTTAGGTCCCATTGTCTAAGTTCAGAGGTGGTAAATCTTTTACAAAGAAAATGGCGTTGATGGAGCGCACAGCCGGTCCAGTCCAAGGTAGCAGGCAAATCCAAAAGTAAAAAGTTAATTCTCCTTCACTGTTCCAAGACACAGAGGTACACCAGAAAAAGAGAAACCAAATAATCAAAATCCAGAAATTCCATGTAGCAGAAGAGATCTAGAGCACCCTCAAGGGAGGTATTAAAAGATGCCAGAAATTATCATTTTTCCCCCAAGGTGGTTTCAAAGGGCAGACTTCATTTATAACTACAAAAATGAGAACGGAGGGGAGCCATCTTGACTCCTCCTTTTCGCAGGGAGAACAGCAAAACTTTTGATTTTTAAAAACAGCTCAGCAAGCACTCTTGCAACTGTGATTTCAGTCTTTCTCGCATATTTAATTCAAGTGGAAGGTCAGCCTTTGTTCTCTCTCCATTCCGATGTAGACAGAGAGAGTTTAAATGCCGCTTTGTCCGAGGGGGGGTTAAAGAAAAAAAAACCTCCCCCCTCTAATCTTCGGTTTTAAATAGATTGAACAGGAACTTACGATAGTCTGCTGCTTATCCGTTACTGATAGTTGAAGAGATTAGGAAGGATCCTCCACGACCAACATTTCAGCCACACTTCCTTTGATTAACTTATTCCTCCTGGAACCCATTCGGTGAAGGGGCAAGCGTGCCCCCCCTTCTGCTCCCCGGCTCCAGGGGCGAAGCTAGAAAACGCCCCACCGGCTGCCGCCGAGTCTGGGGGGTTCCAACAAGCCATCCTGCGGCAGGGGACCCCTCCAAGGCCCCCTGTGCTTCTGAACAGAGCCCACCGAGAAGACAAGCGGCAGACGAAGAGTTCGTCGTTTGCAGGGACTGGAAGTCGAATCTAGGAGGCAAATATCTTGTACAAGTAGTCCTTGACTTATGACCACAAGTAAGCCTCCAACTTTCATTGTTAAGCGAATCCCTGCAGTTGTTGAATTAGTAACACGGTTGTTGAGTGAATGGAGACTACAACAGTCATCAATTTGATTGTTAGCAAGTGTCTGAATTTTGATCACATTCTCAACTGTCAGAAGTGTGAAAAGGTATCGTAAGTTATTTTTTTTCAGTGCCGTTGAAACTTCAAACAGTTAATGGGACTCTTATATAACATTAAGGGGGTCTTTTGGCTCTTTATTGACTATTCAAGAAGCAGCAGTGAGAACTGGACATGGAACCACTGATTGGTTCAAAATTGGGAAAGGAATCCTGCAAGGCTGTATACTGTCACCCTGCCGATTTAACTTATATTCACATGAGAAAAGCTGGGCACAGTGCCATTCACTTACCTAGGGATATCGCCAAGCCACGTGAGCACCTGTTCGTCGCCGCCCAACTCCCGCGGCTTGGCACCTTCAAAATGCCAGTGAATGGTGTTCTGCATGGCTGAAGAGGGGGGGGTTACGCGAGCTGCTGTTCCGCTCTCGCTCGCGCGCCTCCCAGCCTCACAATGCACTGGCCCAGCTTTCCCCGCAGACCCAGGGCACGTCCGCTGCTGCTGTCGCCGCATGGTTTTTTCTGCAGCTTCCAAACCGCGTTTTCCAGCTGTGGCCGCTCTGGGTATACACTCCATGGTTGTGGGCTAGCTGTTGGCAGAGCGAAGGTGAAGGCTATGGTTTTTCCAAAAGTTGACTGTAAGAAAGACTGAGCACCAAAGAATGGAGGCCTTTGAACTCTGGTGCTGGAAAAAGACTCCTGCGAGTCCCTTGGACTGCCAGGCGATCAAACCGGTCAGTCCTAGAGGAGATCAACCCTGACTGCTCTTTAGAAGGCCAAACCATGGTTGCTTCATGGCTGCTGCGACAGTGCAACACAGCCATTCACCCATGAGGCTGTGCCCGGCTCTTTGGGAACCCACTTGCAAGAGAGCAGCCAACCCCTCTCGTCAGCTGGGCACAGAGCCGCTCACCAACCAAGCGGCATCCCAAAGGCACCAAGCAACATGATCACCTTTGCCTTCCCCCGATTCCTGTGGCTTGGCACCTTCGGGATACCCTTAGGTTGGTGAGCGGCGCTCTGCCTGGCCGGAGGTGGGGGGTTGTCCAGGGGACTTATTTGCAAGGGGAGGGCTTATATATTCCCATCAGAAAAATGTGGCATGGCCTTATTATCAGGACATGTCGTAATTTCGGGCAAACACGGTAGTAACATGGTTGTTAAGTGAATCTGGTTTCCCCATTGACTGCTTGTCGGAAGGTTTCAAACGGTGATCACAGGACTCAGGGATGCTCCAACCATCAAAAATACAGGTCAGTTGCAAGTGTCCGAATTTTGCTCACATGACACGGAGATGCTTCAAAGCTTGGGTGAAAAAAATCCATAAATCATTTTTTTCAGTGCTGTTGTAACTTCAAACGGTCATTGAAGAAATGATTGTAAGTTGAGGACTAATTGTAATGCAGCAACTGATTATTTTTTATTAAGGCAGAATCATAAATGTTAAGAATGTGTTGTTTCCGTCTAACTGACAATTGCCAATTCATTGAAACCCACCTTGGAAAACATAGAAAAGGAATTTCTTAAGGTCAAAATCGGTCAGGACCTACACTAGGGGTCTCCAAAGCTGGCAATTTCAAGGCTTGTGGACTTCAACTCCCAGAATTCCTCTGGCATACGTGTTACCATGCCTGATGGGGAATTCTGGGAGTTGAAGTCTAAATGTCTTAAAGTTGCCAGGTTTGGAGACCCTTGGCCTAGAGATGGAATTATGGTCTGTGGTTGTTTCTATTGCCTTCCTACTGAAAATTCTTTCGGTGTCCAGGATAATGGAAATGGAGAAAGAATTATGGTCCATATTTCCTTGCTCTTCAAAAAAAGGATTACAAGCATTATGAGACTCAAATCGTAAAAGGGAACCCACGCCTGTCTAAATAGAAGGATCCATGGAGATTTAATTAAGAGGTAAACTTAGAATAAAGGTATAAATGCCTCAGCCTGCCAATCCAGAGGCCCAAATGTACTAAGGGACAAGGCAAAAGGCACAAAGGGGGATTTGAACACCTCAAGAAAGAAGTGTGCTGGAAATAAGAAGTATCATGGGAAGCTACAACCACAAGTGAGCCTCAAGCTCCTGTTGTTAAGTGAGATGTCTCATAAAGTGAATTTTGCTCCATTTTTTACCTTTCTTGCCTCTGTTGTTAAGCAAATCTCTGTAGTTGTTGAATTAGTAACACGGTTGTTGAGTGAATCTGGTTTTTCCCATTGATTTTGCTTGGTCTCAAGAGCTGATCATGTGACCCCTGGACCCTACAACGGTCATACATGCGATTCAGTTCCCAAGTCCCTGAATTTTGATCACGTGACCATGGGGATGCTGCAACGGTCGTTAAGTGTGAAAAAGGGTCGTAAGTTACTTTTTTCCAGTGCTGTTGAAAGTTCAAACGGTCACTATATGAATTGTTGTAAGGCGAGGACTACCTGGACTGTACTAGCATTTTGTAGCTTCAAAGGGCCGCTAAAGGATTGGTCATTAAGTGGAGGACTACTTGTAAGGCAGCCTTTATTTGTTGTTATAGCACAATCATGAACGTTGGTCATTGTAGGAGATGCGTTGTCAGTTGAGGACTGCCCTGTTAGGATCAGTGAATAAGGCAGCCTCCGTTTCCTGCCCACTCCAGTTTTCTTCCAAAAGGGCGATTCCCCCTAACTTCAATGCTCCCCATCCCCTTCCCTCCTCCATCCCTGGGCTTCGTCCCCTCCCTCTCTCCCATGTTTCTCTGATGTCCTGGGGCAAAGGAGCAATGGGCTCGCTGCCCAGCTGACCATCTCACCCGGGACCCTGGAGGGGTGGGGGACAACCATGGGGACCCCCGAGTGGACGGCGCTCCCCGCCCTTTGGGAGAATGGGAGGAGCTGGACGGAGAGGGGAGGAGCTATAAGCGCTTCCAGCTTAGGCTCTGAAAACGTTTGGCTGGGGCGGGTTCCGGGGAGCGAGATCCTCGTGAGTGGCCGGGAAGGAAGGCAGCTTAGCCGGCGGGGCTGCGAGGAAAACGGATCTTTTCCTGCGCGCGTTTCTTGGAACGAGGAACAGAGCCGCGATTCCCTGAGGACCCCAGGTAAGAAGCCCCCTCCCTCCCTCCTTTCTTCTTTCTTTCCTTCTTTCTTCCCTCCTGGGGAACTGCTTGGACAAGTGACCCTTAAATGAAGCTTCTGGGGCGCTGCTAAGATCCCACTTTCTCCTTGGGGAGATTATTATTATTATTATTTTCCTGGCCCTTCCTGATCGTTTCCCGTCACTTTCTTTGCTCTGCTCTGCTTCAGATCCGGGAGGCTTGGAGTTCAATGGCTGCGAAACCGGCGGGGAGAAAAGCGGGCGATCCCTCCCAGGAGCTGCTGTTTCGGGGAGTTGCTCTGGACGAGCCTCCTCTGGAGAGAGCATCGGGTAAAAAGGCTCCTTCTGATGCCGTTTAATCTCTTTGCCTTCGTTTCTTTCCTCCCTGAGTTCGTTTCCATTGTTCAATTTAACTGCGTTTTAAAAGTCTTGGGTGCATTTAAAAAGGTATCACCCTTTTGCTGTGGGACATTGTTTCTCAACGTTGGCAACTTTGATATGTGGATTTCAACTTCCAGAATTCCCCATGTGTGTTGAAGACCACATATCTTACATCTCCCAAGGCTGAGAAACGTTGTTGTAGGCCGGGGGTGGGGAATTGGGGCCCTTTTATGACTTGGGTTTCAATCCCTCAGCCAGCTGTGTCAGGTGTTCTGGGAGTTGAAACCCAACAGCCATAAAAGGGCTTTTCTTTTTCACTTTTACAGTGGGCTGTTCCAAGAAGCAAGTCCCAACTTTGAAAGTGTTTATCGTCTTCCCTGCTTATCTGATAAGGGAAGGTGAATAACAGAGTTGGAAGGGACCTTGGAGGTCTTCTAATCCAACCCCCTGCTTGAGGAGGAGTTGTTTATACCATTTCAGACAGTTAGCTGTCCAGTCTCATTTTAAAAGCCTCCAGTGGTGGAACACATGACCCCAGGGTGATGTGACTGTCATTAATAGGAACTAGTTGCCAAGTGTTTGATCAGGTGACCAAGGGGATGCTACAATGGTCGTGTGAAAAGCTGTCAGGACTTACGTTTTCCAGTGCTGTTGTAACTTTGAATGGTCACTAAATGAATGACTTTAATTTGAGGACTATTTAATACAATACAATACAATAGTAGAGTTGGAAGGGATCTTGGAGGTCTTCTAGTCCAACCCCCTGCCTAGGCAGGAAACCCTATACCATTTCAGACACATGGCTATCCAACATCTTTGTATATGTGAGAGAGAATTGGACTGAGTCTCTTTGTTGGTGCCAGTCCAGACTTTTTATTCCTGATTAACAGCTCAGCACAACTCCATGGATATGGGAAGGGATCTGCTTGAGGCATTCAGAGTCCCCCTCTGTGGTTCTTTAATGCATAAATTCATGGCCCAGAGAGCTGCCTCTGAATCCAATCCCTGATCCTTCCACACCTTTCCGTTTTCCCCTCACCCAGGGTGAGCTTCTATGTATTGTTGCTGTGGCTGCAAGGGACTCACATAAAGGGGTTCCCTAGTTAGCCTAGAAATAGGCTGAAATCAGCCTTCTGCACTGTATGCTCAGGAATATCCTTAGGATGCTTGTTAGCAAATCATTCTCTTGCCTTTTTTTTCTCACTCCTAGACATTCCCATGGCCTCGTCTTCATCTCCCGGATCCTCAGGTCTTTGTAGCGGAGGATTAACAGCAGTTGAACTTCCAATGAAGGTAAGAGGATTCTCCCCTCCCCTCCCCAGATGTGCCAGTCTCCCAATAACAGAATAGCACAATTGGAAGGGATCTTGGAGATCTTCTAGTCCATCCCTTTGTTTCAAGCAGGAGACCCTATACCTCAGACATGTGGGTGTCCGGTCTCTCCTTACAAATCTCCTGCCCACAACTTCTGAAGAGAAACTGTTCCATTAGTTAATTGTTCTCACTGTCAGGAAGTTTCTCCTTAATTCCAGGTTGCTTTTCTCCAAGATTAGTTTCCATCTATTCTTTCTCTTCCCGCCTTCTGGTGCTTTGTGGCTGCCCCTAAAATATTGAAACACAGTTGTCATGTCTCCCCTAGTCCTTATTTTCTCTAGATTAGCCATATCCAGTTCCTGCAATCGTTTTTCATATATTATAGTTCTCAGGACTTGAATTATCTTAGTTGTTCTTCTCTGCACTTTTTCCAAAATCCTTTTTGTATTGTGGTGACCAAAACTGAATGCAGACTTCCAGGTGTGGCCTTACTAACCTCTTATAAAATGATACTAATACTAAGCCCAAGGTGAAAAGTAAAGTCCAAGATTTACTTTTGCATAGAAATTAAATGTTGAATCCCACTTTCCTTCATTCGGCATGATTCATCCTCTCACCACTGTGGGTAAAATCAACCCAGTGTTGGATTTGGCTAACACATCCAAGCTCAAGCTCATCAATGGACAACAAAGGAATATGGGATTGCTGCTCCCGCGGAATCGGCCAAACCAATGAAACATTAACTAAGTGAATCTCTAGCCAGAGACACTTTATTTTGAGAAAAGTTCTCCAGAGAAGATGTTCTGTCAAGAAATTGCACAGCAGCTGTCCAGATGAAGTTGAAGATAGTGACACAGTTTTGTAGACTTTTATATAAATATAAATATATTTAACCTACAAATGTACAGCAATCTTTGTAATCATCTAGAGAAGGAAGAACATAAGATAGTCAGGAACATTATGAGGTAAATCTAAAACATCCTACAGAACACACAGAAAGAAAAAAAGGAGGGGAAAAGGGAAATGCCCCCTTTATACTTACAGAAACCAAGAACTTATACAACTCATACAACAAGAACAACAACCAGCAACTTATAGCTTAGATTGCATCATGCATGAGTCAGCACTCTAACTAGTCAATCACAATCGTGTTGGGGCCTAGTGTAGACTTTACTGATCCAGCTACTAAATTCAATATCCTAACAGGCTCCTTTGCCCAACTTGGAAACTCTGCAGTTTGTTCATTAAGATGAAGATTCGCATGTAATTAATTCATGGAAGTGTTCATTGTTAGGAATGTTCATGGAATATGTTGTGTTTTTTTCTTCTCCCTGTGTCAGGATTTTGTATCATATGAGGATGTAGCCGTGTTTTTCTCTGTGGAGGAGTGGGCCCTGCTGGATTCTAAGCAAAAAGCCCTGTACCAAGAGGTCATGCTCGAAATCAAGAGGAACATGGCCTCCTTAGGTAAGGGATTCTCTTAAGACATCTACATTAGGTAGCCAAAGGTCAAATCTTACATCAACTTAATGTGGGATTCGTTGCCTCGTTTGGAAATAAGCAATCAGCAGCCAAAACCTCCAAGAGGAAACAATGGTAATTGTATTCCTCACTTTGCAAAGAGGGTGGACCACACACAACAGGTACAATGGACACATCGTAAATCATCAATACTTTTGCCTTATATTCTCTAGTACTATTACAAATTTATCTTATACCTCTTCTTCATTGCTTTGTAATAATGATGTCACAACCTATCCAAAGTGTCTAAAGTGAATACATTATCTCTATCCCTGATTACATCTCCCACGACTCTAATTCTATCTCCCCCTGCCCTTATTTACAAATTTCCTTTTGTGGTCCTAGTTCCTATCATATCTGTAAATTCTGGTGAAGGCTGGTTTCTAACATAGCAGAGGTCTCAGATCCTGGCTCCTACATACAATTCTCAAGCTTCAACCTAGCTCATGAGATGAGAAACATATGCAATGTATTTTGTTCACAGGCCAACATGCCTTTTTTCAATTCTGTAAAAACAATTCAACTCTGTTTCTCACATTAATAACAAGTAAAGCTTCCTGTTTTGAACAAATGGGAGTTTGGAGCAAGTTTGATATACAGCAATGGTGTTTTATTATTAAAGAGTTTTAATAGATTTTACAAATATTTCCCCTTCCCCTTCCCTCCCTTCACCCCAACCCTTCCCCCCCTCCAACCCATCCTCCCCGCAACCTCCCAGAGCAAAATACAGGGTATAAACATTTAACAATCATACGCTAACATAAGCTAACTAACTTTAACATCTTGCCTCCTCTTGTGCTTTAACTCCCCTTTTATTAAGCTACCTTTAGGTAAATTGAACATTCCTTGCTCCTTCACTCATAAGCTAATTCAAATTTCTTAGTCCGATATTTGTTTTGAATATAGTCAATCCATCTTCTCCATTCCAACTTGTGTATTTCTCGTCTGAATGGTCCTTCAGGTATGCTGAGATTTTGGCTATCTCTGCTAAATTTACTACTTTTAACATCCATTCTTGAATATTATGCAGTTCTTCTTCTTCCAGTACTGCGCCACCAGCAATCTTGCTGCCGTTGTCAAATTCAGAATCAAGTTAGTCTCTATAACTGTACAGTCTGTAATTATACCTAACAAAAACAACTGGGGAGTGAACTTTATCCTCTTTTTAAGAATATTTTGAATAATCCACCATATTTTTATCCAAAATGCTTTAACTTTTTTACAAGTCCACCATATATGATAATATGTAGCATCAGCACAATCACATCTCCAGCATTTAGATTGTAAATTCGGATACATACAAGCTAACTTTTTAGGATCTAAATGCCATCTATAAAACAGCTTATAGAAATTCTCTCTCAAGTTTTGAGCTTGCGTAAATTTTACATTTCTTACCCAAATCTTTTCCCATGTTTCCATCATTATTGGTTCTTCAAAGTTTTGTGCCCATTTTATCATACAATCTTCAACTAACTCTGTTTCAGAATCTGTTTCTATCAGTATATTAAACAACCTTTTTATATGCATTTGACTCTGGTCCCTAATTTGTTTTACCAAATTATCCTCATTTTGCAAAATACCAATTTTCTGATCTTTTTTCCATCTAGCCTGTAACTGTCCATATTGAAACCAGGTTTGAATTACCCCTTCCTCTCTTAGTACATTCAAAGGCTTTAACTGTGGTACACCTCTTTCTGTATTAAGAAGCTCTCTATATGTGATTACATCCTGTTTTTGTTCTATACTTATATTCTCTATTGCATGTCTGGGTACTACCCACTTAGGTATCTTATTATTTAACTTATATTGATATTTTTTTCCAGACATGCAATAGAGCATTCCTTAAAATATGGCTTTTAAAAATCTTGTCTACCTTCTTATATATTAAATAAGCATGCCAACCATATACTAAATCATATCCCTCAATATTCAATATTCCATCCTCTGTTAAGTTAATCCGATTACTAATTGTTGATAAAACTACTGCTTCATAGTATAA
The DNA here is from genome assembly GCA_029890345.1 of Natrix helvetica helvetica. NCBI lineage: Eukaryota > Metazoa > Chordata > Lepidosauria > Squamata > Natricidae > Natrix > Natrix helvetica. The sequence continues at coordinate 76,553 of JAKRSI010000881.1, forward strand.
TTTTAAGTTGGGCATTTTCAAACCTTCTCTTTCACGTATGTCTTGCATTATTTTAATTTTTATTCTCGGTTTCTTCTCTGCCCAAACAAGTTATTAATACCTTTCTGCCATTCTTCCAAATTTGCATCTTTTTTGAGTATTGGTGTCATTTGAAAAAGAAATAGAAATTTAGGCAAAATGTTCATTTTTACTGCTGTTATCCTTCCCAACAAGGACAATTGTAGTTTTTTCCATTTATTCATCTCTGTCTGTATTTTATGCCATAATGGTTCATAATTATACATATATAATTTCCCATTTGAGGTTGCAATATGAACTCCTAAATATTTAACCTTTTTTACTATCTCACATCCTGTTACTCTTTCTAATTCTTCTTTTTGATTTATAGTCATATTTTTGACTATCATCTTTGTTTTTCCTAGATTTATTTTAAACCCAGATACTTGATCATATTGATTAATTATATTTATTAAACCTATAGCTGATTTCCCCAGTTGGGTTAAAGTTACAACCAAATTGCAAATGCTCGTACTCTGTATTCATAATGCCTGATCTTAATTCCTGTAGGTCATCTGACCCACGTATTCTATTCAACAATGACTCCCAGGTTAAGATAAACAATAATGGAGACAGCGGACACCCCTGTCTTGTTCCTTTTTCAATTTCTGTTGAAGGATTCTGTTGAACTACCATTAACTATAATTTGTGCTGTCTGTTTCTGGTATATTGCCTTGATAGATTGTGTGAAGTACTCTCCAAACTGCATCCTTTGTATTATTTTCATTAAAAATTGCCAATTCACTCGATCAAATGCTTTCTCCGTGTCCAAGAATATAAGCACTGCGGGGACTTGATTATTCTTCCCCAAATATTCCAATATATCAACAATTTGTCTTACATTACTTTTCATTTGTCTCCCATGTATAAAACCGGACTGATCATTGTGAATCATTTGTAGTATAACTGACATCAGCCTATTTGCGAGTATTTTAGCAAAAATTTTGTAATCTGTATTAAGTAATGATATGGGCCTATAGTTTTTTGGCTGAGTGTGATCCTGATTTTCTTTCGGAATCAGGGAAATAAAGGCTGTTCTCCAAGATGGTGGTACTATTCCTTCCAATTGAATTTTATTAAATAATTCCTTAAGAGGTTCTACTATTTCTAATTGTAAATTTTTATAATAAACCGCTGTCAATCCATCTGTACCAGGGCCTTCCCAATTTTTCACTGCTTAATTACCAAGAGAATTTCCTCTGTGGTTATCAGTTGATTCAGTCTTTCCCTTTGCTCATCTGTCACTATAGGGATGTTCTCTTTCTCCAGATATCTATTTATATCTAAACCTTGTATTTTATCACCAGCATAGTTTCGTATAGAATTCTAAAAAAGCCTTTTTAATCGTATCCTGTTGATAGACTTCTTTACCTTTGTATTCTATTTTCTCTATAGTATGAGACTTTTGTTTTTTCCTTAACATGTATGCTAACCATCTGCCTGGTTTGTTTGCATTACAAAAAGTATTATGTTTAGCATATAGCAGATTAGTGGCTACTTGATCTGACATCAACATGTTGAATTGCCCTCGCAGTAAAGTAATTGCTTTTGTCTTCTTATCATTTAGATTAAAAATAAGGTCCTGCTCTTTCTTTTTTATCTCCTCTTCTAATTCCCTTCGTTTTTCCCCCTGTCTGCATCTATATAGTTATACAGCAATGGTGTTGACCCCTTTTGCACCTAAGTTTTTATTAACATTTATTTTTCTATTGCAAGCAGGTGACGGATGGGAGATGGAGGATTCTGGCCAAGAGGCAGCAGCACTGTTGCCGAAAGACAAAAAGGATGGTGCAGAAAAGATGGATGGAAAGCAAAGTTGTGAGGAAAACCTGTTAACAGTTGAGCTGGAGAATTGGTCTAGTTTTCCATGTGCAGATACCAATGTCTTATTGGACCCAGATGATTGCCAAGAAAAACAAGTGTGTTTAAGGTGTGGGAAAACACTTCGAGATGAATCGGGATTTTGTGACTGTTGTGAAATCCCTGCTGGAAAGAAACAAGACAAAAGCAGGCAACACTCCGAAAGGACCCTTCCTCCTCCTTTACATGAAAGAATACAAGGAGGAGGAAAAATGTACAAATGTACGGAGTGTGCAGAAAGCTTCAGTACAAGCCGCTCTCTTGCACTGCATAAAAAGACTCACAAAGCAGAGGATCCACACAAATGTCTGGATTGTGGAAGGACCTTCAGGCAGAAAAATCATCTCATTTCACATAAGAGGGTCCACGAAGAGAGGAAGCAGCATCAATGCATCACCTGCGGAAAGACCTTCAGAAACAGCACCTCCCTTACTTCCCATCAAACCATCCATAGGGAGGTGAGGTTGTATCAACTCAGGGAGGGGAGAACAAGGTTTACTCAGAGCAATGAACTAAATTCCCCCCCAAAAAGCCCCACTGGGAATAATTCATGTAAGTGCCTGGAATGTGGGAAGAGCTTCCGCTCTGCAAGTGACCTCGCTTGCCACAACAGGATCCATACAGGGGAAAATACATATCATTGCACTGTGTGCGGAAAGAGTTTTGCCCAAAAAGGCAATTTTGATTTACATAAGAGAATCCACGCCGGAGGGAAACCGTATAAATGCACAGAGTGTGGAAAATGCTTCAAAGCCCCCGGTGCCCTTACTTGCCATAAGAGGATTCACACGGGGGAGAAACCTGATGAATTCTTGGAGTGTGGAAAAATCTTCAATACACGTGATACACTAACTAAACGTAATAGGATGCACATAGGGGAGAAACCTTATAAATGCCTGCACTGTGGAAAGTGCTTCAGTCAAAAAGGTCATCTTAAGTCCCATGAGAAGATCCACACGGGGGAAAAGCCATTTCAATGCACGGAATGTGGAAAGAGCTTCCGTTTCTCATCAAAATTTAATGCCCATCACAGAATCCACACAGGGGAGAAGCCCTTTCAATGCCTGCAGTGTGGAAAGTGTTTTGCCCGTTCTGATAGCTTGCATGCCCACAAACAGACCCACACAGGGGAGAGTCAATACAAATGCCTGGAGTGTGGAAAGAGCTTCGGTTATTCCAGCAACTTAACTTCCCATAGGAGAACCCACAGTGGAGAGAAACCATATCAATGCACCGAGTGTGGGAAGTGCTTCACTACTCAACAGAATCTTACTGTCCATAAAAGGATCCACACAGGTGAAAAGCCTTATAAGTGCACCAAATGTAGCAAATGCTTCACTGATTTGGGTTCTCTCTCTCGCCACAGAAGAGTCCACACTGGGGAGAAACCACATGAATGCCACACTTGTGGAAAGAGCTTTAATAGAAAATATAGCTATATTGTACATAGCAGAACCCACACTGGGGAGAAACCATATCAGTGTCAGGAATGTGGAAAACGCTTCCATGATTCTCAAGGATTGATGATCCATAAAAGGATTCACACTGGGGAGAAACCCTATAAGTGCACGGAGTGTGGCATGAGTTTCAGAAAAAGTAGTTGTCTTGGTATCCACAAGAGGATCCACACGGGAGAGAAACCGTATACCTGTTATGAGTGCGGAAAATGCTTTAAGCAAAGTCAATCACTCATGAGCCATAGAAGGGGTCACTCAGGGGAGAAACCCTATAAATGCCTGGAGTGTGGAAAATGTTATAATCAGAGTGGCAATCTTACCTCCCACATGAGGATCCACACAGGGGAGCAGCCATTTAAATGCATCGACTGTGGAAAGAGTTTCAGAGATGGCAGGAATCTTAGGCTCCATAAAAGAATCCACACAGGGGAGAAGCCATTTAAATGCATCGACTGTGGAAAGAGTTTCAGAGATGGCAGGAATCTTAGGGTCCATAAAAGAATCCACACAGGGGAGAAGCCATACGAGTGTGTGGAGTGTGGAAAGAAATCCAGATCCTGGAGTGACTTTAGTCGCCATAAGAAGATGCACAGCAGAAAAAGTCGACACTAATTGGTTTGTGTTGATTCTCAAAATTAGCTTCATCCCCTCAGAAGTGTCCCAGGAGAATCTGTAGAAATGCATGGAGTATGGGAAGAGCTTCAAAAGCAGCAGAAAAGTCTTGTTCCATTAAAAAGAAGAGTTGCCTTGTATAACTAGGAATTAACTTTTGGATATTAGATCTTTGTGCTAGTCTAGAGTAAATAAGATTAGAAAGAATAAGAATAGAATAGAAATAGCATAGAAATAGAAATAGGAATTCTCTCATTGGCCAAATGTGACTGGGCATACAAGGCATGTGTCTGGTGGATACGCTCTCAGCGTACATAACATATAACATTGATCAACTTTTGTCGATGCGAATAGCAAAGGTCGGTAGGGATTTGGAAACTAACACATCCAGATGTCTATGGAGATTGTCAGTCAGCCAGGTTGCGGTTGTCCCAAAGGCGTTTTTATCAAAAGGCAACTGGTTTTTTTTTTTTCCTTTTATTGTCAAATTTTTTTATTGATTTTAAAAGTTTTACAAGGGAAAAGGGGTTAAGAGGTTATGGAACATTTTGACAGCTACATTGTGCGGGTGGGAGAGAAGCCCCCCTGGGTCTTGCAACTTTTACAAAAAGAAGAAATAAAAAACTATAAACTTTTGCATAGATATTGGCAGTTTTAAGTTTACACAAAATCAATATGTTTCAATCATTTTACTTTTGTCACTTCCTTGAAAATACATTGTAACAACATTTAGAATAGTGTTTCAATTCACTTTTGTGATTTGAGTCTTCTTGTTGTCGCATCCTCCCCCCCCCCCCCCCGTCCACTGGCAGAGCCTCAGCCCCTCCCTGCTTTCTTTCTTGTGTGACATCATCCCCCACGTCACCTAAGAGCAGTATGTTTTTTCATAAAAGCCTCTGCTTCCGCAACTGTGTTAATTCTGATTCTACTGCTCTCCCAAAAAATCAACACGCCTTCTGGTAACAGCCATATAATTTTTTTTGCTAAGAAGGTATATTTCCTTCTCTTATCTCTTACTTTCTTTGGGATCTGCTTAAGAATGGTTATTTCTTTATCCTTATATTTTAATGGTCCTCCCCTTTGATCTCCTAGAACCTCATCTCTTGTGGTTTTTCTAAAAAATTTAACATGAACTTCCCTTGGGACATTATGTGTTCTTGCATAGGCTGAGTTAATCCTATAAATCAAGTCAATATCCCACCCAAGCTGTTGTTTATCTCTGTTAATATATTCTGCTAACATTGTGGTCATAATCTCTTTAAGATCTTCATTTTCAACTTCTGGTAAATTTTGAAACCTAAGAAAAAAAGACATCCTTTCAAATTCCGTTTTTATCATATGATTCTCAAATTCTATATTCCCTCTTTGGATTGCCTCCTCATCCCAACTGCACCCACCTCCAGTACACCTATCCGCTGCTCGTTCTGTGTAGTTTTTTGTTGTGTCTCTCTGAGCTGATCATTTAAGTCCTGCAGCTGTTTTTTCATTTTGTCCTGTCCCTTTAAGAGAGCCTGAAGCATCTGCTGAGTAGACAAGTCCTTTGAGCTTTCTTCAGGGGCTTTAGGTTGTAAAAAAGACCCCAGTTGTAACTGGTGGGCAATGGGGCTGGACATAGAAGATGTGGGGGCCGATGAGGCCTTTCCAGGTATTAATTTTTTCGGACCCATCATGAAGCTCAGAGATAGTTATTATCCTATACAGAGAATGGTGTCCGTAGGAAAGCACAGCCGGTAGAGACCACCAAACAGGCAACTCCAAAGGATAATAAGTCGTTTAGTTCAAGACCAAAGCAGATGGGTGGATCAAAATATTCCAAATCCAGGGGAAAAACTTGTTTGAAGAGGCTCCTGAAGGTCTCTGGGGTGGAAATTAATTCAAGGCAACAAAGTTTTTCAAGGGAGGAGTCTCATGCACAAAGTGACGGTCGTAGAGAGGGGCGGGCGCGAGGACACCAGAAGAACGCATGGTCGGTTGGGAGACCGGGGCTGTTGGACACACCCGGTCGCTTGTATCAACCCCCGCAGTCTAGGTGGACAGGATCGGCAGAGCCTGGGCCTTAGGCTGATGTTATGTAACGCAAGGTCCGTGGTTAACAAGGCCCCCCTCATCAGGGACTTGATCTCAGAGGGGGAGCCGGACCTCGCAGGAATAACGGAAACCTGGTTGGGCCCGGAGGGGGGGTTGCCCCTCGGGGAAATGTGCCCTCCAGGTTACCGGGTATTCCATCAGCCACGGGCCCAGGGTAGGGGCGGTGGGGTAGCGATAATGATCCGGGAAGATTTGGCTCCAAGAGAATTCACTGTGTCGCAGACATCTGGTTGTGAGTCTCTGGGCGTGAAATGGGGCCCAGGGAGTCAGTTGGGTCTGTTGATAGTATACCTGGCTCCCCGCCATACATCAACGGCCCTGCCCAGACTCCTCGAGCTGATCGTGGAGATGGCGGTTGAGACCCCCAAGTTATTAGTGATGGGGGATTTCAATCTGCCGTCGACGGGAGAGGCATCCGAGGCAGCCCGGGAATTCATGGCTTCCATGACAGCCATTGATCTGACTCAAGTAGTTCGGGACCCCACACACGAAAGAGGCCACATACTGGATCTTGTGTTTGTCTCCGACCAGTGGACAAGTGATCTGGGAAGAGGGAATTTAGTCATCACGCCCCTGTCATGGTCAGATCACTCACTTCTCCAACTGGACTTCCCTGGCGCTACCCCCCGCCGCGGGGAGGTGGAACCAGTTGGTCCCAGATGGTTCCGCCCCAGGCGTCTGATGGAACCAGATAGGTTCCAGGCGGAGCTTGGGCCACCTCCTGCAGACCTGTCCCGCTCCCGGGCAGAGGACCTGGTGGCCGCGTGGAACAGTGCGGCCGCCGGAGCCTTGGACCGGGTTGCGCCTTTGCGGCCTCTCCGATGGCAACAGTCGACCCGGGCCCCCTGGTTTAACGGGGAGCTAAGGGCGATGAAACACCACAGGAGACGCCTAGAGAACAAGTGGAGATCCTCCCACTCCGAATCCGATCGAACACAGGTAAGAGCCTACTTAAGGACCTACCTTGTGGCAATAAGGGTGGCCAAATGTCAGTATTGTGCCACCCTTATAGCGTCCGCAGAGAACCGCCCTGCCGCCCTGTTTCGGGTGACTCACTCCCTGCTGTCGCAGGGACAACGGGACCCCCCATTGCAGGGCAGGGCAGAGGAGTTTGGGGAATACCTGCAGGATAAAATTGATCAGATCCGGAGGGGGTGGACCCACTGCAGTGCTCCAGAGGGGGCGTCCGAGGCTAGTCTTGAGATTCCACGCTGGGAGGAGTTTGACCCTGTTGTCACCGAAGATTTGGACAGGTTGCGCGGGCGACTGCGAGCCACCACATGTTTATTGGACCCGTGCCCCTCCTGGTTGGTACTGGCTTCCTGGGAGGGTTCACGAGGCTGGCTACTGGGACTGGTGAACGCTTCGTTGGGTGAGGGCCTTTTACCAACCGCCTTGAAAGAGGCGGTGATGAGACCCCTGCTCAAGAAGCCTTCTCTGGACCCAATGGAGCTAGCAAATTATCGTCCTGTCTCCAACCTTCCTTTTTTAGCGAAGGTTGTTGAGAGTGTGGTGGCTCAGCAGTTCCCGCGTCACCTGGAGGAAGATGATTATCTAGACCCGCGCCAGTCCGGCTTCCGACCCGGTCACAGCACGGAGACGGCCTTGGTCGCGTTGGTGGATGATCTCTGGAGGGCAAAGGATGGGGGTTGTTCCTCCATCCTTGTCCTATTAGACCTCTCGGCAGCTTTCGATACCATCGACCATGGTATCCTATTGCGCCGTCTGGAGGGGTTGGGGATCGGGGGCACCGTATTGCGGTGGTTCCGCTCCTACCTCTCTGGCCGGACGCAATGTGTGTTGACAGGGGAGCAGAGGTCGACCCTGAGGCCCCTCACTTGTGGGGTCCCACAGGGGTCGATCCTCTCGCCTCTCCTGTTCAACACATATATGAAACCGCTGGGCGAGATCATCCGTGGTTTTGGGGTGAGATATCATCTGTACGGTGATGACACTCAGCTGTATATTTCCACCCCAAACCACCCCAACGAGGCTGTTGAAGTGATGTCCCGTTGTCTGGAAGCCGTGTGGGTCTGGATGGGTGACAACAGGCTCAGGCTCAACCCCTCCAAGACAGAGTGGCTGTGGCTTCCGGCACCACGGTACAACCAGCACATTCCATCGCTGGCCATCGGGGATGAACAATTAGCCCCGGTGGAACGGGCACGCAATTTGGGCGTCCTCCTTGATGCCCGGCTGGCTATGGAAGATCATGTGGCAGCCGTGGCGAGGGGGACGTTCCACCAGGTTCACCTGGTGCGCCAATTGCGACCCCTTTTGGACCGGGAGGCCCTGCACACAGTCACTCACGCGCTGGTGACGTCTCGCCTGGACTACTGTAATGCTCTCTACATGGGGCTCCCCTTGAGGTGCACCCGGAGACTGCAGTTGGTCCAGAATGCAGCCGCACGGGTAATTATGGGGAGATCGAGGTTCTCCAATATAACACCGCTCCTGCGCGAGCTGCACTGGCTTCCTGTGGCCTACCGGGTGCGCTTCAAGGTGTTAGTTACCATCTTCAAAGCGCTCCATGGCATAGGGCCTAGTTACCTGCGGGATCGTGTCCTGCCCCATACATCCCTGCGACCCATTCACTCACACAGAGAGGGTCTCCTCCGGGTGCCGTCCTCTAGAGATTGTCAGAGGGCGGTGCCCAGGAGTAGGTCCTTCTCTGTGGCGGGCCCTACCCTTTGGAACGACCTCCCCCCAGACATTAGAACAACAACTGATCTCCGCTCCTTCCGCAGTAAACTGAAGACCCACCTGTTTCGGCTAGCCGGCCTGGCATAATTCGACAAGTTTTCCACCCCTAGGTCATTTTTAATTGTCAATTTTAGTTTTTAAACTATTAATGTTATTGGGGTTTTAACCTTTTTCAGTATTGTAATTATTTATTTATTTTTTCCTCCTCTGTATGACACTGTGATGACTGTTGCTTGTGTACGTCGCCTCGAGTCCCTGTGGGGAGAGGGGGCGACTAATAAGTTTAAATAAATAAATAAATAAATAAATAAATAAATAAATAAATAAATAAATAAATAAAGACAAAGAAGAAAGAGGAAGTGAGCCATCTTGGCTCAGCCAGCACCGGTGGTCAGGAAACAACAAAGTCAGAGTTCCCATGGATAATTAGAGAAGAATCAGTTCAACCATCCTTTCTCTCACAGTTGTAGTCAGAAGAGCAAAACCTTTTTTTTCCCCATTAATTAAGGGAAGTGAAAGTATTTTAAACTTTTTAAAAAAACTTTCTCTCTCTCTCCCTTGCGAGGGAGAGATTTTCCAAGTGCCGCTTTTCTGAGGGGGGTGGAAACTCCCTCCCCCCTCCAATTTTAACTCTTCCACTGGTTGAAACAAAGTCCAAGAAAAAACTGCAAGTCAGTCAATAAGGTGTTAAACTGTAAAAGACCCGGGGAGAGCCCCCACCTCACCGCACTTCAGCTGTTGCATTCAAATTAATCGTTTCCTTCCTGGCTGTGCTCGGCGAGGCGTGCGTTGGCATTCCGCGTGCTCCCTACGCTCCACGGCTCCTGGGGCAAAGCCAGAGACCCCCCCGTGGCCGCCGCCGTTCCAGGGGGTCCTAGCAAGCCGCCCCTATGGCAGGGCGCCACTCAAAGGCACCCTGTGCTCCCCTAGGATTCAAGGGAGCCCACCGAAGCAGCGAGAAGGCGGACGCACGCGTCCATTGCCTTCGGCCGCCAGAAGTGATCTCTTTTTTTTTCCTTGAAGAGATTTCCCTTCTCATCCAAGAATTTTCTACCATTCTGAACTGAAGAAGCTTCTTGAATGAGAAGCGAAATGTCTTCAAGGAAAAACAAAATCTAGTCGACGCTTGAAAAAAAGCACCTTTGGGATTAGACATTCAGACAACATTAGGGTGCAGAAAGGTGGCTTAGACATCATATAGGGAAGATGATGAAATATTTCAAGAGGAAACATTGCAACCCAAGTGGTGAGGTGCAGAGCTGGTGTTGACACCCACCCATATTTCCCTAATGTTGGAAGGAATCAACCAGTGGATCTACTACACCCATGTGAAGAAAATCACGCCAGAACACATAGAAACAGAATCTTCAGGATGCACTTCGCTGGGAGAAAGTGACAGAAGAGAATGAACTAAAGAACCAACACGAGACTCCAGAGTTTTGTCAAAAGTAATAACTGGAGGGATGGCGCTGTGTTTGCACCACCTAACACTGGTTGTGTTTAACTGATTTGTAGTCTGAGATGTGATATTGATTGTGCTTGATTTTTATTAATGGCATAGCTTATACAGTAGTTAAAGCCCTTGTGCAGCTCTCCAGGGCACCGCTGCCGGTCGCCGCCGCCACGCTCCGAGCATAACTTCCAAACTCCAAAACTCGGCTGCCGAGTCTTCCAGCATCGGCCACTCTAGGAGTGCTCTCTATGGTGGGCCGGCTGCCGGACAGAGAGTCTTCCACAGAGAGCCTTCTGCACAGAGAGTCTTCCAGCAGCCGGCCCACCATAGCACTCCTAGAGCGGCCGATGTTGGAAGACTTGGCAGCCGAGTTTTGGAGTTTGGAATTTATGCTCTGAGCGTGGCGGCGGCGGCGGGTGGCAATGGCCGGCGGCGGTTCCCTGGGAGAGCTGCGCGAGGGCTTGGTGAGGCTGGGAGGCATGCTTGCTGGGTGTGGAACAGGCACTTGTGCAACCCCACTCTCCAGCCAGGCAGAGCTCCATGCACTGACCTAGGGGGTATCGTGAATGTGCCAAACCGCGGGAGCTGGGGGGGCGGGGGGGCAGATCACCACGTGGCTTGGCGCCTTAGTGATACCCCCTAGGTCAGTGAATGGCTCTCTGCCCAGTTGCAGAGGAGGGGGGGTTATTTTCAGGGGTGGGCTTATATTTTTGCCCACGGAAAAAATGTGGCAAGGCATTAGTTTTGGAACAGGTCGTATTTTTGGGGATGTTCCACTAATTTTACCTAATCTATTATTATTCTTATGTCCCTTCAATTTATTATTAAGGCAAAATCAAGAATGTTAAGAATGTGTTGATTAACTGGCAGTTTTGGGGACAACAGTATAAATGCTTTAGCTTGCTAAACCAGAACCCCAAATGTATAATGGGAGAAGGCAAAAGGGCCAAATAGGAGAGACTCGGAGAAGAAGTATGCTGCAAATAGGAAGTATCATGGAAAGCTGAAGCTACATTTACAAAAGTGTTGAGGTTTCTCTGTACACACATTAGAATAGATTAATAAATAAATAGCTTGGTTGAGCTCTGTTACATATACGTTACATGTACTGGTATGCAGGAAGGCTAACATGTTAGAATAAAACCAGGATTACTGTAAAGGGAGATGTGAAAATTCCTTCTGAGTCCGACTTGTAAACTGTGTGGCAAATGCTGTATAAAGCCCTCCAGGAGACGTCGGTGGGGTACAAAGTCTTTGAGGGAGATTTCCTTGTGTTATTTTTTCTACACAATAAAGTTGTTGCTTACAATCTCCACCTCAACGTGTTCCATGAAGGCATGGGCCAGTGGTGGGTTGCAGGTGATACGCCCCGGTACGGGTGTACTGGAGCAGTGAATACCGTTCCGGTGGTACTCCAGAGGGCCCACCTGCCCACCTGAGCTCCTTACCTGTCTTTTAAGGCTTCCGTGCCCGTGCATGGTGCATACAGCATCTGCATGACACTCCGTGGAGCAGCTGGAGTGTCACGGAGATGCTAAGATGCCATGTAGACGCCACCGGGCCCGTTCCAACTGTACCGGTTGGAACGGGATCTGAAACCCACCAGTGGCATGGGCACATCTGGTAAGGCAGTTGGAGCAGGAAAGATAAGAAAACCCAAAAGTGCCTTTTGAGTCCAGAAGGATCTCCTTCCTTCTTTCAACCAGATGGCAAGAGAAATTCATGGGGAGGAAATGGGGAATACGCCAGGAACCTTATCTCTGCAGATTTCAAGCATGCTCTGTTAGGCTAGGAACTGTATAACTAGGAGACAAATATCTTCTTCAAGTAGTCCTCCACTTACAGCCACAAGTGAGCCCCAAACTTTAAGTGAGATGTTTGAGAAAGTGAATTTTGCTCCATTTTTGACCTTTCTTGCTAAGTTGTTAATTGAATCACCACTGTTGTTAAATTAGCAACACGGTTGTTAAGTGAATCTGGTTTTCCCTATGGACTTTGCTCCTCAGAAGGTTACAAGAGGTGATTATGTGACTCCTGCCTATTTAACTTATATTCATATCATGAGAAAGGCTGGGCTAGATCAGTGGTCGGCAAGCCGCGGCTCGCGAGCCAAATGCGGCTCTTTGCACATTTTAATGTGGCTCTTCTGTGAGCCGGGCGCCCGCTTCCCTCCCTCCTCTCGGGCTTTGGAGGGAAGCTTCTGCAAAAGCCCGGGCATGACAAGTCTCCCAGGCTGTAATTTGCCGAGCTGTACGCGCGCGCCTGTTTTCCACGGCGTGGAGCAGCGGCGAGATTCTGGGCGGCGAGCGATGATTCCGGGGGCCATCAGTGGGGGGGCAGGGTCCCCCCTCGTGTTCCTCATCTTCCCGGATGGCCCCTGGAATCATCGCTCGCCGCGCAGAATCTCGCCGCTGCTCCACGCCGTGGAAAACAGGCGCGTGCGCACAGCTCGGCAAATTAAAGCCTGGGAGACTTGTTGTCACTCGCCTTTGCAGAAGCTTCCCTCCGAAGCATTCCGAGGGAGGGCTGTAAACTTCCCTCCGAAGTCTTGGGAAGTTCTGAGGAGCCCCCCAAGGCAAAACGCCGCTGCCAGGTAGCTAAAAGTACGTCTCTGATTCGTCTCTGTCAGTCTCTCTCTGATTCCCTCTCTCACTCCCTCTCTCTGTTCCTCTCTCTGTCTGTCTGTGTGAGTGAGACAGACAGACAGAGAGAGGAACAGAGAGAGGGACTGAGAGAGGGAATCAGAGAGAGACTGACACACACACACACACACAGAGACAGAGAGGGGGAGGGAGGGAGAGAAAGATAGACAGAGAGAGAGACACACACAGAGTGAGTGATTAAGTGAATGAGTGAGAGACAGACACACCCACATACACAGAGTGACAGAGAGAGAGGAAGGGAGGGGAGAGAGACAGAGGGAGAGACAGAGACACACACACACACACAGAGTGAGTGAGAGACAGACAGACACACACACACACACAGAGTGACAGAGATGGGGGAAGGAGGAGAGAGAGACAGAGATACAGAGAGAGAGACAGACAGATAGACACCCAGAGAAAATGACAGAGGGAGACAGAGAGGGAGGGAGGGAGAGAGAGACAAAGAGCCAGAGAGAGAGAGAGAGAGAAAGAAAGAGAAAAAAAGAAAGAAAGTGGGAGAGAGAGATGAAAGAAAGAAAAACAACATATGACCACAATTGAGCCGCATTTAAAAATGCGGCTCTCCAAATAAATTTCAATCGTGGTTTTGGCGAGATTTGGCTCAGTTGAAAAAAAAGGTTGCCCACCACTGGGCTAGATGAATCAAAAGTTGGAATTAATATTTCCGGTAGAAACATCAACAACCTTAGATATGCTGAGGATACCACTCCAATGGCAGAAAGTGAAGAGGAACGAAAGAGCCTCTTGATACGGGTGAAAAAGAAGAGTGCAAAAGTTGGCTTGAAACTCAACATTAAGAAAACTAAGTTCATGGCACTCGGTCTTCTCAATTCCTGGCAAATAGATGGGGAAGAAATGGAGGTAGTGACAGATTTTATTTTCCTGGGCTCCAAGATCACCGCAGATGGGGACTGCAGCCAAGAAATGAAAAGACGCTTGCTTCTGGGGAGGAAAGTTATGGCAAATCTAGACATCATATTCAAAAGCAGAGGCAACAAAAGTGCCTATTTTCCCAGTTGCAATGTATAGCTATGAAAATTTGACCATAAGAAAGACTAAGTGCCAAAGAATGGAGGCCTTTGAACTCTGGTGCTGGAGAAGACTCCTGTGAGTCCCTCGGACTGCCAGGCGATCAAACCGGTTACTCCTAGAGGGGATCAACCCTGACTGCTCTTTAGAAGGCCAGATGAAATTTAAATACTTTGGCCACCAAATGAGAAGGAAGGAGTCACTGGAGAAGAGCCTGGAATGCTGGGAAGGATTGAGGGCAAAAGAAGAAGGGGACGACAGAGAATGAGGTAGCTGGATGGAGTCACTGGAGCAGTAGGCGTGATCTTAAATGGACTCCAGAGGATGGTACAGGACAGGAAGGCCTGGAGGAATGATGTCCATGGGGTCGCGATGGATTGGACATGACTTCATAACTAACAGCAATTGGGGATAATATCAAAAAAAGCATCTTTATTCTCCTCTTTTGGGGGAAGACATTTTGGACTGAACGATGGTTGTCTCCATCTCAAAGTCATATTGCTCTCAGACATGCCCCATCAACACTTCAAACACAGGTTGTCCTCGACTTACAACCATCGTTCAGCCCAAAATTTCTGTGGTGAAATGAGAAATATAAGTCAACGTTGTCCCATTTTACAATATTTCTTGCCGTAGTTGTTACATTTTATTTATTTATTATTTATTTATTATTATTTATTTATTTATTTATTTATTTATTTATTTATTTATTTATTTATTTATTTATTTATTTATTTATTTATTTATTTATTTATTTATTTATTTATTTATTTATTTATTTATTTATTTATTTATTTATTTATTTATTTATTTTTTTTTATTTATTTATTTATTTATATTTATTTATTTATTTATTTATTTATTTATTTATTTATTTATTTATTTATTTATTTATTTATTTATTTATTTATTTATTTACTGTGCTTCTAGACCGCCCCCTCTCCCAAAAGGGACTCGGGGCGGTGTACAGTCCATACAAGAAATACATCATAATTAAATAGGTAGATAGTTAAATATGGAGGAGGTTAAAAGAAAGTTAAAAAGAACTGTACAGCTGAGTAAAGTATATATAAATATAATTTTAAAACCCCTAAAAATATCACATAAATTAAATTTAAAAGCAATTCCCCTAAAATAACCAGTTGAAAATATGTCTACCAGGAGGTAACAGTTATAATCATGCCAGGCCTGCTAATCGGAACATGAATCACCCCAGTTGTTAACATTAGCAACATGGTTGTTAAAAGAAATCTGACTTTCCCATTGACTTTGCTTGTCCAAAGCTTCACCTGACCCCGAGACACGGCAACCGTCATAAATATGAGTCAGTGGTCAAGTGACTGAATTTGGATCGCATGACCATGGGGCTTCTGCAACGGTCTTTAGCTATTTATTTACATTGTCATTGTACGTATATACACAATATACCCATACAAAGAAATTCACATAAGACCCAAAAACCACAGACAATCCCCAAACACCCCCACCCACCAAAAATTCCCCACCCCTTTAGTGTGTGCGATGGACATAAGTCACTTTTTCCAGGGCCAGGGCAGCTTTGAAGGGCCACTAAACAAATGGTCGTTAAGTCGAGGACTACTTGTAAGGCAGCCATTATTTGTTATTATGGCACAATCATGAACGTTAGTCATTGTAGGAGATGTGTTGTCAGTTGAGGACTGCCCTGTTAGGATCAGTGAATAAGGCAGCCTCCTTTTCCTGCCCACTCCAGTTTTCTTCCAAAAGGGCGATTCCCCCTAACTTCAATGCTCCCCATCCCCTTTCCTCCTCCATCCCCTCCCTCTCTCCCCTGTTTCTCGCACTGCCTAGAGCAGTGTTTCTCAACCTTGACGACTTTAAGTCCTGTGGACTTCAACTCCCAGAATTCCCCAGCCAGCACAGCTGGGTGGGGATTCTGGGAGTTGCAGTCCACAGGACTCGCCAAGGTTGAGAAACACTGTCTAGAGCGAAGCAGCCCGAAACTCGTTGCCCAGCCCCACCGTCGACCGATTCCCCCCTGGCAGAAGGAAGGGGGAAGGCAGGGGACCCCCCGAGTGGGCGGCGTTCTCCGCCCTTTAGAGAATGGGAGGAGCTGGGTGGGAGGGGGGAGGAGCTATGAGCGTTTCCAGTTTGGGCTCTGCAAACTCTTTCCTGGCGTCGTTCCGGGCGTGGCCATCGGCGATCGCGGATCTTTTCCTGCGAGCAAAGTTTGGGGGCGGGCGAGGAAGAGAGGCGCCTTTTTCCTATCGAGCTCCAGGTAAAAAGCTCCCTCCCTCCTTCCTTCCATCCTTCCTCCCTTCCTGGGAAATGCTCGGACAGGAGACTCTCAATGCAGCTTCTTGGGGCGCTGCTAAACTCGCTCCCGCAGACACCAACTTTCTCCTTGGGGAGATTCTTATAATTTTTTTTTTTTTGCTGGCCCTCTTTGCTCTGCTCTGTTTCAGACTCGGTAAACTTGCAGAAAAGGGGGCGATCTCTCCCAGGAGCTGCTGTTTCGGGGAGTTGCTCTGGACGAGCCTCCTCCGGAGGGAGCATCGGGTAAAAAGGCTCCTTCTGATGCCCTTTAATCTCTTTGCCCTCGTTTCTTTCCTCCCTGATTCGTTTCCATTGTTCAATTTCATTGCCTCCTTAGTCTTGTGTGTATTTAAAAAACGTATCGCCCTTTTCCCGTTTCTCAACGTTGGCGACTTTGTGATATGTTGATTTCAACTTCCAGAATTTCCCATGTGTTGAAGTCCACATATCTTACAACTCCCAAGATTGAGAAACCTCGTACTAGATCAGCGGTGGGAAACTGGGGCCTTTTAGGACTGGTGGACCTCAACTCCCAGAATCCCTGAGCCAGGTGTTTCAGGTGTTCTGGGAATTGAAGTCCAACAGCCATAAAAGGGCTAAACTCTCTTTCACTTTTACAGTAGGCTATTCCAAAAGGCAAGTCTCAGCTGTGAAAAAGAGTTTCTATCGTCTTCCCTGATTATCTGATAAGGGAAGGTGAACATTATAGAAACATAGAATAACAGAGTTGGAAGGGACCTTGGAGGTCTTCTAGTCCAACCCCCTGCTTGAGGAGGAGTATTTTATTCCATTTGAGACAATTGGCTATCCAGTCTCTTCTTAACAGCCTCCAGTGAGGGAGCATCTTAGTCAGGATTCTGATGATCAGGATTCTTACCTTGAAATGGCTGAAATAAAGACCCATGTCCCGTATCTGGGAAAGGTGATAGAGAATTTGAAAGAGAATTGGACACTGTCTCTTTGTTGGTGCCAGTCCAGACTTTTTATTCCTGATTAACAACTTAGCACAACTCCGTGGATATGGGAGGGGATCTGCTTTAGGCATTCAGAGTCCCCCTCTGTGGTTCTTTAATGGATAAATTCATGGCCCAGAAAGCTGCCTCTGAATCCAATCCCTGATCCTTCCACACCTTTCCCTTTTCCCCTCACCCAGGGTGAGCTTCTATGTATTGTTGCTGTGGCTGCAAAGGACTCACATAAAGGGGTTCCCTGGTTAGCCTGGAAATGGGCTAAAATCAGCCTTCTGCACTGTATGCTCAGGAATATCCTTAGGATGCTTGACACAAGATGCAAGATCATTCTCTTGCCTTTTTTTCTCACTCTTAGACATTCCCATGGCCTTGTCTTCATCTCCCGGAACCTCAGTTCTTTGCAGCAGAGGATTAACAGCGGTTGAGCTTCCAATGCAGGTAGGATGATTCTCCCCTCCCCTCCCCTGATGTGCCAATCTCCCAATAACACAATTGGAAGGGATCTTGGAGATCCTCTAGTCCATCCCCGTTGTTTCAAGCAGGAGACCCTGTGCCAGTGATGGCTAACCTTCTGTCCATCATGTGCTAAAAGTGGCAGGAGTGCAGGGGGGGTCATGTGTGGGCATGTCCACACCCATAATTCTATGTGCACCATCTCCCCTGCTTTTGGTGCACAATGGACCCATTTTCTGCCCCTTCCTAGGCTCCAGAGGCTCTTCCCCTCCCTCCCGAAAGGCCCCTCCGGTGACGAAGGGCCTTGGAGGCTTCCCTGAAGCCTCCGGAGGGCGAAAAATGGCCTAAAATGATGGCCAAAATGAGCTGCACACGGCCCTATACCATTTCAGACCTGTGGAGGTCCAGTCTCTCCTTAAAAACCTGGAATTAAGGAAAAACTTTCTGACAGTGAGAACAATTAACTAATGGAACACTTTGCCTTCAGAAGTTGTCTTCTGAAGGCAAACTGTTCCATTAGTTAATTGTTTTCACTGTCAGGAAGTTTTTCCTTAATTCCAGGTTGCTTTTCGCTATGATTAGTTTCCATCCATTGTTTTTTTGTCCTGCCTTCCGGTGCTTTGGAAAATAAGTTGAGCCTCTCTTCCTTGTGGCAGCCTCTCAAATATCGAAGCACTACCAATTATCTTGGTTGCTCTTCCTCACTTTTTCCAAAACCTTAACATATTTTTGTAATGTGGTGACCAAAACTGAATGCAGAATTCCTGGTGTGGGCTTACTAAGGTTTTATAAAACGATACTAATACTAAGCCCAAGGTGAAAAGCAAAGTCCAAGATTTACTTTTCCAAAGAAATTAAATGTTGAACCCCACTTTCCTTCATTCGGCATGATTCATCCTCTCACCACTGTGGGTAAAATCAACCCAGTGTTGGATTTGGCTAACACATCCAAGCTCAAGCCCATCAATGGACAACAAAGGAATATGGGATTGCTGCTCCCGCGGAATCGGCCAAACCAATAAAACATTAACTAGATGAATCTCTACACTTTATTTTGAGAAAAGTTATCCAGAGAAGATGTTCTGTCAAGAAACTCCACAGCAGCTGTCCAGATGAAGTTAGACTTTTATATAAATATAAATATATTTAACCTACCAATTTAGAGCAGTCTTTGTCATCATCCAGAGAAGGAAGAACATAAGATAGTCAGGAACATCGTGAGGTAAATCTAAAACATCCTACAGAAACACACAGAAGGAAAAAAGGAGGGAAAAAAGGGAAACGCCCTCTTTACACTTACAGCAACCAATCATAGCTTAGATTGCATCATGCATGAATCAGCACTCTCTGACTAATCAATCGCAATTGGGTTGGGGCCTATTGTAGACTTTACTGTTCCAGCTACTAAATTCAATATCCTAACAGGCTCCTTTGCCCAACTTGGAAACTCTGCAGTTTGTTCATTAAGATGAAGATTCGCATGTAATTAATTCATGGAAGTGTTCATTGTTAGGAATGTTCATGGAATATGTTGTGTTTTTGTCCTCTCCCTGTGTCAGGATTTGGTATCCTTTGAGGATGTAGCTGTGTTTTTCTCCGTGGAGGAGTGGGCCCTGCTGGATTCTAAGCAAAAAGCCCTGTACCAAGAGGTCATGCTGGAAATCAAGAGGAACATGGCCTCCTTAGGTAAGGGATTCTCTTAAGATATCTACATTTAGTAGCCAAAGGTCAAATCTTATATCAACTTAATAACAAGCATAGCGCAATGTTTTGGACAAATGGAAGTTTGGAAGAATATTGATAACTATTCAAATACAGCAATGGTGCTTGATCCCTTTTGCACCCAAGTTTGTGTCAACTTTTCTTTTTCTTTTGCAAGCACATGACAGATGGGAGATGGAGGATTCTGGCCAAGAGGAAGCCTCACCTTTGCCAAAAGAGAAAAGGGAAATTGCAGAAAAGATGGATGGAAAGCAAAGTTTTGAGGAAAACCTGTTAACGGTTGAGCTGGAGAATTGGTCTAGTTTTCCATGTGCAGATGCCAATGTCTTATTGGACGCAGATGATTGCCAAGAAAAAGAAGTGTGTTTAAGGTGTGGGAAAATATTCAGAGATGGATCTGGATTATGTGACTGTTGTGAAATCCCTGCTGGAGAGAAACAAGATGAAAGCAGGCAATACTCCAGAAGGACCCTTCCTCCTCTTTTAAATGAAATAATACAAGAAGGAGGGGAAATGTACAAATGTACGGAGTGTGCAGAAAGCTTCAGTACAAGCCGCTCTCTTGCATTGCATAAAAAGATTCACAAAGCAGAGGATCCGCACAAATGTCTGGATTGTGGAAGGACCTTCAGGCAGAAAAGTCATCTGAGTTCACATAAGAGGGTCCACAAAGAGAGGAAGCAGCATCAATGCATGACCTGCGGAAAGTCCTTCGGAAACAGCATCTCCCTTACTTCCCATCAAAGCATCCATAGAGAGGAGAAGTTGCATCAGCTCAAGGAGGGCAGAACAAGGTTTACTCAGAGCAATGAACTGAATTCCCGAAAAAAAAGTCCCACTGGGAATAATTCATGTAATTGCCTGGAATGTGGGAAGAGCTTCCTCTATGCAAGTGACCCCACTTACCACAATAGGATCCATACAGGGGAAATGCCGTATCACTGCACTGTGTGCAGAAAGAGCTTTGCAGAAAAAGGCAATTTTAATTTACATAAGAGGATCCACAACAGAGAAAAGCCGTATAAATGTACAGAGTGTGGAAAATGCTTCAAAACCCCCAGTGCTCTTACTTGCCATACGAGGATTCACACAGGGGAGAAACCCTACAAATGCTTGGAGTGTGGAAAAAGCTTCAATAGACTTGATACGCTAACTAAACATAATAGGATGCATAAAGGGGAGAAACCTTACAAATGCCTGCACTGTGGAAAGAGCTTCAGTCAAAAAGTTCATCTTAAGTCGCACGAGATGATTCACACGGGGGAAAAACCATTTCAATGCATGGAATGTGGAAAGAGCTTCCATTGTTCTTCAAACCTTACTGCCCATCACAGACTCCATACAGGGGAGAAGCCCTTTCAATGCCTGCAGTGTGGAAAGTGCTTTGCAAATTCTAGGAACTTTTATGCCCACAAACGGACCCACACGGGGGAGAAGCCATACAAATGCCTGGAGTGTGGAAAGAGCTTTGGTGATTCCAGCCAGTTAACTTCCCATAGAAAAATCCACAGTGGAGAGAAACCGTATCAATGCACCGAGTGTGGGAAGTGCTTCAGTTATAAAAGTCACCTTAATAACCATAAAAGGACCCACACAGGTGAAAAGCCTTATAATTGCACCGAATGTGGCAAATGCTTCACTCGACTGGGGACTCTCTCTGTTCACAAAAGGCTCCACACTGGGGAGAAACCATATGAATGCCGCACATGTGGAAAGAGCTTCACTACAAAAAATGAGTATATCCTACATAGCAGGACCCACACTGGGGAGAAACCATATCAGTGCCAGGAGTGTGGAAAATGCTTCCGTGATTCTGGAGAACTGACGAGCCATAAAAGGATTCACACTGGGGAAAAGCCCTATAAGTGCACGGAGTGTGGGATGAGTTTTAGAAAAAGTGGTTGCCTTGGTATCCACAAGAGGATCCAAACGGGGGAGAAACCATACACATGTCATGAGTGCGGAAAAAGCTTTAGTCGAAATCATTCACTCAGGATCCATAGAAGGCTTCATTCAGGGGAGAAACCCTATAAATGCTTGGAGTGTGGAAAATGTTATAGAGACAGTGGCAAGCTTACCTCCCACATCAGGATCCACACAGGAGAGAAGCCATTTAAATGCATCGACTGTGGGAAGAGTTTCAGAGATTGCTGGAATCTTACGGTCCATAAAAGAATCCACACAGGGGAGAAGCCATATGAGTGTGTGGAGTGTGGAAAGAAATCCAGAACCTGGAATGACTTTAGTCACCATAAGAAAACGCACAACATGAAAAGTTAACACTAATTGATTCATATTGATTCTCAAAATTTGCTTCATGTCCACAGAATGATGCCAGTAGAATCTGTAGAAATGCATGGAGAAAGTGACGGAAGAGAATGAACTAATGAACCAAAACGAGACTCCGGAGTTTTGTCAAAATTAATAACTGGAGGGATGGTGCTGTGTTTGCCCCACTTAACATTGGTTGTGTTTAACTGATTTCTAGTCTGACATACGATATTGATTGTGCTTGATTTTTATTAATGGCGTAGCTTATACAGTAGTTAAAGGCTTAGCATACCCATCTCAGATATAGTCTCTTTTTGGTTGGTAAATTGGACAATTTAGGGAGCCCGCTTTAGGAAAAACAAATGGCATTTGAGTTATGATCACAATTAAGCCCAACATTGCCATGGCTAAGCAAGACAGTTGTTAAGTGAGTTATGTGCCATTTTACAACTTGTCTTGGCACATTAATAAAATGAGTAGCATGTTTGCTAAGTAAATGTGGTTTGCCCGTTGACTTTGCTTAAGGAAAAGTTTCAAATGGTGATCACAGGACTCAGGGGACGCTTCAACTATCAAAAATACAGGCCACTTGCAAAGTGCCTGAATTTTGATCACATGACACAGGGATGCTGCAACGGTTGTTTGAAAAAAATTCATAAATTTTTTTTTCAGTGCTGTTGTAAGTTTGAATGCTCACTGAACAAATGATTGTAAGTTGACGACTGTAAAGCAGCAATGGATTATTATGTAAGGTCCCAAAATGTACTTCAGTCACCAAAATGCCAAAGAGTGAGACCCAAGAAGAGGCTTGGAAAAAATAACAGCTTTTATTTGCACAAAGGAGAGCTGGGTAGACCATTCCATTACATCCAGACAAAGAGCATGCAGTGAAAGGCTGCCCTTTGGGGAAAGTATGGCATCCTTTTATACCTTCAGGGACATCAGCTTAGTACCCAATTCTGGCCTCCTGTCCCATGCCTTCCTTGTAGCCCTGCATTGGCTGTGCAGCAAGGAAGAGAGGGGCTTGGTATTATCCCAATGTAAACTTGCCAAGCCGTGACATATCCCGCTTCTTGAGATATCCACCAGGCACCGAGTTGTACAAAAAAACAAGATGACAGAAGTTAGATCACTGGTAAAAAGCAAATTGCAAAGGCAATTCCAGTCCTTAGCAAAAGCAATTTTTACAGAAGCAAAACGGCAAGCTAAACGAATTCTACTGATTCTACTATACTTATGTTCCACTAATTTTATCTATTCTATTATTTACGTCCCTTCAATTTATTATTAAGGCAAAATCATGAATGTTAAGAATGTGTTGATTAACTGGCAGTTTTGGGGAGAACAGCTTAAATGCTTCAACTTGCTAAACCAGAACCCCAAATGTACAAGGGGAGAAGGCAAAAGGGCCAAATAGGAGAGACTCGGAGAAGAAGTATGCTGCAAATAGGAAGTATCATGGAAAGCTGAAGCTACATTTACAAAAGTGTTGCGGTTTCTCTGTGCACACATTAGAATAGATCAATAAATAAATAGCTTGGCTGAGCTCTGTTACATATACCAGTATGTAGCAGTGTGCAGCAGCTGCCAAAAAAACCAACATAGTTCTAGGCTGCATCAACAGAGGGATAGAATCAAGATCACGTGAAGTGTTAATACCACTTTATAATGCTTTGGTAAGGCCACACTTGGAATACTGCATTCAGTTTTGGTCGCCACGATATAGAAAAGATGTGGAGACTCTAGAAAGAGTGCAGAGAAGAGCAACAAAGATGATGAGGGGACTGGAGACTAAAACATATGAAGAACGGTTGCAGGAACTGGGTATGTTTAGCTTAAGCGAAAGAAGGACTAGGGGAGACACGATAGCAGTGTTCCAATATCTCAGGGGTTGCCACAAAGAAGAGGGAGTCAAACTATTTTCCAAAGCACCTGAGGGTAGAACAAGAAGCAATGGGTGGAAACTAATCAAGGAGAGAAGCAACTTAGAACTGAGGAGAAACTTCCTGGCAGTTAGAACAATTAATCAGTGGAACAGAAGTTGCCTCCAGAAGTTGTGAATGCCCCAACACTGGAAGTCTTTAAGAAGATGTTGGATAGCCATTTGTCTGAAACGGTATAGGGTTTCCTGCCTAGGCAGGGGGTTGGACTAGAAGACCTCCAAGGTCCCTTCCAACTCTACTATTGTATTGTATTGTATTGTATTGTATTGTAGGCAGGTTAAGATGTTAGTGTAAAACAGGCAGGAATTACTGTAAAGGGAGATGGGAAAATTCCTCCTGAGTGACTCATAAATTGTGTGGCAAATGCTGTGTAAAACCCTCCAGTGGACATTGGTGGGGTACAAAGGCTTTGAGGGAGATTTCCTTGTGTTACTTTTTCTACACAATAAAGTTGTTGCTTACAATCTCCACCTCATTGTGTTCAATTGGAGGCATGGGCACATCTGGTAAGGCAGCTGGAGCAGGAAAGGTAAGGGAAATAAAAAATGCCTTTTGAGTCCAAAAGGATCTTCTTCCTTTTTTCAACCAGATGGCAAGATAAATTCTTGGGGTGGAAATGGGGAATACGCCAGGAACTTTCTCTCTGCAGACTTCAAGCATGCTCTGATAGGCTTGGAGCTGCATAACTAGGAGGCAAATATCTTCTTCAGGTAGTCCTCCACTTACAACCACAAGTAAGCCCCCAACTTTCATTGTTAAGTGAGATGTTTGATTAACTGAATTTTTCTACATTTTTTGACCTTTCTTACTAAGTTGTTAATGAATCACCGCTGTTGTTAAATTAGCAACACGGTTGTTAAGTGAATCTGGTTTTCCCATGGACATTGCTCCTCAGAGGGTCACGAAAGGTGATCACGTGACTTCTCGGGACTACAACGGTCATAAATGTAATTGTTACTAACTGTCCGAATTTTGATCACATGCTCAATGGTTGTAACTCTGAAAAAGTGTTGTTACTTTTTTTCAGTGCCGTTGAAACTTCAAGTGGTCACTATATGAACTGTTGTAAGACAAGGACTACTTGTAATGTGTACTATCAGTTTTCCTTGTGAACTTCATAGAGTTTTAAATGGAGGGATTACATCTTCCTGAGCTGAGGCCTTTTTTAACAGTTAAATATTTCCTAGGTTAGAGATTTTCTTTTGTTTCAAAATGGAATAATTAATGAGACTGTCTTATATAGCATCAAGGGGGTCTTTTGACTCTTATTTATTGACTCTATTCAAGAAGCAGCAGTGAGAACTGGACATGGAAACACTTATTGGTTCAAAATTGGGAAAGTAGTGCAGCAAGATTGTATACTGTCACCCTGCCTATTTAACTTCTATGCAAAGCACATCATGAGAAAGTCTGGGCTAGATGAATTGCAAATTGGAATTAAGATTGCCGAGAGAAACATCAATAACCTTGGATATGCAGAGGATACCTCTCCAATGGCCGAAAGTGAAGAGGAACGAAAGAGCCTCTTGATACGGGTGAAAAAGGAGAATGCAAAATTTGGCTTGAAACTCAACATTAAGAAAACTAAGTTCATTGGCACTCGGTCCTCTCAATTCCTGGCAAATAGATGGGGAAGAAATGGAGGTAGTGACAGATTTTATTTTCCTGGGCTCCAAGATCACCGCAGATGGGGACTGCAGCCAAGAAATTGAAAAAGACGCTTGCTTCTGGGGAGGAAAGTCATGGCAAATCTAGACAACATATTCAAAAGCAGAGGCAACAAAAGTGCCTATTTTCCCAGTTGAAATGTATAGCTGTGAAAGTTGGACCATAAGAAAGGTTGAGTGCCAAAGAATGGAGGCCTTTGAACTATGGTGCTGGAGAAGACTCCTGCGAGTCCCTTGGACTGCCAGGTGATCAAACCGGTCAGTCCTAGAGGAGATCAACCCTGACTGCTCTTTAGAAGGCCAGATGAAACTTAAATACTTTGGCCACCAAATGAGAAGGAAGGACTCACTGGAGAAGAGCCTAGAATGCAGGGAAGGATTGAGGGCAAAAGAAGAAGGGGATGACAGAGAATGAGGTGGCTGGATGGAGTCACCGGAGCAGTCGGCTTGATCTTAAATGGACTCCAGAGGATGATAGAGGACAGGAAGGCCTGGAGGAACGATGTCCATGGGGTCACGATGGGTTGGACATGACTTCGTAACTAACAACAATTGGGGATAATATCAAAAGGAAGCTGTTTTTGTTGTTATTCTCCTCTTTTGGGGGAACGATGGTTGTCTCCATCTCAAAGTCATATTGCTCTCAGACACGCCCCATCAACACTACAAATACAGGTTGTCCTTGACTTACAACCCCCGTTCAGCCCAAAGTTTCTGTGGCGAAGTGAGAAATTAGATGTCAATTTTGTCCCATTTTACAATATCTCTTCCCATAGTTGTTACGTGAATCACCGCAGTTGTTAACATTAGTAACATGCTTGTTAAACAAATCTGGTTTCCCATTGACTTTGCTTGTCCAAAGCTTCACCTGATCCCAAGACATGGCAACCGTCGTAAATATGAGTCAGTGGTCAAGTGACTGAATTTGGATCGCATGACCATGGGGCTTCTGCAACGGTCTTTAGCTATTTATTTACATGAGTGGCTGTGGCTACCAGCACCTCGGTTCAGCCAGCTGACTCCATCGCTGGCCATAGGGGGCGAACAATTGCCCCCTGTGGAACGGGCGCGCAATTTGGGCGTCCTCCTAGATGCCCGGCTGTCAATGGATGACCATGTGGCAGCCGTGGCAAGGGGGGTGTTCCACCAGGTTCGCCTGGTGCGTCAATTGCGCCCCCTACTGGACCGGGATGCCCTACGCACTGTCACTCATGCACTGGTGACATCTCGCCTGGACTGCTGTAATGCTCTCTACATGGGGCTCCCCTTGGGACGCGCCCGAAGACTGCAGCTAGTCCAGAATGCAGCCGCGCGGGCTGTCATGGGAAGTACTAGGTACTCCCACGTAACACCTCTCCTGCGCGAGCTGCACTGGCTGCCTGTGGTTTTTCGGGTGCGTTTCAAGGTCTTGATCACCATCTTTAAAGCGCTCCATGGCACAGGACCTAGTTACTGGCGGGATCGCATCCTGCCACACACATCCCTGCGGCCAATTCGCTCTCACAGGGAGGGGCTTCTCCTGGTGCCGTCCACTAGGCAATGCCAACGGGCGACGCCTAGGAGTAGGGCCTTCTCTGTGATGGGCCCAACCCTCTGGAATGACCTCCCCCCCGACATTAGAACCACCACTGACTTCCGCTCCTTCCGACAAAAATTGAAGACTCACCTGTTCCGATTGGCTGGCCTGGCATAATTATAACTGTTACCTCCTGGCAGACATATTTCTTAACTGGTATTTTAGGGGAATTGTTTTTAAATTTAATTTTATGGGATATTTTTAGGGGTTTTAAATCTATATTTATATTTACTCAGCTGTACAGTTCTTTTAACCTTCATATCTATCTATCTTCCTATTTAACAATTTTAACTGTTCAATTATTTATTTTTACATGATGTATTTCTTGTATGGACTGTACACCGCCCCGAGTCCCTTTCGGGAGAGGGGGCGGTCTATAAGCGCTCAGTAAATAAATAAATAAATAAAATTGTCATTGTACGTATATACACAATATACCCATACAAAGAAATTCACATAACACCCAGAAACCACATTACAATCCCCAAACATCCCCACCCACCCAAAATTCCCCACCCCTTTAGTGTGAGCGATGGACATAAGTCACTTTTTCCAGGGCCAGGGCAGCTTTGAAGGGCCACTAAACGAATGGTCGTTAAGTCGAGGACTACTTGTAAGGCAGCCTTTATTTGTTATTACGGCACAATCATGAACGTTGGTCATTGTAGGAGATGTGTTGTCAGTTGAGGACTCTCCTGTTAGGATCAGTGAATAAGGCAGCCTCCGTTTCCTGCCTACTCCAGTTTTCTTCCAAAAGGGCGATTCCCCCTAATTTCAATGCTCCCCATCCCCTTCCCTCCTCCAGCCCAGGGCGTCGTCCCCTCCCTCTCTCCCCTGTTTCTCTGATGTCCTGGGGCAAAGGAGCAATGGACTCGCTGCCCAGCTGACCAACCCACGCGGGAACGACCCCCCCGCTGGCAGAAGGAAGGGGGCAAGCAGAGGACTCCCGAGTGGGAGGCGTTCTCCGCGCTTTAGAGAGTGGGAGGAGCTGGACGGGAGAGGGGAAGGGCTATGAGCGTTTCCAGTTTGGGCTGTGCAAACTCCTTCCTGGGGTCGTTCCGGGGAGGGGGATCCACATGCGTGGCCTTCGGCGATCGCGGATCTTTTCCTGCGAGCAAATTTTGGGGGCGGGCGAGGAAGAGAGCAGCCTTTTTCCTATCGAGCTCCAGGTAAAAAACTCCCTCCTTTCTTTCTTCCATCCTTCCTTCCTTCCTTCCATCCTTCCTGGGAAATGCTCGGACAGGACACTCTCAATGCAGCTTCTTGGGGCGCTGCTGAACTCGCTTCCGCAGAGACCAACTTTCT
This sequence comes from Natrix helvetica helvetica, assembly GCA_029890345.1. Taxonomy (NCBI): domain Eukaryota; kingdom Metazoa; phylum Chordata; class Lepidosauria; order Squamata; family Natricidae; genus Natrix; species Natrix helvetica. The sequence continues at coordinate 104,681 of JAKRSI010000881.1, forward strand.
TCTTGGGGAGATTATTATAAAAATTTTCCTGGCCCTTCCTGATCGTTTCCCGTCACTTCCTTTTCAGATCCGGGAGGCTTGGAGTTCAATGGCTGGGAAACCGGCGGGGAGAAAAGGGGGCGATCCCTCCCAGGAGCTGCTGTTTCGGGGAGTTGCACTGGGCGAGCCTCCTCCGAGAGAGCATCGGGTAAAAAGGCTCCTTCTGATGCCCTTTAATCTCTTTGCCCTCGTTTCTTTCCTCCCTGAATTCGTTTCCATTGTTCAATTTCATTGCCTCCTTAGTCTTGTGTGTATTTAAAAAACGTATCGCCCTTTTCCCGTGGGACATTGTTTCTCAACGTTGGCAACTTTGTGATATGTGGATTTCAACTTCCAGAATTCCCCCTGTGTGTTGAAGACCACATATCTTACAGCTTCCATGATTGAGAAACCTGTTCTAGGCCAGGGGTGGGGAACTGGGGCCTTTTAGGACTGGTGGACTTCAACTCCCAGAATCCATCAGCCAGGTGTTTCAGGTGTTCTGGGAGTTGAAGTCCAACAGCCATTAAAGGGCTAAACTCTCGTTCACTTTTACAGTAGGCTATTCCAAAAGGCAAGTCCCAGCTGTGAAAAAGTGTTTCTATCGTCTTCCCTGATTACCTGATAAGGGAAGGTGAACATTATAGAAACATAGAATAACAGAGTTGGAAGGGACCTTGGAGGTCTTCTAGTCCAACCCCCTGCTTGAGGAGGAGTATTTTATACCATTTGAGACAATTGGCTATCCAGTCACTTCTTAACAGCCTCCAGTGAAGGAGCATCTTAGCCAGGATTCTGGTGATCAAGATTCTTACCTTAAAATGGCTGAAATAAAGACCCATTGTCCCATATCTGGGAAAGGTGATAGAGAATTTGAAAGTAAATTGGACTGAGTCTCTTGGTGCCAGGCCTTTTATTCCTGATTAACAACTCAGCACAACTCCGTGGATATGGGAGGGGATCTGCTTGAGGCATTCAGAGTCCCCCTCTGTGGTTCTTTAATGGATAAATTCATGGCCCAGAGAGCTGCCTCTGAATCCAATCCTTGGTCCTTCCACACCTTTCCCTTTTCCCCTCACCCAGGGTGAGCTTCTATGTATTGTTGCTATGACTGCAAAGGACTCACATAAAGGGGTTCCCTAGTTAGCCTAGAAATGGGCTAAAATCAGCCTTCTGCACTGTCTGCTCAGGAATATCCTTAGGATGCTTGACACAAGATGCAAGATCATTCTCTTGCCTTTTTTTCTCACTCTTAGACATTCCCATGGCCTTGTCTTCATCTCCCGAAACTTCAGTTCTTTGCAGCAGAGGATTAACAGCAGTTGAACTTCCAATGAAGGTAAGAGGATTCTTCCCTCCTCAGATGTGCCAATATCCCAGTAACAGAATAACACAACTGGAGAGGATCTTGGAGATCTTCTAGTCCATCCCCCTGTTTCAGGTACGAGACCCTATCATTTCAGACACGTGGGGGTCCAGTCTCTCCTTAAAAACCTCCTGCCCACAACTTCTGAAGGCAAACTGTTCCATTAGTTTATTGGTCTCACTTTCAGGAAGTTTCTCCTTAATTCTAGGTTGCTTTTCTCCATGATTAGTTTCCATCCATTGTTTCCTGTCCTGCCTTCTGGTGCTTTGTGGCTGCCCCTGAAATATTGAAACACAGCTGTCATGTCTCCCCTAGTCCTTATTTTCTCTAGACTGGCCATATCCAGTTCCTGCAATCGTTTTTCATATGTTATAGTCCTCAGGACTTGAATTATCTTAGTTTTTCTTCTCTGCACTTTTTCCAAAATCTTTTTTGTATTGTGGTGACCAAAACTGAATGCAGATTTCCAGGTGTGGCCTTACTAAGGTTTTATAAAACGATACTAATACTAAGCCCAAGGCGAAAAGCAAAGTCCAAGATTTACTTTTGCACAGAAATTAGATGTTGAACCCCACTTTCCTTCATTCGGCATGATTCATCCTCTCACCACTGTGGGTAAAATCAACCCAGTGTTGGATTTGGCTAACACATCCAAGCTCAAGCCCATCAATGGACAACAAAGGAATATGGGATTGCTGCTCCCGCGGAATCGGCCAAACCAATGAAACATTAACTAGATGAATCTCTACACTTTATTTTGAGAAAAGTTATCCAGAGAAGATGTTCTGTCAAGAAACTCCACAGCAGCTGTCCAGATGAAGTTAGACTTTTATATAAATATAAATATATTTAACCTACCAATTTAGAGCAGTCTTTGTCATCATCCAGAGAAGGAAGAACATAAGATAGTCAGGAACATCGTGAGGTAAATCTAAAACATCCTACAGAAAACACAGAAGGAAAAAAGGAGGGAAAAAAGGGAAACGCCCCCTTTACACTTACAGCAACCAATCATAGCTTAGATTGCATCATGCATGAGTCAGCACTCTCTAACTAATCAATCGCAATTGGGTTGGGGCCTATTGTAGACTTTACTGTTCCAGCTACTAAATTCAATATCCTAACAGGCTCCTTTGCCCAACTTGGAAACTCTGCAGTTTGTTCATTAAGATGATTAACCTGCTCACTGCAGTGGGTAAAATTAACCCAGTGTTGGATTTAGCCAACATGTCCAAGCTCAAGCCCATCAATGGACAACAAAGGAATATGAGGTTGCTGATCCTGCGGAATCGGCCAAACCAATAAAACATTAACCTAGATCCGTGATGGCGAACCTATGGCACCCGTGCTACAAGTGGCACACGGAGCCATTTGTCAGGGCACGCGAGACGCTGCCCTGTTAGCTGGCCAGCGCGCATGCGCGCGCTGGCCAGCTGAGTTCACCTTTTTAACAGCTATTTTTCACCTTCCCCAGGCTCCAGAGGCTTTATAGGAGCCTGGGGAGGGCGAAAAGAGCCCCCCCCTCCCCCCGGAGGCTTCAGGGACTGTCCCTGAAGCCTTCGGAACACTTAAAACCACCCTCCGAGCAAACTGGAAGTGACTTCCAGGTTGCTTGGAGGGTCGTTTTAAGCGTTCCAAAGCTTCAGGGACCGTCCGAGGCTTCCCTGATGCCTTCGGGAGCGCTTAAAACGACCCCTCCAGAGGGTGGTTTTAAGCACTCCAAAGGCTTCAGGGACCGTCCAAGGCTTCCCTGATGCCTTCGGGAGCGCTTAAAACGACCCTCCGAGCAACCCGGAAGTCACTTCCAGTTTGCTCGGAGGGTGGCTTTAAGCACTCTGAAGGCTTCAGGGAAGCCTCTGGACAGTCCCTGAAGCCTCCGGAAGGCCTCCGGGGGGTCGGGGGAGGCTCTTTTCGCCCTCCACAGGCTCCTATAAAGCCCCTGGAGCATGGGGAGGGCAAAAAAAAATGTAAAAATGGGGGGGGGGGTCACGTGTTTTGCGCGCATGCGCACTGGGGGGGTCATGCATTGCATTATGGGTGTGGCACGCCCGCACTCGACCCCCCTGCGCTCCCCCCACGCAAGCCAAAAAAGGTTCGCCATCACTGACCTAGATGAATCTCTAGCCAGAGGCATTTTATTTTGAGAAAAGTTCTCCAGAGAAGATGTTCTGTCAAGAAACTACACAGCAGCTGTCCAGATGAAGTTGAAGATACTGACACAGTTTTGTAGTCTTTCATAAAAATATAAATATGTTGGACCTTCAAATTTAGAGCAGTCTTTGTCATCATCCAGAGAAGGAAGAACATAAGATAGTCAGGAACATCATGAGTTAAATCTAAAACATCCTACAGAACACACAGAAAGAAAAAAAGGAGGGAAAAAGGGGATCACCTCCTTAATATTTATAGCAACCAATCATAGCTTAGATTGCATCATGCATGAGTCAACACTCTCTAACTAAGTAATCACAATTGTGTTGGGGCCCATTGTAGACTTTACTGTTCCAGCTACTAAATTCAATATCCTAACAGGCTCCTTTGTTCAACTTGGAAACTCTGCAGTTTGTTCATTAAGATGAAGATTCGCATGTAATTAATTCATTGAAATGTTTATTGTTAGGAATGTTCATGGAATATGTTGTGTTTTTTCCCTCTCCCTGTGTCAGGATTTGGTATCATTTGAGGATGTAGCTGTGTTTTTCTCCGTGGAGGAATGGGCCCTGCTGGATTCTAAGCAAAAAGCCTTGTACCAAGAGGTCATGCTGGAAATCAAGAGGAACATGGCCTCCTTAGGTAAGGGATTCTCTTAAGACATCTACATTAGGTAGCCAAAGGTCAAATCTTACATCAACTTAATGTGGGATTCGTTGTCTCGTTTGGAAATAAGCAATCAGCAGCCAAAACCTCCAAGAGAAAACACTGGTAATTGTATTCCTCACTTTGCAAAGAGGGTGGACCACACACCCACAGGTACAATGGACACATCGTAAATCATCAATACTTTTGCCTTATATTCTCTAGTACTATTACAAATTTACCACCCACCTCTTCTTCATTGGCTTTGTAATAATGGTGTCACAACCTATCCAAAGTGTCTAAAGTAAATACATTATCTCTATCCCTGATTACATCTCCCATGACTCTAATTCTATCTCCCCCTGCCCTTATTTACACATTTCCTTTTGTGGTCCTAGTTCCTGTGGGTTGTCTCTAGAGTAACTATCATATCGGTAAATTCTGGTTAAGGCTTTTTTCTAGCATAGCAGAGGCCTCTGATCCTAGCTCCTACATACAATTCTCAAGCTTCAGCCTAGTTCATGAGATTAGAAACATATGCAATGTATTTTGTTAATAGGCCAACATGTCTTCTTACAGTTCTGTAAAAACAATACAACTCTGTTTCCCACATTAATAACAAGCACGGCATCCTGTTTTGAACAAACGGGAGTTTGGAAAAATATTAATACTGTTCAAATACCACAGTCGTGCTTGATCCCTTTTGCCCCAAAGTTTGTATTAACTTTTATTTTTCTGTTGCAAGCAGGTTATGGATGGGAGATGGAGGATTCTGGCCAAGTGGCTGCAGCACATTTGCCAAAAGAGAAAAGGGAACTTGTAGAAAAGATGGATGGAAAGCAAAGTTCTGAGGAAAACTTGTTAACGGTTGAGCTGGAGAATTGGTCTGGTTTCCCATGTGCAGATACCAATGTCTTATTGGAAACAGATGATTGCCAAGAAAAAGAAGTGTGTTTAAGGTGTGGCAAAACACTCCGAGATGAATCTGGATTATGTGACTGTTGTGAAAGCCCTTCTGGAGAGAAACAAGACGAAAGCAGGCAATACTCCAGAAGGACCCTTCCCCTTCCTTTAAATGAAATAATGCAAGAAGGAGGGGAAATGTACAAATGTACGGAGTGTGCAGAAAGCTTCAGTACAAGCCGCTCTCTTGCATTGCATAAAAAGATTCACAAAGCAGAAAATCCACACAAACGTCTGGATTGTGGAAGGACCTCCAGGCAGAAAAATCATTGCAATTCACATAAGGAACCTTATAAATGCCTGCACTGTGGAAAGAGCTTCAGTCAAAAAGGTCATCTTACGTCACACGAGAGGATCCACACGGGAGAAAAACCATTTCAATGCACGGAATGTGGAAAGAGCTTCCGTTTCTCAGCAAACCTCAAAGCTCATCACAGAATCCACACAGGGGAGAAGCCCTTTCAATGCCTGCAGTGTGGAATGTGTTTTGCCCGCTCTGATAGCTTGCATGCCCACGAACAGACCCACACAGTGGAGAAACCATACAAATGCCTAGAGTGTGGAAAGAGCTTCAGTCAAAAAGGTCATCTTACGTCACACGAGAGGATCCACACGGGAGAAAAACCATTTCAATGCACGGAGTGTGGAAAGAGCTTCCGTTTCTCAGCAAACCTTAATGCTCATCACACAATCCACACAGGGGAGAAGCCCTTTCAATGCCTGCAGTGTGGAATGTGTTTTGCCCGGTCTGATAGCTTGCATGCCCACGAAAGGACCCACACAATGGAGAAACCATACAAATGCCTGGAGTGTGGAAAGAGCTTCGGTGATTCCAGCCGCTTAAGTTTCCATAGCAGAATCCACAGTGGAGAGAAACCGTATCAATGCACCGAGTGTGGGAAGCACTTCACTAATGAACAGAATCTTACTGTCCACAAAAGGATCCACACAGGTGAAAAGCCTTATAAGTGCTCCGAGTGTGGCAAATGCTTCACTCGACTGGGGAATCTCTCTCGTCACAAAAGACTCCACACTGGGGAGAAATCATATGAATGCCGCACATGTGGAAAGATCTTCAGTGGAAAATATAGCTATATATCACATAGGAGGACACATACTGGGGGGAAACCCTTTCAATGCCTGCAGTGTGGGATGTGTTTTGCCCGTTCTGATAGCTTGCATGCCCACGAACGGACCCACACAGGGGAGAAACCGTACAAATGCCTGGAGTGTGGAAAGAACTTTGGTGATTCCAGCAACTTAAGTTCCCATAGGAGAACCCACAGTGGAGAGAAACCGTATCAATGCACCGAATGTGGGAAGCGCTTCAATAATCAACAGAATCTTACTGTCCACAAAAGGATCCACACAGGTGAAAAGCCTTATAAGTGCACTGAGTGTGGCAAATGCTTCACTCGACTGGGGACTCTCTCTGTTCACAAAAGGCTCCACACTGGGGAGAAACCATATGAATGCCACACTTGTGGAGAGAGCTTCAATGGAAAATATAGCTATATGTTACATAGCAGAACCCACACTGTGGACAAACCAGTGACAGGAGAGTGGAAAACTCTTCTTTGATTCTGGAGATCTGACGAGCCATAAAAGGATTCACACTGGGGAAAAGCCCTATAAGTGCACGGAGTGTGGGATGAGTTTTAGAAAAAGTAGTTACCTTGGTATCCACAAGAGAATCCACACGGGGGAGAAACCGTATGCATGTCATGAGTGCGGAAAAAGCTTTAGTGGAAAACATTCACTCAGCATCCATAGAAGGCTTCACTCAGGGGAGAAACCCTATAAATGCCTGGAGTGTGGAAAATGTTATAGAGAGAGTGGTCAGCTTACCTCCCACGTGAGGATCCACACAGGAGAGAAGCTGTTTAAATGCATCGACTGTGGAAAGAGTTTCAGAGATGGCAGGAATCTTACGGTTCATAAAAGAATTTACACAGGGGAGAAGCCCTATCAGTGTGTGGAGTGTAGAAAGACATCGAGAACCGGGAAAGACTATAGTTGCCATAAGACACACAGCACGAAAAGACGATGCTACTTGGCTTGTGTAGATTCTCAAAATTTGCTTCATGCCCACAGAAGTGTCCTAGGAGAATCTGTAGAAATGCATGGAGTACGGGAAGAGCTTCGAAAGCAGCAGAAAAGTCTTGTTCCATTAAAAAGAAGAGTTGCCTTGTATAACTAGGAATTCACTTTTGGATATTAAATCTTTGTGCTAGTCTAGAGTAAATAAGATTAGAAAGAATAAGAATAGAATAGAAATAGCATAGAATATAGAAATAGAAATAGGAATTCTCTCATTGGCCAAGTGTGACTCGGCATACAAAGCATGTGTCTCTGGTGGATACTCTCTCAGTGTACATAGCATAGAAGTGATCAACCTTTGTCAATGCGAATAGCAAAGGTAACATGTCAATGGAGATTGTCAGTCATCCAGGTTGAGGTTGTCCAAAGGCGTTCTTATCAAAAGGCAACTGGACTTATTTTCCTTGCAGAGGATTCCTTTCTTATCCAAGAAGTTTCTTTTGTACTGAACTGAAGAAGCTTCTTGAATATGAAGCAAAATGTCTTCAAGGAAAAACCAAGTAACAAAAACATGTTTCCCTCATTTATTTATTTATTTTATTTTATTTTATTTCTAGACCGCCCCCTCTCCCTGAAGGGACTCGGGCGGTGTACAGGTACCGAATTAAAAAACCTTACAAATAATCATAAATATAGTTAAAAACGAATTAAACATTAAACTCCTGTACAAATTATAAAAATTAAAAACTAAGCCTAAGACCAAAATTTAAAAATACAGGCTGGGGTAGGAGAGCTGGAATTAGGCCAAGCCGGCTAGATTGAACAGGTGGGTTTTGAGCTTCTTACGGAAGGAGCGGAGGTCCGTGATTGTTCTAATATCAGGGGGAAGGTCATTCCAGAGGGTCGGGCCCATCACAGAGAAGGCCCTTCCCCTGGGCGTCGCCCGCTGGCACAGCCTAGTGGACGGCACCCGGAGGAGTCATGTTGGAAGGATCAACCAGCAATTCTACTGCACCCACGTGGAGAAAGTCACGCCAGAACAAAGAGAAATAGGATCCTCAGTGAGCACTTCACTGGGAGAAAGTGACGGAAGAGAATGAACTAATGGACCAAAACGAGACTCCAGAGTTTTGTCAAAAGTAATAACTGGAGGGATTGCACTGTGTTTGCACCAGTGGTGGGATTCAATTTTTTTTACTACCAGTTCTGTGGGCGTGGCTTGGTGGGCGTGGCTTGGTGGGCGTGGCAGGGGAAGGATACTGTAAAATCCCCATTCCCTCCTCATTCCTGTTTAATTATATTAATTATATTTATTATCGATTGTATGGTTTTTAATTTTGTACCTGTACACCGCCCCGAGTCCCTTCGGGGAGAGGGGGCGGTCTAGAAGTCTAATAAACTAAACTAAACTAAACTATTCCAGGGGAAGGTTACTGCAAAATCCCCATCCCTCCCGATCAGCTGCGTCTCAGGAGGCAGAAAATAGATGGGGTGGGGCCAATCAGAGGTCGTAATTACCCGTTCTCCAAACTACTGAAAATTTCCGCAAGTACCGTTTCTCCAGAACTGATCAGAACCTGCTGAATACCACCTCTGGTCTGCATCATCTAAATTTGGTTGTATTTAACTGATTTTTAGTCTGAGATACGATATTGTGTTTCTTTTCTTCCATTAATGCCCTAACTTATACAGTAGTTAAAGGCTTAGCTTATACATTTCAGATGTTTTTGGTCAATAAATAGGACATTTCAGGGAACCAGCTTTAGAAAATACAGGTGGCCCTTGACTACAATTTTGATCATATGACATTGCAACAGTCATGAGAAAAATGTCATACATCATTTTTTTTTAAACCGAAGAAACGATTTTAAGTTGAGGACTAATTGTAAAGCAGCAATTGATTCTTTGTTATTAAGGCAGAATCATGGATGTTAAGAATTTAAGGAAATGTGTTGTTTCAGTCTATTAGACAATTGGCAATTTTTTGAAACCCATCTTGGAAAACATAGGGAAGGAATTTCTTAACATCCACATCAGTCAGGACCTACACTAGGGTCTCCAAATATAGTTTAAAACTTGTGGACTTCAACTGCCAGAATTCCTCTGGCACAGATGTTACCATACTGACTGGGGAATTCTGGGAGTTGAAGTCCATAAGTTAAAATCTCAAAAGGGGAAAGATGGCGAAGAGGCCTGAGATTCCTTGGAGAAGACTCAGGTTTCCCAGAGAACAAGGCCAGATGCACAGTTTGGCCTCCGACAATTGGAAGGCCACAGTCTCATCAGGGGTGGGGAACCTTGGTCCTTTTTTTGACTTGTAGACTTCAACTCCCAAAATTCCGGTACAAAGGCTTTGGGAGAGATTTCATTGTGTTACTTTTTCTACACAATAAAGTTGTTGCTTACAATCTCCCTACTCATTGTGTTCAATTGGAGGCGTGGGCACAGCTGGTAAGGCAGCTGGAGCAGGAAAGGTAAGAAAAAACCAAAAGTGCCTTTTGAGTCCAGAAGGATCTCCTTCCTTCTTTCAACCAGATGGCAAGAGAAATTCTTGGGGAGGAAATGGGGAATACGCCAGGAACCTTCTCTCTGCAGACTTCAAGCATGCTCTGTTAGGCTTGGAGCTGTTTTACTATAGGAGAAATAGTTTGTACAGGTAGTCCTTGACTTACAACAATTGAGCTGAACATTTTTGTTGTTAAGTGAGACATGTTAAGTGCCGTTTGCTCCATTTTGGGACCTTACCACAGTTGTTAAGTGAATCACGTTTTTCCCATTGACCGCTTGTCGGAAGGTCGCAAAAGGGGATCACATGACCCCAGGACACTGCAACGGTCATAAATGCGAGTCAGTTCCCAAGATTTTGGTCACGTGCCCATGGGGATGCTTTAACCGTCGTAAGTGTGAAAAAGGGTCGTAACTCACTTTTTAAAAATGGCTGTTGTAACTTCAAACGGGCACTAAATGAAATGTTGTAAGTGAAGCATTATGTACTCAATAGCCTTTTGTCTGAAACGATATAGGGTTTCTTGCCTAGGCAGGGGGTTGGACTAGAAGACCTCCAAGGTCCCTTCCAACTCTGCTATTGTATTGTATTGTAAACACTATCTGTACTGCGTAGAAGTAGTTTTTCTTCTGAACTTCATATATGGATACTTTTAAATGGAGGGATTAAAAATTTCACCGCTCAGACCTTTTAAATAGTTAAATATTGTTTAGCTCAGGCCTTTTAAATAGTTAAATATTACATATTTCCTAGCTCAGAAGTTTTCTCCTGCTTCAAAATGGAATGATTAATTGGATGCTCTTATGGAGAAATAAATGGTTCTGCATTTATTGGGGATAATATTAGAATAGAATAAGAGTTGGAAAGGACCTCGGAGGTCTTCTAGTCCAACCCCCTGCTTAGGCAGGAAACACTGCACCACTTCAGACAAATGGTTATCCAACGTCTTAAAGACTTCCATTCTTGGAGAATTCACAGCTTCTGGAGGCAAAAGTCACTTTTGGTAAGTGACTTTCGTTCCATTTTAGCATAGTTCTTGCCGTGGTTGTTGCTTGAATCTCCACAGTTGTTAAGCTGGTAACACAGTTGTTAAGCAAATCTCTCCCCCATTTCTTGTTCGAAGGTCACAAAAGGTGACCACACGACCCCGGGACACTGCAACTGTCATAAATGTGAGTCAGTTGTCAAGGGGTTGTTAATTTTGATCACGTGGCCATGGGGATGCTGCAACTGTCCTTAAGTCCTGACTCCTTGAGTCTTAAGTCCTTAAGTCCTTGGAGTCCTAGTGGACAACCATTTAAATATGAGCCAGCCGTGTGCAGCAGCTGCCAAAAAGCCAACACAGTTCTAGGCTGCATCAACAGAGGGATAGAATCAAGATCAGTGAAGTGTTAATACCACTTTATAATGCCTTGGTAAGGCCACACTTGGAATACTGCATTCAGTTCTGGTCGCCACGATATGAAAAAGATGCTGAGACTCTGGAGAGAGTGCAATAAAGAGCAAGAAAGATGATTAGGGGACTGGAGACTAAAACATATGAAGAACGGTTGCAGGAACTGGGTATGTTTAGCTTAAGAGAAAGAAGGACTAGGGGAGACATGATAGCACTGTTCCAATATCTCAGGGGTTGCCACAAAGAAGAGGGAGTCAAACTATTCTCCAAGGCACCTGAGGGTAGAACAAGAAGCAATGGGTGGAAACTAATCAAGGAGAGAAGCAACTTAGAACTGAGGAGAAACTTCCTGACAGTTAGAACAATTAATCAGTGGAACAGCTTGCCTCCAGAAGCTGTGAATGCCCCAACACTGGAAGTCTTTAAGATGATGTTGGATAGCCATTTGCCTGAAATGGTATAGGGTTTCCTGCCTAGGCAGGGGGTTGGACTATAAGACCTCCAAGGTCCCTTCCAACTCTACTATTGTATTGTATTGTATTGTATTAAGTGTGAACAACAATTCTAAATCACTTTTTTCACTGCCGTTTGTGACTTCGAACTAAACAAACGGTTGGAAGTCGAGGACTGCTTCTGAAGCAGCAATGGATTATTGGTTATTAAGGGTCAATCACGATTGTTAATCATTTTATGGAAATACGTTGTAAGTTGAGGACTACCCTGTTAGAATAGGTAGACACGACATACTCCTTTTCCTTATGGAAACCTTACAGAGAAATTTCCTGGCAGTTAGGACAATTAATCAGTGGAACAACTTGCCTCCAGAAGTTGTGAATGTTCCAACACTGGAAGTTTTGAAGAAGAGACTGGACAACCATTTGTCTGAAATGGTACAGGGTTTTCAACCTGAGCAGGGGGTTGGACTAGAAGACCTCCAAAGTCCCTCCCAGCTCTGTTATTCTGTAGTTCCCTTCTAACTGCTGCTCCGCATCCCCTTCCTTTCTCCCGTCCCTGGGCTTCATCCCCTCCCTCTGTCCCGTTTCTCTGACTGCCTCGGGAGAAACAGCCCTGGACTCCCTGCCCAGCAGACCGTCCCACGCGGGACATCCCCCCCCCTGTGGCAGGAGGCATTGGACAGGCAGGGGAAGTCCCGAGTGGGCAGTGCCCTCGGCCTTTTGAAGAATGGGAGGAGCTGGACGGGGAGAGGAGGAACTGTAAGCGTTTCCTGCTTGGCTTCTGCAACGTCCTGGCTGGGGTCGTTCCGAGAAGGGGGAATCCACGTGCGTGGCCGGGAAGGAAGGCAGCGTGGCCGGCGGGGCTGCGAGGAAAGCAGATCGCGGAGCTTTCCCTGCGCGCCTCTCTTGGGAAGCGAAGTCCAAGCGAGGAACAGAGCCGCCTCTTTCCTTTTGAGCGCCAGGTAAGAATCTCCCTTCTTCCCACCTGGGGAAAGGCTTGGACAGGTGAGCCTTCAGTGCAGCTTCTTGGGGCGCTTCTAAGATCGCTCCTGCGGTCCCCACCTTCTCCTTGGGGGAGACTATTCTGCCGGCCCTTCCCGATCGTTTAATACAATACAATAGTAGAGTTGGAAGGGACCTTGGAGGTCTTCTAGTCCAACCCCCTGCCTAGGCAGGAAACCCTATACCGTGACTTCTTTTTTCTCTCTCTGGTGCTGCTTCAGATCCAGAAGGCTTGGGGTTCAATGGATGCTAACCCGGCTGGAGGGAAAGGGGGCGATCCCTCCCAGGAGCTGCTGTTTCGGGGAGTTGCTCAGGACGAGCCACCTCCGGAGGGAGCACCAGGTAAAAGCTCCTTCTGATGCCCTTTAACCCTCGGGATTGACTTTGCCAGGAGTTCATTTCATTCCTGAATTCCCTTTCATTGTTTAATTTAACTGTTTTTTTAAAGTCTTGTGTCCATTTCAACATGTATCACTCTTCTCCTATAGACCAGCATGTCTCAATCTTGGCAACTTTTAAGCTATGTGGACTTCAACTCCCAGAATTCTCCAGCCAGCTTAAGATAGCTGGCTTGGGAATTCTGGGAGTTGAAGTCCACGTATTTTAAAGCTGCTTTTGGTTGAGAAACATTGCTGTAGTAGGCTATTCCAAAGGGCAAATCCCACCTGTGAAACTAGTTTTTCTTTCTCTTCTGAGTATCAGATGAGGAGAGTGAACATTATGTGGGTCAGGGTTCTGATGCTCAAGAGTGCAGAGAAGAGCAACAAAAGATGATTAAGGGAGTAGAGGCTAAAACATATAAAGAATGTTTGTTGGAATTGGGTGTGTCTAGTGTCAGAAAACACCTGATAAGGAGCATAGCTGCACTAGTAAGAAATTGAACAGGCAACACACCATAAGGCATCTCACTTAGAGTCCTGTATTAAGGACAATAATTTATTAAGGATCCTATGTGCTTTATTAAATTTCAAATTATATCAAACAGCAAGTATTTACAGAAAAATCACATTGTAATGAGGGTCAACCAGACAAGCAGTCAAAAGGGACAGTTTGAGACTAGTTGGCCCTGACTCACTGTCCAACATGCCACTATATACAACGAAGCAAAAGTCTCAAAATTCTGCCATATTTGTCACAGCAACTGTGGCAGTTTTCTCTTCCTCTAACCACAATGTCACAGCATCGTTATTTTTGCATACATTACAACCTGACAGTTCCTCTTTTCCCTCGATCTCAACTCGACTCACCCTGCAAACTCATCTACCAACAGTATTGAGACACACTATTTCAACATACTTGCAGGTTACAACTTTTTAATAGACACAATAGTATTGAATACCGTGATTTTAAAGAGATCATACAGATTAACACTGAATACAATAAACCTTGCCAAAGAAATATCAGATACATAGGCATCTATCAAGAAGCAAAGGCCTACATTATGATTAGTTTCCCCTCACACTAGTTGAATGAAAAGAAGGACTAGGGGTGACAGGATAGCAATATTCCATTAGTTGAGTGGTTGCCACAAGGAAGAGAAAGTCAACCTATTTTCCAAAGCTCCTGAGGGCAATGGATATTCAGCAATACTCAGCACAACTCCCTGGGATGTAGGATGGGACTTGCTTGAGGCATCCAGAGTCAAGCTCTGTGGTGCTTCAATGCGTAAATTCATGGCTGAGATCATTTGCCTCTGAATCCAGCCCCTGGTCCTTCCACACCTTTCAGTTTTCCTCTCACCCAATGTTAGCAGCTTCTGTGTATTGTTGCTGTGGCTGCAAAGTCCTCAGATAAATTGATTCCCTAGTTAGCATAAAGATATGTAGAATTGCCCTTCTGCACTGTAGCTTCACCGATATCCTTAGGATGTTTGATAGTAAATTATTCCTTTGCTGTTTTTTCCCCTCACTCCTAGATACTCTCATGGCTTTGTCTTCATCTCCTGGAACCTCAGTTCTTTTTAATGGAGGATTAACAGCGGTTAAACTCCCAACTAAGGTAGGAAGATTCTCCCCTTCCTTAAAGTGTTCTGGACTTTCTTGAAAAAGCACCTTTGGGACAACCTTGACCTGGATGACTGAGAATCTCTACAGACTCCCTTAAAGTGCCAGTCTGATCTATTGGAGAAGCCACCAATAACAGGGCAAGACAAGGAAGAATGGATAGAAACTAACCAAGGAGAGAAGCAACCTAAAGCTAAGGAAAATTTTTGTGAATTTGTAAATTGTGAGAACAATTAACCAGTAGAATGGCTTGCCTTCAGAAGTTTTAACTGCTCCTTCACTGGAGGCTTTTAAGAAGAGACTGGACAGACACTTGTCTGGAATGGTATATAAGGTCTCCTGCTTGAGCAGGGGGTTGGGCTAGAAGACCTCCAAGGTCCCTTCCAACGCTGTCATTCTGTTATATTCTGTTATTTTGTTACATTATCGGGTTAAAAAGCACATCCAGAGAGCTCAGTTAATTCAGGGCACAGTTCCCCATGCGGATTATGGGACGTTAGTTTAAACTGCGCAGACCTTCAGTAAAACGGGAAAAAGTAACGAAAGATCAGCCAATTCTACCAATTCTACCATGTACAGTTGTGTGCAAAAGCCTCAGGACCTAGCTACCTGTGGGATCGCATCCTGCCACACACATCCCTGCGACCAATCCGCTCTCACAGGGAGGGGCTTCTCCTGGTGCCGTCCACCAGGCAATGCCAACGGGCGACGCCTAGGAGTAGGGCCTTCTCTGTGATGGGCCCAACCCTCTGGAATGACCTCCCCCCCGACATTAGAACCACCACTGACTTCCGCTCCTTCCGACAAAAACTGAAGACTCACCTGTTCCGATTAGCTGGCCTGGCACATTCATAACTTTTACCTCCTGGCACTGGTATTTTAGGGGAACCATTTTTAAATTTAACTTATGGGGTATTTTTTAGGGGTTTTTAAAAACTATATTTTAGATACTTTACTTAGATGTACAGTTCTTCTTTTAACCTCCTCCATAACTATTTAACTATTTAATTATTTAATTATTTATGTTCTGTATTTTCTATGTATTGACTGTACACCGCCCCGAGTCCCTTCTGGGAGAGGGGGCGGTCTATAAGTGCAAATAAAGTAAAGTAAGTAAAGTAAGGTCACCATTCCGTGGTTGTTATGGAAAGAGGGTGATGACCGTGTGAGAAGAATATAATGGGGGTCTGCAGTTCTTTGGTGTTGATCCGGGTTGGGTTGCTGCCGGTTTTACTACTAGTTTGCAACCCGTGCACGTGTGCGCTATTCAATGTAAATTGTTCGGCGCGCATTTGCAGAACAATTTACAGTGAACTGCGCATGCGCGCTCACTAAAATCCAACATGGTGGTGACATCAGCGGCAGCAAGGGAATCGGTTCGGGGGCATGTCAGGCATGGGTGTCAATCCCTGTTCGGCCGAACCAGCACAACCCACATCTGGTGTTGATGTTGTATACCCTTCGCACATCCTTTAAACACAGTACGATTGAGGAGAGGGCATTTTATGGCCTTTCTTGCCACAGTTGCTAGTGGGTTGGACTAGATGACCTATAAGGTCCCTTCCAATTCTGCTAATCTGTTAAATCACAACAGTCATTATGAAAAACTGGCTTCCCCATTGACTTTGCTTGTCAAAAGATCGTAAAAGAGGATTCGGAGGGCCTCAGGACATTGCAACCATCATAAGTAAGAGTCAATTGCCAAGCGTCCTGAATTTTAATCTCATATCTGTGGGGACGCTGCAATGGTTGTAAGCGCGAACAATAGTCATAATGTCACTTTTTTCAGTGCTGTTGTAATTTCAAACGGTCACTAAATGAACTGTTGGAAGTCAAGGACTACCTGTATGCTAAATCCTTAGGAGGACTGGGTGAGACCTAAGACTTTTGCACCGTACTGTGGCTTTCTTGGATAAAAGAGCTTGCTGAAGGTGTGCTCAATTTGGACTCTGAGCCAATTAATCAATCAATCAAATCAGAATAGAACTAGAAGGGACCTTGGAGGTCTTCTAGTCCAACCCCCTGTTCAAGAAAGGAGATCCTATACCATTTCAGACAATTGTATCAGTGGCACTCTCAAAGGGAAAGCAACAAGCAAACTGGATTTTCAAGACATGGTATTCAAGATTGAAAATTATGGAATGGTTATGAAAGCTTTGCTAAAACAAGAAGGGGGAGGTGACCTAAGACTTTTGCACCGTACTGTGGCTTTCTGGGATAAAAGAGCTTGCTGAAAGTGTGCTCAATTTGGATTTTGAGCCAATCAATCAATCAAATCAATCAGAATAGAACTAGAAGGGATCTTGGAAGTCTTCGACTTCAACCCCCTGTTCAAGCAGGAGATCCTACACCATTTCAGACAATTGGCTATCCAGCCTTTTCTTAAAAACCTCCAGTGATGAAGCACCCACAACTCCTGAAGGCTACTCATTCCATTAGTTCAAGGGTGTCAAACTGGCAGCCTTCATGTGTCACATGCAGTCCACACCCAACTCCTGCTCCATGAAGGGAAAAAGCATCATGAAACGTTACGTGTCAGCAACGGGACACCACGAGTTTGATACCCGTGCACTAGGTTAGTTATTCTCACTGTCAGGAAGTCTCTCCTTAATTCCAGGCTGCTTCTCTCCTTGATCAGCTTCTATTCATTGTTTCTTTTTCCTGCCTTCTGGTGCTTTGGAGAAAAGGTTTGACTCCCTCTATGGTTGCAACCTTCAAATACTGAAACACACGGCTATCATGTCACCCCTAGTCCTTCTTTTCTCTAGACGGGCCATACCCATTTCCTGCAACCGTTCTTCATGTTTTCCTCTCCTTTAATTATCTTAGTTTCTCATCTCTGCCCTTTTTCCAAAATCTCCACATCTTTTTCTAACATGGGGACCAAAACTGCATGCAGTACTCCAGGTGTGGCCTTAATAAGGCTTTATAAAGCACTACTAATACTTCACATGAAACCTCAAAGTCAAAAGTAAAACCCAAGGTTTACTTTTACCCAGAAATGAAATGTTGAACCCCACTTTCCTTGATTTGGCACGATTCATTGGCTCGTTGCATTGGGTAAAACTAACTCAAAGTTGGATTGGCCCAACACATCCAAGCTGTAGCTCATCAGAAGGCAAAGGAATATGGGATTGCTGCTCCTGTGGAATTGGCCAAACCAATAACGCATTACCTGGATGAATCTCTAGCCAGAGAGGCTCTTTGCTCTTGATGTTTTTGGAAAGGTTCTCCAGAAAAGATGCAAATTTGCCCTGCTTGGAAACTCTGCAGGTGGAATATGGTCATCAAGAAGAGGATTTTCAAGTAATTCATTGAAGTGTTCATTGTTAGGAATATTGATGGAATATGTTGTGTTTTTTTCTTCTCCCTGTGTCAGGATTTCGTATCATTTGAAGATGTAGCTGTGTTTTTCTCCTTGGAGGAGTGGGCCCTGCTGGATTCTGAGCAAAAAGCCTTATACCAAGAGGTCATGCTGGAAAACAAGAGGAACATGGCCTCCTTAGGTAAGGGATTCTGTTAGGCTCTCCTGTTCGGGCACAGGGTTGGACTAGATGATCTACAAGGTCTCCTCCAACTTCAATAATCTGACATAATACGATTAACACACCACCATTGAAAATAGCAAAAGATATTGAAATTTAGTAGCTGGAACAGAGGAGTTTTACTATAGTTGATTGGTTGGAGAGAGCTGTCTGCTGCATGAGGCTATCTCTGCTGTGATTGGTTAATGTGAGTGTAAAAGGGGGGGAGTGTCCTGTTTCCCGCCTTTTTTCCTCTGTGTGTTCTAATTTTACCTCATGATGATCCTGTGGTGTTGGTTTACCTCATGATGCTCCTGTTAGCCTGACTTTCTTGTTTACAATAAATATTGATGTAAAATATATTAATTTACGTAAAACTAGAAGTTTGTGTCAGCATCTCTGATGTTTTTAGTCACCTGCTGCGCAATTTCCTGACAGATTCTCTTTTCTCTGGACTGAAATGGTGATGGTTGTGAGAAACCTGATCTGTTTCTCAGATAAAATGCTCATATATTCACTGTATGCAGTAGAAAAGTGTGTCCTTATCTAAGTTTCTACTCCTACTTAGTCTGATAAAATGTCTAAAACCTCCACATACTCTCCATGATGTTTCCCATCCTAGCCAGTTTCTGATCCTGTCTGTCCCACTTTGTACAGATCTTTTTAGAAGTTGCTTTCATCTTGCTGGGGGGGGGGAGGGTTTTTTTGGTTTATAACAGTGATGGTGAACCTTTTTGTAAAGGCGTGCCAAAATTGTGAGTTTTTGCCCTCCCCAGGTTCCGGAGACTTTCCTGAAGCCTGGGGTGGGCAAAAACCGCCTCAACCAGCCCCCCCAGAGACCCTCTGGAAGCTGGAAACGGATTGTTTCTGAACTTCCGGTTGGCCCATTGGGCCCATTTTTCACCTCCCCAGGCTCTGGAGGCTTTCCTGAAGCCTGGGGAAGGTGAACAACGGCCTCCCCTGCCCCCTCCCCCCTTGGGTAGGCTGAAAATCAGCTGGCCGGCATGCGCATATGTCTGGAGCTGACAGCTTGCGTGCCAGCAAATATGTCTCTGATGCCATAGGTTCATCATCACGGGTCTCTAATGATGGCGCTTATGAGCCCGATAAGAGTCCATGGGTTTATCACAAGGATGTAACTACTAGAGAAGTGGCCTGTCTGATCTTCCAGGTCCTCTGCAGATGGGATCTTCCAACTGTTACCCCTCCTATTTTCTCCAATGCTTCCCTTTTTGTGATGCTATTTGCAAACATGAATGAGTGTTTATAAAGATTCTCAGTCATCCAGGTCTTGGTGGCCCAGAGGAGCTTTTTCAAATGGCAACAGCACTTTCTTGGTTTTTGCTTGAAGACATTTCATTTATCATCCCAAAAGCTTCTTCAGTTCTGACTGAAAGGTGGAGAATGGAAGGATTTAGACAGAATAGAATATAATTCTTTATTGGTCAAGTGTGATTGGACACACAAGGAATTCGTCTTTGGTGCAAAAGCATCTCAGTGTACATTAAAAGACAAGATACATTCGTCAAGAATCATAAGGTACAGCACTTAATGATAGTCACAGGATACAAATAAGCAATCAGGAAACAATCAATATCAATATAAATAATAAGGATACAAGCAACAAAGTTACGACTGCACACTTATGCAGTCATAAGTGTGAGGAGATGGATGATAGGAACAATTAGAAGACTTATAGTAATAGTAATGCAGCCTTAGTGAATAGTTTGATAGTTTCGTCTTTCACGAAAACCGGCCCATTTTTTGTCAAAAAAGGGCATCCATAGCCTTTAGGAGGCTTATAGAGTGCTCCTGTGGGCTGGGGAGGCAAAAACGAGCAAAAAATGGCCCATTTTCACTCAATTGTTTTCCTCCCCAGCCCCCAGGAGAACTCTGGAAGCTTCCTAAAGGCTATGCACGGCCATTTTTGCAAAGGGGGTGGGGTTTCAGGAGGCCAAAAATGCTGTATTCGGTGTATAAGACGCACCCAGATTTTCACCCTCTTTTTTGAGGGAAAAAGGTGCGTCTTATACTTTAAAATATACGGTTAGTTCACCTGGTTGGTTCAAGCTCTGAGAAGTTCTGTTTGAGTCTGTGCTACATTTGGCCTTGCAAAACTAACTGGCAATTAGGTCTCTGGCAGCATTTCAAGAGAGATGAAGGTGGATGCTTATCAACATTACCCTGAAAGACTATGGCAACTCGAGCAGACATCTGTTGGACTCTTCACAGGCTGTTTGTGAATCATTACGGGCTGTGAATGACCATAATTCACAGCCGTATAAATAAAAGAGGGTTTTGGGGATTAAGATTGTGATTTATGCTTTCTCAGGAAGCCTAGTTCAGAACACAGTGCTAATGGCCAGTTGACTGCAAGGAATATCAATCCTTCCATCCTCCACCATTCAGTCAGAACTGAAGAAGCTTCTTGGATGAGAGTCGAAATGTCTTCAAGGAAAAAAACACACCTGTGGGATACACACCAGAGTGACAAACCATTTTTTTCCCAAGGGAAAACCTCTTCATGGATATGAAGCTGAAACTCAGTTCCAGGTCCACGTCCCTCAAAATTTTCACCTTCTCAGATTAAAATTAAACCACTACGCTTTCCATCATAATCAAGTCTATTATCTTTTAGTTAGGATTGAGTATTTGCATTTTTACAATATTTTATTTTGTATAGGTTTCATATAGTTTTAACCCCTTTAATATCACAAGCCATCCAGGGTTTCCCTCTGGCAAGCTGAGAGGCCAATAAATCAATGAAGGAAGGAACAAATGAATGAATATAGGCCACTTTTAAGGGTCCCATCTGCTGCCATGAAACTAAATATGAAGCAATTGACTAGATGGTCCCCCCCAAAAAAACCCCAAAAGGTTCAATGATCTTATCCAAAATCTTCAGGTTTTTATTCTGTACCATTGAGAACAAGAGAGACCCAAGGACCAAATCTTTTATCTTTTAATATTAAGCCTAGCACCATGTTTGGAACAAATGGGAGTTTGGAAGAATATTTAAACTGTTCAAATACAGCAATGGGGTTTGATCCCTTTCGTGCCTAGGTTTTTCTTAACTTTTCTTTTCTTTTTTTTATTACAAGCACATGATGGATGGGAGATGGAGGATTGTGGCCAAGTGGCAGCAGCACCTTTGCCAAAAGAGAAAAAGGAAGTTGCAGAAAAGATGGATGGAAAGCAAAGTTCTGAGAAAAAACAGTTAATGGGGGAGCTGGAGAAATGCTCTGGTTTACCTTGGGCAGATACCAATGTCTTATTGGAAACAGATGATTGCCAAGAAAAAGAAGTGTGTTCAAGGTGTGGGAAAATATTCAGAGATGAATCTGGATTATGTGACTATTGTGAAATCCTTGCTGGAGAGAAACAAGACGAAAGCAGGCAATACTCCAGAAGGAGCCTTCCTCCTCTTTTACATGAAAGAATACAAGAAGGAAGGGAAACGTATAAATGTACGGAGTGTGCAGAAAGCTTCGGTACGATCTGTTTTCTTGCATTGCATAAAAAGATTCACAAAGCAGAGGATCCACACAGATGTCTGGATTGTGGAAGGACCTTCAGGCAGAAAAATCATCTTAGTTCACATAAGAGGGTCCACGAAGAGAGGAAGCAGCATCAATGCATCACCTGCGGAAAGACCTTTGGAAACAGAACCTCCCTTACTTCCCATCAAAGCATCCACAGAGAGGAAAGATTGTATAAACGCAGGGAGGGTAGAAAGAGGTTTACTCGGAGCAAGGAACTGAATTCCCAGAAAAAGATCCCCACTGGGAATAAACCATGTAAATGCCTGGAATGTGGGAAGAGCTTCCACTCTGCAAGTGTCCTCACTTACCATAATAGGATCCATACAGGGGAAAAGCCGTATCATTGCACTGTGTGTGGAAAGAGCTTTGCACAAAAAGGCAATTTTAATTTACATAACAGGATCCACACTGGAGAGAAACCCTATGAATGCTTGGAGTGTGGAAAAAGCTTCAACAGACGTGATACTCTAAACTTACATAATAGGATGCATAAAGGGGAGAAACCTTATAAATGCCTGCACTGTGGAAAGAGCTTCTATCAAAAAGGTCATTTTAATTTACACGAGAGGATGCACACGGGAGAACAACCATTTCAATGCACAGAGTGCGGAAAGAGCTTCTATTGCTCTGCACGCCTTACTGCACATCACAGAATCCACACAGGGGAGAAGCCCTTTCAATGCTTGCAGTGTGGAATGTGCTTTGCCAATTCTGGTGGCTTTCGTGCCCACGAACGGACCCACACAGGGGAGAAACCATACAAATGCCTGGAGTGTGGAAAGAGCTTCAGTAATTCCTACCATTTAACGTTACATAGAAGAATCCACAGTGGAGAGAAACCCTATCAATGCTTTGAGTGTGGGAAGCACTTCAGTCAAACAAGTAACCTTAATATGCATAAAAGGATCCACACGGGGGAAAAGCCTTATAAATGCACCGAATGTGATAAATGTTTCACCCGTTCGTGGTCCCTCACTTCCCACAAAAGGCTCCACACCGGGGAGAAACCATATGAATGCTGCACGTGTGGAAAGTGCTACAATACAAAAACTGACTATATCGTACATAGTAGAACCCACACTGGGGAGAAGCCATATCAGTGCCACGAGTGTGGAAAATGCTTCAGTGATTCTCGAATACTGACGATCCATAAAAGGATTCACACAGGGGATAAACCCTTTAAGTGCATGGAGTGTGGAAAGAGTTTTAGAAAAAGTAGTTATCTTGATATCCACAAGAGGATCCACACTGGGGAGAAACCATACACATGTAATGAGTGCGGAAAAAGCTTTACAAGTGATAATTCACTCAGGAGCCATAAAAGGATTCACTCAGGGGAGAAACCCTATAAATGCCTGGAGTGTGGAAAATGTTTTAGTGTGAGTGGCCATCTTACTTACCACAATAGGTTCCACACGGGAGAGAAGCCAGTTTAAATGCATTGAGTGTGGAAAGAGTTTCCGAGCTGGAAGCAGTTTTAGACTCCATAATAGAATCCACACAGGGGAGAAGCCGTATGAGTGTGTGGAGTGTGGAAAGAAATTCAGAACTGGAGGTGACTTTAATCGGCATAAGAAAACGCATAGCAGGAAAAGATGATACTAATTGGTACGTGTTAATTCTCAAAATTTGCTTCGTGGCCACAGAGGTGTGCCAGGAGACTCTGTAGATATACATATTTGGCAAATGGGAAGGGCTTTCAAAGCAGCAGAAGCTTTTCGACCCATTAAAATTAAGAGTTGCCTTGTGTATTTAAGTCACACCAGAAGAGAGGTTGCTGCTGGTTCGGCCTGGTTCAGCCGAACAGGTAGTGGAATTCAGGCCTGGGTCACAGAACCGGCAGCGACTCAGGCTTGCCACCCCCCTGAACCAGTTCCCTCACTGCTGCTTGGCCTCCGCCATTTTGGATTTTAGTGACTGTGTGTGTGTAGTTCACTGTAAACTTTTCTGTGTATGCGCGCAGAACAATTTACATTGAACATGGTGCACAGGTTGCACGCAGGTTGCGAACCAGCAGTAACGCCGGCAGAAACCCACCCCTGTGCCAGAACAAAGAGAAAAAGGATCTTCGGTGAGCACTTCACTGGGAAAAAGAGACACAAAAGAATGAACCATTGAACCAATACAAGACTCAAGTTTTTTGTCAAAAAGAAACACTGGATGGTTGGTGTTGTTGTGTCTGCACCGTCTAAAATTGGTTGGGTTCAACTGATTTCTAGTCTGAGATACGATATTGAGTGTAGCGATTATGCTAGCTGCATTAAAGATATTACATTCTTGCTGAGCCTGCACAAAGCTTGCTCAAGGTTCTGCTTTGCAACATTTCTCTGCAACATTTTTCTGTAACATCTTTTTGTAACAAGTGAACAAGCTTGCCCAGTAACAAGTATACGTAACAAGTGAACAAAGCTTGCCCAGTAACAAGTATTTTAACCAATCATGCAATAACACGCTGTAAAATAGAAACCTTTTGTATGTTTTCAATAAATACCGTCTCAATCGGCCAGCCGGGGTCTTTTGATCTCGCTGAGCTGGTTGGTGCGTTGCAACACACCATGGAGTCCGTTCTTCCTTGGCAGTATCAGACCCGCCTAACCTAGGTGCACCCCAGCGGGGGTCCCATAGCCGAGCTCAGTCAGGCTCACCTCTGCAGGGGTTTCGATGCCTAGCTCCGGCTCACCTTTGCAAGGTTCCACACTCAAAGCAGACGAGGTCGCCGCGTGGCAGCCAGCCACACTTTCACTCACAACTGGTGACCCTGACGTGCCGAATTGCCTTTTGGACGTCCCACGCCGAGTCCCATGTCTACGTGTTCGGCGCCTTGATTCCCATCTTACGCACCTGACGGGCAAGCGCATCGTAAGTTATGGGCTCCTCAATTCAAAGTCTCATTCAGGTCATAGGGATGAACTTTCACTTTTAATCAAGAAGGCCAATAGTTTGCAAAAACTTAACGGCACCACTGTCTATCCTCTTTCTAAATCTGATATTGATCAACTCCTTTTTTATGTCTATCAACACTGCCCGGGTTATCCCGACTCTGGAACTCTCAAACGTTCCACATGGGAACGCCTCGGCTCTTACTTTCACTCTCCTCCTCGTGCTCCCTTTGGTGTTATGTCTTCTTGGCGTGCCGTTATGGCAGCCCTCAATACTGTCTATCCCAAGGATTCACTTCCTTCTCCCACACCCCCCCTTCTGTTTCCTCCTCTGAAAAACACTCTTTGTATGCTCCTGTAACTGTTGATTCTCCCCCTCCCTATCCCCCACCTACGGCTCCCGATTACCCTCCTCCTCCCCCTTCTCCTTCTTCTGCCCCTTGCCTCCCCTCTCCCTCCCAGGGCGGTCACGTTTCCTCCCTTCTCCGTTCCCGTTCCTTTTCCCTTGACTCCTCCGATCTCCCTGCCGCCTATCCTCTTACCTTTGTGCCGGGCGTCCCCGGCCCCCCTGTCCATTCCAACATTGAACCGCGTGTTTTAAAAGAATCTACGAGCATGTGCACTTCGTCCTGCCTGAAACACGGTTGGATAATCGTGAGTATAGGTGGAAAACTCTCTCAGTATCTGGTCTCGCACCTAAAGGAAATGAGAGAGTTAACCGCCTCCTGCCTTAAAATCTCTTCTAATGGCGGAAAAACACTTCCCCATTTGAAAAACAAGGAATTAATTGACCTTTTGTCTTAATCATGGCAAACTCACCAATAAACAAAAACAATTGGCTGATTTTAAAAATAATGGGAAAGTCCTGCCCGTGATATCAAAAAAGAATTTGATTTACCTTTTAAAATATATTTGGTAGACATGATTAAAGTGTGTCAGGACATAAGAATATCTTCTTATAAAACTAATTTGTTAGTAGCTGCTTTATTACAAGGCAGCAAACCTCAAGGAAAGTCTTATTTTAAAAGGGAGTGTAAAAATCCAAGGAGGGGCATGTCTGTAACATCTCGCCCTCTCTTTCATCAGGGATCAAAACCCTAGTACAAAATGATTTATGTGTCTATGGATTGTAAATTGCCTTGGAAAAAAGATACAACTCTCGCTTCCCCTTTCCTGACTTTTGCTTTTGCAATTTTCCCCCGCTGTGCATTTAATTTCCTTTGAGCATCTATAATGAAACTACTGCCTGGGTTTTCACTGCTTTGGGGGTAAGCTAGTTCATTGAAATAAATTTAATGACTGATTTATTGCAAAAGAAATGTAACTACAGGTGCGAATGGGTGTGTATGTAGTCAGTATTGGATGCTTGAAATGTAAGGTTTGTTGGCTGAAAAAGCAGAGCGTGTTGTGTTAAAAGAGGTGTTTTTGAAACATTTTTTCCTTTCCTCTCACCCCCCTCTTTGCCTCTGGTGAGAAGGCAGGAGGAGGGGGGCTGTGTTCTTTTCACCATTTTTTTTTCTCCTCTCCCTGCCAGCCTCGGAAAGGCGGGGTTAAGGGTGATATTTGATGCCTGCATTTGTAGTTTCAATGCAACGTTGCCTTCTATTTTAGAGTATACTCAAACTATCTTAATTGTTTGTTTTATTTTTGAAGCTGTGTTTTTTCTCTTTTATGTTTTTATGTTTGTGCGCACTTTGTATGCTTAACAGATGTCACGTCTGTTTGTTTAATTGTTTGTTGGTCTGTTGTTTGTTTGTTTGTCTGTTTGTTTGTCGGCAGCACTGGTCGCTGTCCCCTTTAGAATTTTAACAGAGATGACCTAAAAAATACAAAATGCAGTCAGAAAGAATGAGTAACATTTTTGCTAGAATCCAGATCAGTTTCACACGGACATTTAGAGGGACGATCAGATATTGGAGCCAGAAAAAAGTTACTTTGTATATAGATGGGAAGAGAATGTTGTAAAAGGCATCTGACCTAAATTGGAAGTCAGGATGGACGTGGGAAAAAGAACAATATGTGCTTTGTTGAATGGAAGGTACTGGAGATGTTGCAGAAACAAAAGAGAGGAAAAAGGCAAGTTGCTAAGGACAGTTGAGGCTTGGCAGTTGATGAGGTCATTTTGGGACCAAATCAATGTGCATTTTGTACAGCAACTGGTCATTGCAAGAAAGGATTTCAGTAAGTGAAAGAAAGTTAGAGATATGTTTTTTCAGAAAGTCAGAGATATGTTTTTGAAGACGGAACATTTGAATCAGCAACACCTTGATTCTTTGGAAAAGATCAACCATACATTACAAACTATATGGGTGGATAGAGCACTCCCACACACTCCCCTTTCATTAGCTCTTCTTGCAACTCCTCAACTTTTGACAGGGATCATCATACAAGTAGTGATGATCCCAAAATCTAAACTTTATATTTTAGAATGGTTACATCTAGCACATACACCTCGCAACTCACTCACACCCAGAGCAGCCCAAATGGCTTTGCTCATTGAAAAAGCACGAAGAAGAACCCGTGCCTTAATGGGAATGGATTTTGTTACGCTTTACCTTCCTTTCAAGTTATCTCAATGGGAACCTCTTTTTCAAAATTCTACCCTTCTCCAAGATGCACTCACGGAATGGCCTGGTCAAATTTCATGTCATCTGCCAGCTGACCCAAGGCTACAAGTTATTAAGACCATTCCGATACAATTTTCTACACCAATAACATCACAACCCATTAAAGATGCATTAACCGTATTCACAGATGGGTCCAAAAATCATGGTGCATGTACTTGGAATACACAACAGATATGGCATAAGAAATTGACTGATACACAAACATCTGCACAACAGGCTGAGCTGGCAGCTTTCATTCTGGCTTTGGAATTATTTTCTTCCGAACCTCTAAATATCATCACAGACAGTCTGTATGTTGCTCAATTAACTTTACACATTTTTGATGCCTATATCTCACCCTCGTTAACACCTTCCCTTTTGATGTTGTTTACACAATTGCAAACGGTACTACACACAAGGACTAAACCTTTGTTTGTAGCACACATTTGTAGTCATCAGCATCTGCCTGGGTTCCTATCTGAAGGAAATCACATGGCAGACGAGGCCTGCAAAATGATGCCTCTAACTATTGTTTCACCTCAGCCTGCCCCATTGACAGCAGGTGAAAGTCGCACCTTTTTTCATCAAAATAAAAAAGCCTTGATGAAGCAATTTGGCATATCAATGGCAGAAGCAACTGCCATTATTCAACAATGCCCCACGTGTAGTCTCCAAGCCAATAGTATCCCGCAAGGAGTAAATCCAAGGGGTACTGAGGCTTGTGAAACTTGGCAAATGGATGTCACTCAGTATTCTCCCTTTGCCCCATGGAAATACCTTCACGTTTCTGTGGACACTTTTTCGGGCTTTATTATGGTAACCCCGCAAAGGGGTGAAAATACCAAACAAACAATTAATCACTGTATTCGATCTTTCGCAACATTGGGGTGTCCAAAAATTTTAAAAACTGATAATGGTCCTGCCTATACCTCCTCTGCCTTTGCTGAATTTTGCTATAGGTGGTCCATTACTCACAAATTTGGAATTCCTTTTAATTCAAAAGGACAAGCAATAGTAGAACGAGCAAATAAAACCTTGAAAATAGCTCTTGATCGGCATATGGGGTCAAAAGGGTTACACCCCCCCAATCTCCCGATGTTGCAAAACATTCTAAATACTTGTCTTTATACTATCAACTTTCTTAACCTTACTGGCACACCTGCCTCCTCTGCAGCCTCTCGTCACTTTTCTAAACCTCCTCTCCCTGCCTCCCGACCTCTTGTTTACTACAGGCAATTGCCGGATCCACAGTGGAAAGGTCCGGCACAATTAATCACTTGGGGAAAAGGCTATGCAGCGGTACAAATTGACGACAAGACTCTCTGGGTTCCTGCTCGTTGTGTTCGTCCGTATCACCGCATACCAGAAGAAGATCAAGATGACCCTGCCTTTTCTTCTCCCCCTGACATATCACTCCTTTTTCTTTAAACTCTTTCTCTCATTGTTATCTTATACCTCTGCTCGATTTGTTGCTCACCCTCAGGTGATTTTTGCACCTCTTGACACTCATGTGACTTTTGTGTTCAAAGACACTCGTTTCACTGCTTGCCCCTATGCCTTGCAGCATCAGGGCCGATTTCTTTTCCCTTCTTTAAAACCTTTGATATTAATTCAATACTTATATCATGACTCTTGTCAAGTTCGTCTTTCCTTACACGTAACTCCTCAAACTATTGGCTCCTACTCGTGCATCGGATTTTTGTCCAATAACACCTATTTTAACCAAACTGTTTATCTCCACTCAACACCCTCTGTGGTTTATCCTCCATTATCCTCAATTTTTCTTTCTTGGATGACTCTTGTCCGCACCTCTCCTCACCCCTCTTCAAGAACTTTGCTTCGCCATTTTTCATGCTGTTTTCCAGAGCCATGCGATGTGAATACTTGTTTGTGGAAAGCCAAAGAAATTCCAGACTATGTACCAGGAGTAAGTGAGCCTCTCCCAGGAGCAAGAATTCGCCGAAACGCACCTGACTTTCCAAATTACAATTCCCTCATACGAACACACCAGGTACGCTACACCTTCATACAAGGAATGCCATATGCTCCCACCATGTCTTGTCGACAACGATCTCCTATCAAGAAAAAAGGTACTTTTTGGCGATGGTTTTTTAACAACACATGGCTTCCTGAAGATTCAGAACACCATTTACAAACATTTCATTTCCGTACTACTCAATTGACTGTCAAAAACCCTAAGGCAGTAGATTTGGGACTATATCAGTGTGAAATTACCAAAATGATTAAAGGCCTTGCCACTTCTGCCAGATTGACCTTATTGTTGTTTCAGAAACAATCCTTTCATTCCCCACGAATTCGGCGTGCTGCATCACTTACGTCTAACAATCACAGTTGTAGTGATTGCATCACCACCACAATACACAATGGCAAGGTCTCTAAGACATTGATATATCATACCATCAAACCTGAACATTGTCAAATTACTAGTCCATCAACTTGTAGAGTTAATAATACTGTTTATCACATGTGTACCCTTAACAACAAGATTCAATGTTACAACCTAAAAGAAGCGAAAACCGTTACTACATATGTAATGTCCATTTACACCATTGAATGTGGTAGACAAGAATTACTCAACAAAACTGAGTTTAAATCCCTCAACACGCAAGTCCGCCTCAGCTTTGACGCTTGTTTAGCAATCAATCGCAACTGTTGGAAATCAACTTGTGGGACATTACAATGGGAAAGGAGTCTCATGCTCCAACGAAAATACATGTGCTACAATAACAAAGGGACTTGCTCCGACCGGGACACTTACAGCTTTTGTCCATATTGGTCCTGTGTCAGCATGTGGTCAGGGGACCCACCTGGTGGAAACGATAAATGCAAGTTGGAAACGGGCATAGCCAACAGCAAGTGTCCAAGAAATTCGTGCAACCCAATTACCATAACTTGCACACCTACCAAAACATGGGAAGTAGAATATGGCTTGGCCATAGAAGCAAGTGGTAGAGACCCACACATTGCGTTACGCTGGACAGTAACCAAGCAAACTAGGCAACTGCAAACAACTAAAGGTCTTTTTTGGTCATTTTATCAGGAAATTGAGAAATTGAATATCCCCGAAATACCACAACATGTTACTAACACTTTTGTCCAACTAGCAGAGGACATTGCTAACACATTGAATGTTACTAATTGTTTTGTATGTGGGGGAACCAACGTGGGGGAAAAATGGCCCTAGGAAGCCCAAGAACTGAATTATTCTAAAATAATGGAAATGGACAAGCTGGGTAATTTGTCATACACACAAGGGAAAGATGGGGACTGGACTCTTACAACAAATCTTGTGGGAAATGTTTGTTTCTCCAGACCTGTTGGTTCCAAATGTACAAAAGTAGGGAACTTAATTTGTACTGGGAAATGGGAAAATGGGATATGGTGGTCAGGAAAAAATAGCTCAGCTGGACAAGACGAAACTGCTTTGTTTAAAGTTATAAACATGAAAAAGTTCTTGACTAACCCAAACAATCAATCACTCACATGGTTAGCACCCGATGGGCTGTATTGGATATGTGGAAAAATGGCCTATGGACACCTCCCAGCTAATTGGTGCGGAACATGTGTCTTGGGCATTATTAGACCTGGGTTTTTTCTCCTCCCACTAAACACACGACAAGTCTTAGGGGTCCCCGTTTACGACGAAATAGGGAACCACCGCAGAAAGCGCGAGGACGTTGTTTCCTCAATAAGTAAAGTTGTCGTGGGAGGGAACCAAGGCACATGGGGAAATGATGAATGGCCAGCTGAACGTATCATACAAGTATACGGCCCTGCCACATGGGCCGAAGATGGTATGTATGGATACCTGTTGTGGCCCAGCCAGTGCCGCTGTCACCAGACTCCGAGAGTGATACTCCATACGAGTCAGCTACAGAAGGGATGTGCGATCCTGGACAGGATTCGGAGGCTGAGCAGGAATCCGAGAGTCTGGTCGGCCACCAGGTGGCGCCAGAGGCATGGAGCAGCGGTGAGAGCGAGAGAAGGAGGACTCCCGTTGCCCTGCCTTGGAGCAGCGGAGAGGATAGTGACTCAGGACTTAGTAGGGCGTTTCGGGATGCTCGTTTCCGGCGCGCCCACAAACGCCAGGAGCGTGGGCGTAATTATAGGCAGTAAAGAGCTCTCAGGTGCTGTTGGGAGACGCCCTTTTTAGGTTATAAAAGGGTTGACTCTGGACAGGCTCTGCGTAGCAATCAACAAAGGACTTTGGACAGCAACTCTAGTCTGAGATCCTGGCAAGCTGGATTGCTGCTTTTGTGTGTTCTGTCTTTGTGAGTTCTGTCTTGGTGGCTTGCTGCCACAAAGCCTCTTGTCTGTTGGTGTAATAAACCTTGTTCCCTTGTACTGTTCCGGAGTGTGTGTACTGTGTGGGCAACGGAGGAAGGGGGGGGGGTCAGAACAGATACCGCACACCCATCTACTTATTAAACCGACTTATTCGTTTACAAGCTGTAGTAGAAATAATAACAAATGAAACTGTGAAAGGCCTGACACAATTAGCCAAAGAAAGTGTAAAATCCAGAACATACATAATGCAAAATAGACTTGCACTAGACTACCTGCTTGCTAAAGAAGGAGGAGTATGTGGAAAATTCAATTTAACTAATTGTTGTATTGAAATTGATGAAAGTGGTAAAGTAATTAAGGAAATTACTGACAAAATGATGAAAATTGCCCATGTTCCTGTACAAACATGGAATGGATTTGATTTTGGAGGTATGTTTGATGGTATTTTACCCAAATTCCCAGGTTTAAAAGCTGTTTTTATATTTGTTGCAATGATTGCTATGGGATGTATACTATTACCCTGCTTATTGCCTATTTTTGTATTCATGATAAAGTGTAGTTTGAATGCCATTGCTGAAGCAAAAGCTACTGCACAAATTAATATGATGCTTGAGAATAATGCGTATATATTGGTACCAACAGATGAAAGTAAGCAACCCTTGCTACATTTCTCCTCGGATAATGATTCGGAAGATGACGCTGACAGAATGGTAGGTGCGGACACAGGAAGCCTGGGGTCGGAGGGCAACACACAACCTGATATAGCACTCACCTCCATGGACGTAAAAGCTCCATGTTTTCAGCTTTAATAAAGTAAAAACAGAGGAGATGTAGCGATTATGCTAGCTGCATTAAAGATATTACATTCTTGCTGAGCCTGCACAAAGCTTGCTCAAGGTTCTGCTTTGCAACATTTCTCTGCAACATTTTTCTGTAACATCTTTTTGTAACAAGTGAACAAGCTTGCCCAGTAACAAGTATACGTAATAAGTGAACAAAGCTTGCCCAGTAACAAGTATTTTAACCAATCATGCAATAACACGCTGTAAAATAGAAACCTTTTGTATGTTTTCAATAAATACCGTCTCAATCGGCCAGCCGGGGTCTTTTGATCTCGCTGAGCTGGTTGGTGCGTTGCAACACACCATGGAGTCCGTTCTTCCTTGGCAGTATCAGACCCGCCTAACCTAGGTGCACCCCAGCGGGGGTCCCATAGCCGAGCTCAGTCAGGCTCACCTCTGCAGGGGTTTCGATGCCTAGCTCCGGCTCACCTTTGCAAGGGTCCACACTCAAAGCAGACGAGGTCGCCGCGTGGCAGCCAGCCACACTTTCACTCACAATTGAGTGTGTTTGTTTTCTGTTAATGCCCTAACTTGTACAGTAGCTAAAGGCTTAGCTTACATATCTCAGATATACTCAGGAATTCTGGAAGTTGAAGCCTACAAAATATAAAAGGTCCAAGGTTCACCATTCCTCGTCTAAATAGAAG
Source organism: Natrix helvetica helvetica (assembly GCA_029890345.1). Taxonomy (NCBI): domain Eukaryota; kingdom Metazoa; phylum Chordata; class Lepidosauria; order Squamata; family Natricidae; genus Natrix; species Natrix helvetica. The sequence goes on from JAKRSI010000881.1 coordinate 137,574, forward strand.
AATCCTTGGAGATTCAATTAACAGGTTAAACTTAGAATAAAGGCGTAAATGCTCCAGCTTGCTAAACCAGAACCCCAAATATACTAAGGAACAAGAGAAAAGGCACAAACAGGAAGGATTTGCACCTGTACACCTCTAAAAAGAAGAAGTATGCTATTAGAAAAATAGGAAGTATCACCGAAAAGTACTGCTGAAGCAACATTTATGAAAGCGTTGCGGTTACTCTGCGTACATGTTAGGATAGCTTTAAATAACTTGGCTGGGCTTTGTATTATCTACTGTAAATGTAAAGGATCCCCTCGCACAGATGTATTAGTCGTTAATGACTCTAGAGGGCGGTGTTCATCTCTGTTTCAAAGCGGAAGAACCAGCGCTGTCTGAAGACATCTCCGTGGTCACGTGGTCGACACGACTAAACGCCGAAGGCGCACGGTACATTGTTACCTTCCCACCAATGGTGGTTCCTATTTTTCTACTTGCATTTTTACATGCTTTCGAACTGCTAGGTTGGCAGAAGCTGAGACAAGTAACGGGAACTTGCTCCATTACGCTGCGCTAGGGATTCGAACTGCCGACCTTTCTGATTGACAAGCTCAGCGTCTTAGCCACTGAGCCTCCGTGTCACGTTTGTATTATGTACACTATGGCTAAAATGTTAGTGTAGAACAGGCAGGAATTACTGTAAAGGGTGTTGAGGAAATACCTTCTGACTCTGACTTGTAAACTGTGGGAAATGCTCTGTAAAACCCACTGGTAGGTATTGGTGGGATAAACAGGCTTTAAGAGAGATCTTTGTGCGTCACTTTTTCTGCAGAATAAAGCTTTTGCTTACAATCTCCCTACTCATTGTGTTCAATTGGGGGTGTGGCACATCTGGTAAGGCAGCTGGAGCAGGAAAGGTAAGAAAAACCAAAAGTGCCTTTTGAGTCCAGAAGGATCTCCTTCCTTCTTTCAACCAGATGGCAAGAGAAATTCTTTGGGGAGGAAATGGAGAATACGCCAGGAACCTTTTCCCTGCAGACTTCAAGCATGTTCCACTAGGCTTGGAGCTGTTTTACTATAGGAGAAATTCTTTTGTACTGTGTAGTGTAGTTTTTCTTCTGAATGTCAATACACTCAACTCAATATTTCTCAACTCAGACCTTTTAAATATTGAAATATTAAATATTTCCTAGCTTCAGCTTCAGAATGGAATGGTTAATGGGACGCTCTTATGGAGCATTCAGAGGGTCTTTTGATTCTGCATTTATTAGGAATAATATTAGAAAAAAGCTGTTTCTGTGGTCCCCACCCCTTTTATTTAAAGCTTTATTCTCCTCTTTTGGAGCACGAGAGCAATCTCTAAGTTGTATTGCTCTCAGACATGCCCTGCCAACACTTCAAATATTATTTTGCTGCATTTGAAACATAGAAACATAGAATAACAGAGTTGAAAGGGACCTTGGAGGTCTTCTAGTCCAAACCCCTGCTTATACCATTTCAGACAGATGGCTGTTCAGTCTCTTGAATTTTAAAAGCTCCAGGGATGGAGCACTTACAGCTTCTGGAGGCAAGTCGTTCCACTGTCAGGAAATGGTGGAGGAGAATCAGATTTGCACGTCTCTTAATAAAAGTAGTTTTAGCTTTCCTACAGAATTGATTTCCTGGTCTGGTCTACTGGTGACAGGCATCTTGGACACTTGAGTTACAAGTGCTACAGTGGTGGGTTTCTGCCAGTTCTAACCTCTTCTATAGAAGAGGTTCCACAAATCTACCGTGCCGTTTAGAACTGATTCCATCTCCCTCCCCCCGCCCGTCCGCAACACGCTTACCCCGCCCGCCGCTCACTGATTGGCTGGCTCACCAATCACTCCCCACGCCTCTAAGAGTCATATCTAAACCTTAAAGACTTAAAGTTGTCAAGTTTGAACACCCTTGTTTTTTTTTTCTAAAGGGTTAGGAGTGCAAGGGTCTTGTAACTTGACAGCTTGTGTGCTTCAGTGCCAGAGTTCCTGAGCCAACATGACTGGAGGAGGAATTCTGGGAGTTGAAGTCCACAAGTCTTAAAGCTGTGCAAGGGTCTTGTAACTTGACAGCTTGTGTGCTTCAGTGCCAGAGTTCCTGAGCCAACATGACTGGAGGAGGAATTCTGGGAGTTGAAGTCCACAAGTCTTAAAGCTGTCAAGTTTGAACACCCCTGGTTTTTTTTTCTAAAGGGTTAGGGGTGCAAGGGTCTTGTAACTTGACAGCTTTAAGACTTGCGTGCTTTCAAGGCCAGAGTTTCTGAGCTAACATTTTGGTTGATAAGCAAGAGCGTTCTTAAGTGAGTTTCACCACATTTTACAAGTTGCCCACGCCCACCCAGTCACATGACTGCCAAGCCACTCCCATTCGGTCACATGGCTGGCAAGCCACTCCCCCAGTCACATGGCCAGCAAGCCACTCCCACAAAGCAGGCCACACCTACTGAAAAGGTTCTAAAAAAAATTTGAATCCCACCACTGAAGTGCTGGCACGCAATTTGGAACTGGTCGGGATTTAGAACTGAGCTAGCAGTCCAGTGTTTCTCAACCTTGCCAACTTGAAGATGGGTGGATTTCAACTCCCAGATTTCCCCTCCAGCCTTCATGCTTCATGTTGCCAAAGTGCAGAAATGCTGCTTCAGTCAGTTCCTGTACTATCAAACATACATTGAGACAACAGCTGCACAACAGCTTTCTGATTTTCATACTCTTTTCTTATTTTCTTCATTCTGAGCCAAAAGTCCCTATTTTTTTTTTCTTGGTCACTTTTTACTCATGTTGGAAGAATAACTTGAGGTTCATCTCATAACCAGCTCTCCTTTCTTTCGAGATTCTCCCGTGGGTGGACTCTGATTTCCAGGACCCAAAACTGAAGCTGAATGAGATAGGTCAAACTCTGAATGCAGACTCACATTTCCTGCTCCTGGCCCCCTCTCCAGTCATGGATTCAAAAATTTTAGCAACTGATTCTCTGCCTGGTTGCTGGGTGGGTGTGGCCTACTCAATCTCCTGCACCACAGTGTGTGTGTGTGTGGGGTGTTTTTGCCCTTCTCAGGCTCCAGAGGCTTTCCTTGAGCCTCTGGTAGGGCGAAAATGGCCTCCCTGGGCTCCAGAGCCCTTTCAAGACTTCTGGAACTTCCAGGAAGCCAGTTTTATGCCCTCCCAGAGCCTCCGCATGGGCCATGCATCCAAAACAAGCACCTGTGGAAAGTCCTGGCAGGGGCGGGGTGGGCATGGCCAGCCAGTCCTTGCAACTACCAGTTCGGTGATCCATATGTAAAATTAGCATCCAGTTTCACCCAAACCAGTCCGAACCGGCTGAATCCCATCCCTGTCCCTCTCCAAGGGGCCAACCCACAATATTCCCCCTTTGCAACAAGCTCTGGGAAAATTTCAAGGGTCTGAAGCTACCAGGCTGCCAGGACGTCTGATGTTGGAAGAGGGAGCCCCTAGTGGCTCTTGCTAACAAATGCCCAAAAAATTGTGCTGGAGTATTGAATGTGTGTGTGAAGTGCAATAAGGAGGAACAACCCTTTTATTTCTCAAGTGTTTCTCACAATCAAAATTGGCAACTAAGGAAATGCCAGGTGTCTCATTATGATTAGGAAAAATTGTTAATGCTTGGCAAGAGGAATATAGATGAATGATTTTGCAATACCAGCTAATCAAGTTTGCATGTTTATTCATTTATTTATACCCCACCTTTGTTGTTTTTACAAATAACTCAACGTGGCACACCTACCCAACATACTTTCCTCCTGTTTTCTTCTCAACAACCATCCAGTGAGGTGAGGTGGGCTGAGAGAGTTGTGATTGAACCAAGGTCATGCAGCTGGCTTTCATGGCTAATGTGGGACTTGAATTAACAGGTTTTTTGCTGAAAACATCTGGAGGCAAGCTGTTCCACTGATTAATTGTTCTTGCAATCAGGACATTTCTTCTTAGTTCTAAGTTGCTTCTCTCTTTGATTAGTTTCCATTCATTATTTCTTGTCCTGCCATCAGATGCTTTGGAGAATAGCTTGAGTCCCTCTTCTTTGTGGTAACCCCATAAATATTGGAATGCTGCTATCATGTCATTCCCTAGTTCTTCTTTTCATTTAACTAAACATACCCAATCCTTGAAACAGTTCTTTGTACGTTTTAGCCTCCAGTCCCCTAATCATATTTGTTGCTCTTCTCTGCATTCTTTCTAGAGTCTCAACATCTTATTTATATCATGGCAACTGAAACTGGATGCATTATTCCAAGTGTGATCTTACCAAGACATTATAAAGTTGTACTATAGTAATTGTTCTGCTTTTCAGTAAAGGATTCCTTTATATATAATCACCTAGAAAAGCAGCCAGAGAAACAGACTGAAAAATAATTAATAAACTAAAACTCTCATGGGAATTATACTGTTAAGAAAATCAGTTTCCCATTTCATTTTTCGATATTAGCTTCTCTTTTGTATTTAGATCTGGTCTTAGTAAAATAATGTAGCACTTGGGGAGGAAGATACATCCCAGCAGACCAGCACTGGAAGCCAAGATGGAGAAGACCTGCACGGCCACCATATACTTTCCCTTGGTGCTCAAGTAGGTGGGTACAAAGGATATCCAGACACTGCAAAAGACCAGCATGCTAAAAGTGATCAACTTGGCTTCGTTGAAGGCCCCTGGGAGGTTCCTAGCTAGGAAAGCCACCATGAAACAGATGATGGCCAGGAAGCCCATGTAGGTGAGAGCAATGTAAAACATAATAGTGGAGCCTTCATTGCACTGCAGAATGATCTCCCCAGACTGTGAATGCATGTCGGAACCAGGGAATGGGGGAAAGACCCCTAACCAGATGGAAGAAAGGATGACCTGGATGCTAGAACAGGAAAGGAGGATGGAATTGGCCAAACTTTTCCCTAACCATCTCCTCACTCTGTTCCCTGGCTTTGTGGCTAGGAAGGCCAGCACCACCATGATTGTTTTGGCCAAGACAGAAGAGACAGCAACTGAGAAAATGATGCTGAAGACTGTTTGTCGAAGAAGGCAAGTGGCTCTCCTTGGCCGACCAATGAAAAGGAAGGAAGTGCAGAAAGAAAGCAGTAGGGAGACCAGGAGAACATAGGAGAGATCCTGGTTGTTGGCCTTGATAATGGGAGTTTCTCGGTATTTACTGAAGATTCCCAAAACAAAACTGGAGGTCAAGATTAGGAAGAGGGCAAAGGAGGTAAGGATGGCCCCCAAATTCTCCTGATATGACAAGAAGGTGATGATTTTGGGGATACATTGATCTCGGTTCTTGTTCTGATGTTGATCTTCTGGACATCTGGTGCAGTGGTCTGCATCTGCAAAGGACAAATGTAACATCTTCCATAAATGTGTATAGTGGGAATTATAATTTATAGTACAGGAGTCATATTTTGAACACATGAAACTCAAACCTAACTTTGTGTGTCGGTTTGTATGGGAGAGGAGGAGAGGAGGAGTTATGAGTGCATGTTGGTGTATGTGCTTGCCTGCGCAAGTAAGTTGCCAAAGCTGATAAAAAGAAAAAGGGTAGCTGGGTGAAGAAGGGGCAGAGTTTGAAGCAAGGCATGCTTTGTTTCCAAGAAGTCTTGTTTTCTGGAGGCTTTTCCTGCCTTGTTCCTTCTCTGAAGGAATGTTGGGAACACAAGGTGAGAAGTTAGATGCTATCTTTTCTGCGCCTCCCCCCCCACACCTGTGAATAAACCAGAACACAGGATTGGCTGTTTGCCACTGTTTAATTACTGAGATAACGAATCCTTTGGCTGAGGGCCCAGACAACTCACGTTCAATAGAGTAGCTCTGCAGCAACCCAGATAAGTCAAATGAAGCCACGCAGATAGTCCAAACAAACAGACACGGCTAGAATACACAGATAGATTTTCTTAACTACTAATTCGAACGGTTGTTTCCTGCAAATGTCCCCTCCCAATGCCTCACCTATAATCTCTCTTGGGAGGGGCCAATCCACAACCACCTGTGCTTAATCATCTTCTGTGAGTATGCCTACGGATTTGCTGCTTCTGTTTCTCAGCCCTTCTCAATCTAGCATCAGGGACAAACTGCCTTTGATCCTCCCCACTGCTCCATGCCTCAGGCACCTCCTGGTGGCCAACCAGCCCCTCTGGTCCCTGCTCTGAGTCTGAACCCTGCCCAGGATCCTCCACATCATACAGGGCAGACTCATATGGTTCCTCGCTATCTAAGTCCATCAGCAGCTCAACCGGATCCTGCTGGGCCACAACACTATCCACATGGTGTTCAAAAAACAACCTACATTTAAACACTAGCAAGACAAAGGAGATGGTGCTGGATTTCCAGAAGCACAGAAAGGAGCCTTCCCCACTGTATATCAAATTGGGCTATATGGAGAGGTTTTCCTCTTTTAAATTCTTGGGAGTGCTCATTAGACAAGACCTCACCTGGAAAAACAACACGTCCCTGGTGGTTACAGAGAGTTCATTTTCAGTGGAAAAAATCAGGTGGAACAACGGCCGATGACCTCTTTCTATCAGTTTATGATAGAAAGTATCCTTACATACTGTGTAACAGTATGGTACTGTTCTGACCGAGGCTTCCCAAGAGCATGAAACAAACTTTTTATCCTGGCAAAAAACACTTTTATTCATTTACAGTGAATTCTGCTCATTTCCAGCAGCGAAGTCTTTCAAAGGAGGATTTACGGTCACACACCTTATCTGGCTTGGAGAGCTGTCAGGCCGATCTTTGCAGAACTTGGCAAGGAGTCTTGGAGAGTCACTAACAAATTAGCAAACTAATTGTCTCCTGCAAATTCCACTCCCCTTTCGCTCCTCTTTTATTTCAACATGAAGGGGACTGGGGACATTGAGCCATCCTGACCTTACTCTCAAGTTGACCCCTGCTCTTTGACTTTGTTCCCTTCATGGGACGTGGCAGGATTCTGAGGCTGGAGGTATCACCCTGGGAACAGGATCCAGCTGTTCATCTGCCTCACTTATTTCTGACTCTGAAGGCAGCTGATAACTGGCATATGGCTCTGGCCCTCTCTCTGCCTCTGACACAGAGCCCTCATCAGAGCCTTCCCCAAACTCCAGGACTGACCCATGTTCCTCCCCAACCTCCTCACTGTCCGAATCTGCTGCCAGCTCTGCTGCCCTGGCAGACCACAACAGGTACGTTGGTTCAACAGCTGTGGACAGGAAGGTACTACAGAGAGTGATTAATTCGGTACAAGAAACCATTGGTTTCCCCCTAACACCACTGGATGACATTGCCATGTCTTATTGTTTCAGCAGAGTAAGGAAGATACTTAGGGATGGTTCACATCCTGGTCAGTGTCTTTTCTCACTATTACCCTCAGGCAGAAGACACAGAAGTATAGCTAGCCGGACAAACAGGCTTGGAGAAAAACAGCGATTTTGCAGAATCCATGGGCTTCAGACTCCTAAACACAACTACAATCACTCCATGCATACACTCCCATATGACTCTTTTTCTCCCTAATTACCATATTTTTCAGACTATAAGATGCACTGCTGTGTAAGATGCACCAAGATTTCAAAGAGGTAAGTAAGAAAAAGAGTGTTTGCCTTCCCTTAGCCCCCAGCAGCACTCTGCAGGCTTCAGCAGGGCTGGGGGAAGGCAAAAAAGCTTTGTTTTTCATAAAAATGGGATGTGGGGCGGGGCTTCAGAGGCCAAAAATGGCTGTATTCGGTGCATAAGACACACCAACATTCCCATGCTCTTTTAGGGGGAAAAAAGGTGCATCTTATACTCAGAAAAATACAGCACTAGTTTAAGGACCATTTTCTATATTATTCCTGTTGTCTTGTATTTTTGTTATGGATTGCACCAGTAGAGGCTAAATCAATTTCGTTGTATATATGTACAATGACAATAAAGGTTATTATTAAGTTAAATATAGGAGGAGGGAGAAAAGAGAGCAAAAAATATCTCAAATAAAAAAAAAGCTTCATAGAAAAGATCTCTAGGAACTTTTGCTCCTTTCCCAAAGTCTACCTTGACTCTTAAGTCACCCACCTTCTTGAGTGGAGATGCTCCCTTCTGCACAGGGGATGCAGTCATAACAGCAACTTGGTTTTCCCTCCTGGACCACCTTGAAGTAACCAGGTTGACAAGGCTCCACACACCGAGAATATGGCCAGGGCTGAAAATGAAGAGAATTGTTACTTAGAACCATCTGTACAACCGATCACTTATGAAATGAAAAGAAGATGTTGGATAGCCATCTGTCTGAAACGGTATAGGGTTTTCTGCCTAGGCAGGGGGTTGGACCAGAAGACCTCCAAGGTCCCTTCCAACTCTATACTATTCCTGTTGTATTGTATTGTATTGTATTGTATTGCACCAGTAGAGGCTAAATGTATTTGTATTGTATTGTATTGTACATTGTATTGTAAAGGTTATTATTAATTGAATAGGAGACAGGGAGTTGGAAAAGGGGATTGACAAAGTAGGCAGGGGTGGGCTTCAAAAACTTTAGCAAGGATTCTCTGCCCAGTTGCTGGGTGGACATGGCCATGGTGGGCATGGCTTAGTCAGCCTCCTGCACCATGGGTGTATATGTGTGTGTGTGTGTGTGTGTGTGGTGTTTTTGCCCTCCCTGGGCTTCAGAGGATTACCTCAAGCCTCCAGGAGGGAGAAAACAGCCTCCCCAGGCTCTGGAGGCCCTCTGGAGTCTGGAAATGAGCCTGTTTCCAGTCTTCCTGAACTTCTAGTAGGCCCGTTTTTCAACCTCCCTGAACCTCTGCGTGCGCCTGGCATTTACCTGCACCCAAAACGGGCCTCATGAGGACTCCTTGGAGGGGAGGGGAGGGGTGGGCAGGGCCAGCCAGAAGTGGGATTTGGGAGTTCTCCGAACTGCACATAATCTTAGCTAGAAGTTCTCCCAAACCTCTGTGAACCCTCAGCTGCCCACCCCTGCACCCCTATTGTTTAATTCGATTTTATGGGAATTTAAGGGTATTTATTTTTGTGTACGCTTTTTTATTGAGATGTCTGTACACCGCCCCGAGTCCCTTCGGGGAGAGTGGGCGGTCTATAAATCTAATAAAACTAAACTAACTAACTAACTGAAAATACAAACGAGCCATAGTAGAGCAGTGGTTAGAATGCAGTATTATAGACTAACTCTGCCACACAGTCAGGAGTTCGATCCTGGGGGGGCTTGAGGTTGACTCAAACGTCCATCCTTTCAAGATTGATAAAACGAGGACCTAGATTTTGGGGAGCAATATGCTGATATTGTAAATTGCCCAGAGAGTGCTGTAAAGGACTACGGGGTGGTATATAAATCTGAGTGCTGTTGCTAGGTTGAACAAAATCAACCATTCCAGAAATAGAATATTCTAGAAAAAACTCTGGAAGATCTTAGGACCATATTATGCTGAGCATTCCAGGGTTGGTCCGATAATTTTCTTGAAAGTAATTCTTGAACTTGGAAAGCATTTGTGATACTGAAGTCGTGGTATTCTGGACAAAGTAGACCTACTTTGGGGGTGACCTATACAATACAATACAATACAATACAATACAATACAATACAATACAATACAATAGTAGAGTTGGAAAGGACCTTGGAGGTCTTCTAGTCCAACCCCCTGCCTAGGCAGGAAACCCTATACCGTTTCAGACAAATAGCTATCCAACATCTTCTTAAAGACTTCCAGTGTTGGGGCATTCACAACTTCTGGAGGCAACATCTGTTCCACTGATTAATTGTTCTAACTGTCAGGAAATTTCTCCTCAGTTCTAAGTTGCTTCTCTCCTTGATTAGTTTCCACCCATTGCTTCTTGTTCTACCCTCAGGTGCCTTGGAGAATAGTTTGACTCCCTCTTCTTTGTGGCAACCCCTGAGATATTGGGGGTTGCCAACTGCTTCCCATTTGGAGGACTGTGTTTGCCAACTGCTTCCCATTTGGAGGACTGGCTTCTGGAATATTGCCAGAGCTGCTCTGGAACAACTATATCATTACTATTCTGAAAAGGAATGGAAATAGTGGAATTCTCCAGCATCTGTTCTATCTACATATCTCTGACCACAGCTTCAACTTATTGTCATTTGTCTGAAATGGTGTAGGGTTTCCTGCTTAGGCAGGGGGTTGGATTGGAAGACCTCCAAGGTCCCCTCCAACTCTGCTATTGTATTATTGAATCTATATGCATCCAAATGAACAAATGCAGTTTTACTTCTCTTCTCTTAAATCTTCCCTCCATTTCCCTTTATTCTTATGTCATTTCTCCCTGTGTCTTTGGGACAGAAAATTTTCTCCTTAGAGTCTAGAAAACATCTTGCCCATTGTTGATGCTGAATGAAAGGAATATTAATGTACTTCAATTATTGCTGATGCATGCTACATAATTGAGGAAGCCAAAGACTAGTAAGAAGAAGAGCGTATGTGCTTCAACAATTATAAAAAATCATTTCGATTGTGTCAACCAAAACAAGCTGTGGAATCTGTTTTTAAAAACGGAATCCCAGAATATCTCATTGTCTTCAGGAGAAGCGTATACACAGATCAAAAAGAGTAGGGGTGATATGATAGCAGTCTTCCAACATTATATTAAAAAAAAAGAGGTTGAGACTCTGTAAAGAATGCAGAGAAGAATATCAAAGATGATCAGGGGGCTGAAGACTAAAACATATGAAGAACAGTTTCAGGAATTCTGTTTGCCTAGTCTAATGAAAAGAAGCAAAAAGGGTGACATTGTATTATTGTATTATTATTGTACATGATAGCAGTGTTCTAATCTTTGAGGGGCTGCCACAAAGAAGAAGGGTGGGAGAGGTCAACCTGTTCTCCAAAGCACCTGAGGGCAGGACATGAAGCAATGGGTGGAAAGTAACTAAGGAAGCAACCTGGAACTAAGGAGAAATTTCTGACAGAACAATTAATCAGTGGAACAGCGTTCCCCCAGAAATGGGGGTTGCTGCATCACTGGAGGCTTTCAAAAAGAGATTGGATAGCCACTTGTCTGGAATGGTGTAGGTCAGTGGTGGTGAACCTTTTTGGCACCAAGTGCTGAAAAGGGAGTGTGCGGGTAGGTGTGTGGCACCGAGTGCCGAAAAGGGAGCACTTTGTGCTCGCCTGGGGCATGACCAGAAATAGGACTTGCCTAGGTGTATGCATGTGCCGAAAAGTTTACTTCTGGTTTCCAGCGGGCACATGCGCGCCGGCCAGCAACTCTTCCAGTTACTGCTGCGCATGTACACATGTCGATCAGCTGGCCAGCACGTATGCTCACAGGCCAGCTCTTCTGGTTTCCAGCACTGCTGCATGTACAAAGGCCAGCTGATTGTTGCATGTGCGTGCACGCCAGAAACCTAGAAGAGCAATGGCTGATGCCACGCATGCCAGGTGACATGGCTTCGCCTGCCACTTTGGGCACACGGGCCATAGTTTTTCACCATAATGGGTCTTGCTCAGGGATGGGTTCCTGCCAGTTCTAACCTCTTCTATAGAAGAGGTTCCACAAATCTACCGTGCCATTTAGAACCGGTTCCAGCTCCCTCCTCCCGCCCGTCCGCACATCATCAAGATGAAGAGTGAGAGGAGGAATTCTGGGAGTTGAAGTCCACAAGTCTTAAAGCTGTCAAGTTTGAACACCCTTGGTTTTTTTTCTAAAGGGTTAGGAGTGCAAGGGTCTTGTAACTTGACAGCTTTAAGATTTGCATGCTTCAATGGCAGAGTTCCTGAGCCAACATGACTGGAGGAGGAATTCTGGGAGTTGAAGTCCACAAGTCTTAAAGCTGCCAAGTTTGAACACCCCTGGGTTTTTTTCTAAAGTGTTAGGGGTGCAAGGGTCTTGTAACTTGACAGCCCTAAGACTTGCGCACTTCAATGCCAGAGTTTCTGAGCCAACATTTTGGTTGCTAAGCAAGAGCGTTGTTAAGTGAGTTTCACCACATTTTACAAGTTGGCCATGCCCACCCAGTCACATGGCTGGCAAGCCACTCCCACAAAGCCACACCTACAGTAGAGGTTCTAAAAAAATTTGAAACCCACCACTGGTATAGCCTATGCTCTCCTGCTTGACCAAGCTGTTGTACTAAAGACCTCCGAGGTCTCTTCCAACTCTGTTATTCTGTTATTTTTCACCTGGTTGTTCCATTTGGACCACATAATGGCTTCCTTGTTAATGCTGAATTTGATGCTTGCAGATTTCTCCCTTGCTAAGCTTCCAAATTTCACTCTGGTGGCTGACCTATTAGGCAACCACAACCAGCTCAGGATGTCAAAGTCAGCCATCAAATTTCCATTTCCATCTGCATACATTCCATCCATGGTGTTATTGTAGATATGGGGGTCCTTCAGGAAAGGTGGAGCTACAGAGAGGAGATGGAACAATGTAGAAGATACATTATCAGTTTGTTATCTCAGTTATCTGCATCTATAATGGTGTATATAAATCACTTTATGTTACAAAGGGAATGGTTTCATTCTGAATGTGTTTGCTTTCAGAATTTGGGGTAGATATAATCAATCTATAGGGCAGTGCATTGGTTAAGAGGCAGGGCTTATTGACTGGAAATTCACAGCTCAGGTTCAAAACCTGGTCACCAGGTGACAGGATGAGCTGCCGTCCTTGCCCCAGCTCCTGCCAACCTACCAGTTCGAAAACATTCAAATGTGAATAGCTAAATAGGTGCCACTTCAGTGGGAAGGTAAGAGTGCTTCATGATGTCATGCCAGCCACATGACTGCAGAACTGCTCCCTTCTGCACTGTGGCACAGTGGTTAGAATGCAGTACTGCAGGCTACTTCTGCTGACTGCTGGCTGCCTGCAATTTGGTAGTTTGAATCTCACCAGGTTCAAGGTTGACTCATCCTTCCATCCTTCCAAGATGGGTAAAACGAGGACCGAGATTATTGGGGGCAAGATGCTGACTTTGTAAACCACTTAGAGAGGGCTGTAAAAGCACTGTGAAGTGCTATATAAGTCTACATGCTATTGCTATTGCTATAGTTGGCAACGACTAGCAGAGTAAAATTTCATGGCTAGCTTATTGATTCTGGCAGATTTTGGGCCCCATTCAAATGATGCAATGAAAGATAATGGTAATGTAGGAAATACAACGAGAATTTCCTTCCTCAGATATCTTGAAACTGAGTAAAGAAAATCTCCATGCACAGAAAAAGAAGATGTCAGCATTCCAAATATCATGCAGAAATAAATCAGAGTCCAAGGCAGGGTTATCTTTAAAGCTCCAATTTAATAAAACAGACATGTTGGCACATCTGTGAAATTCCAACTCTGATTTAACTTCCTGGAATTCCACCCAGTTGAAAGTTCATAATCTTGTGCCCACTCCCATAAATCCATCACATGGTCCAATCTTCTTCTTCGACCCCAACAACTCCACCCAGCTGGTTCCGGTCAGGTGCAGAGGTGTGGAGACAAAAGATGACCTTGGGCTTCTATAAAGGAATGACAACAACACATTCCACAATTCTACTCCTTTCTATTCTCCCCCTCCCAATTACTACAATATTGAAACAGTATAGTGAAATGAAAGAAAGTGTGGCAGGCCAAAGATTCCTAAAGGGACTGCTGCAGGCCTGACAGAAGAGCGGTAATGGTATGCGACCCCAATTACATTCATGGAATGTAAATGCAGCAGTGCATGCACTGTTTGGAGAGAAATATAAAGAATGGATTTTGGAATTGCTAAACCTCTCTATGGAGAATTCTCAGTCCTCCAGGTCACGGTTGTCCCAAAGGTGGGTTGAGAAATCGGACTTTCTCAATTTTTTCCTTGGAAAATGTTTAGCTTTTCATCCAAAAAAACTCCTTCAGAACCTTCTTGGATGAGAAGCAAAATATTTCCCAAGGAAACCGCCTCTCCATGAAAGTCCAATTGCCTTTTGGAAAAACTATCTTTATATATACATACAATATATACAATAGTAGAGTTGGAAGGGACCTTGGAGGTCTTCTAGTCCAACCCCCTGCCTTGGCAGGAAACCCTATACCATTTTAGACAAATAGCTATCCAACATCTTCTTAAAGACTTCCAGTGTTGGGGCATTCACAACTTCTGGAGGCAAGCTGTTCCACTGATTAATTGTTCTAACTGTCAGGAAGTTTTCTCCTCAGTTCTAAGTTGCTTCTCTCCTTGATTAGTTTCCACCCATTGCTTCTTGTCCTACCCTCAGGTGCCTTGGAGAATAGTTTGACTCCCTCTTCTTTGGCAACCCCTGAGATATGGAACACTGCTATCATGTCTCCCCTAGTCCTTCTTTCTCTTAAGCTAAACATACCCAGTTCCTGCAACCGTCTTCATATGTTTTAGTCTCCAGTCCCCTAATCATCTTTGTTGCTCTTCTCTGCACTCTTTCTAGAGTCTCCAGAATCTTTTTGGGGCCAAACCTGTCAGATTCAACCAGGGGTGAATGCACCGTATTCGGAAGTTGCCTTAACTGCATTAGTAAAGATGCCAGGTATTAACACTTCGAACTGTTATCTAAAATCTATGACCCTCTGTTGTGCCATGCAATTTATATTAGCCTAGAACTGATTTCCTGCTTTGGCTTTTTAAATCACATGGCACAGCTGCCCACACTGCTGGTTGGTTTATTTAAATGGTGCATTTGGTAGCAGGCTCCGCCCACCACCCATGTCATTTTGACACTCTGCGCATGTACGGAATTGAGCAAGGTACCACGCTATACTGTACCTGTGCATTCCGTTTTTGAATGCATGCGCTAAATGTAGAACCATTTACTCTTGGTAGCAAATTAATTTCATTTTATTAGACCCCTGTGTTCAATCCATTTATTTCACCCTTTTGTATGGGATACAAGGGAATACCTGCCAGTAGAGTTGAAGGGCTTTTGAGGCCTTTTCTAACCCCTTTTGCCTCGCCATTAACCCTGAGGGATTGAGAGGCAAATAGGCTATCCTCATCTTTTAAAGACTTCCAGTGTTGGGGCATTCACAACTTCCTGATGGCAACTTTGTAAGTTAACTGATGAATTGTTCTACTGTCGAGAAGATTTCTCAATCTTCTTCTAAGTTGCAGAATCTCCCTTGATTTCTCCTTTCTTGTTCTGAACACCTTATCTGGCCTTGGAGACAGACTTGAGGCAGACTTTGCATATGACCCCTGACATATTGAAAATGCTATCATGTCTCCCCTGAGCTGCTCCATCTCTTAAGGTAGAAATATTTAAAACCATTATATCTGGTCCTTTTCTTTGTTTGGATAAGAAAAGAAAAAATACTGTGGGTATATCGGAAAGGGAAATCACTATATATTATCTCCATAGTGAGGTCCCATAAAGCTGTTGTGATCCAAAACTTTCCCTAGTATTCCAAGTGTGGCCTTACTCAAGAGCATTTAAATGATTCTTCTTGATGCCCTCTGTGTTGGCTTTTTTGGCAGCTTGCTGCACACTGCTGGCTCATATAATCGGTAATAAGTATTCCCGCTGCGAAAGATGTAAACTCTGCATAGTAAACAAACACGTTGATCTGCACAGTTACACTTTTTGTACCACCTAAAGCAGCAAATCAAATAGTCGAACCTTACTCTTTTCACCATTGAATTTCATTTCATTAGATAGTGGCTGTGCAAAGTTCAACACAAATGCCATTCCGTGCCATGGACAGGAGGGAAAGTCCTAATGAAATTTCCCTCCATTATCAGTGTCTGCAGGATTGAAGAATAGGCCCATTTGAAGGCATGGTCCACCGAAAGTATTGGAGCAATTTAAGTTAATGCCCAAGTATTGGGCTCTCTTCTTTTGGGGAATCTCCGGGAGAAAAAAGGAAACTGAGTTTTATCATTCATGGATGGTGAAGTAAAAGTGTAGCTGATCTGAAAGTGAAAACATTTATGAATGAGCTGCCCATAAGATGGTAGAATGCCTTGGTAAGGCCACATTTGGAATACTGCATTTTCTTTGTTTGTCGCCACGAAAGAAAAAATATGTGGGATATCGGAAAGGGAAACAGTGATGGCGAATATCCATAGTGAGGTGCCATAAAGTGTTGTGATCCACACACCCTAGAACCGTTTTCTCAGAGGCAAATATATAATCGTAATAAGGCATTCCTGCCCTGCGAAAGATGTAAACTGTGCATAGTAAACAAACACGTTGATCTGCCAGCATTTGTGAAAACAGAAACCTTTTTAAAAGATAGTCGAAATTCTTGCCGTTCAGTAAGGTGGGTTGTGCAAAAACAACACAAATGCCTTTATAGGAGCACTGGGGAGGGAAAGTCCTAAAAAAATGCCTCCCCATTATCAGTGTCTGCTTCAAGGGACCCCGGAGGATTCCCTGAAGTATTGGAGCAATTTAATAATGCCCAAGTATTGGGCACCCTCTTTGGGGACCTCCGAGCAAAAAAAGGAAATCACTTCCGGTTTGCTCAGAGGATGGTGAAGTTAAAAGTGTAAGCTGATCTGAAAGGCTTCAGGGAATGAGCCTCTGGATGGTCCCTGAAAAAGCCTCCGTAGCATTAGAGCTCAGATAATGACTGGATGACTCCAGACTACTTACACTACAACCCCATGGTTTTCAATAGCAAAGTTCCCATTTAGGCAACAAAAACGGAATGCACAGATACAAAAAGGCGATACCTTGCTCAACGTAAAAACTGGGGGATCTTGGTGTCCTAGTGGACAACCATTTAAATAGGAGCAGCAGTGTGCAGCAGCTGCCAAAAAAGCCAACACAGTTCTTGCATCAACAGAGGGATAGAACGCCCGATCACGTGAAGTGTTAATACCACTTTATAATCCCCCCCACTTGTGGCCACGCAGAGGGAATAAAAGTTCTGGTTCGCCACATATAAAAAAGATGTGAGACTCTAGAAAGAGTGCAGAGAAGAGCAACAAAGATGATTAGGGGACTGGAGACTAAAACATATGAAGAACGGTTGCAGGAACTGGGTATGTTTAGCTTAAGAGAAAGAAGGACTAGGGGAGACATGATAGCAGTGTTCCAATATCTCAGGGGTTGCCACAAAGAAGAGGGAGTCCAACTATTCTCCAAGGCACCTGAGGGTAGAACAAGAAGCAATGGGTGGAAACTAATCAAGGAGAGAAGCAACTTAGAACTGAGGAGAAATTTCCTGACATTTAGAACAATTAATCAGTGGAACAGAAATTGCCTCCAGAAGTTGTGAATGCCCCAACACTGGAAGTCTTTAAGAAGATGTTGGATAGCCATTTGTCTGAAAAAGGTATATAGGGTTTCCTGCCTAGGCAGGGGGTTGGACTAGAAGACCTCCAAGGTCCCTTCCAACTCTACTATTGTATTGTATTGTAATGACGCCTAATGATATGGTACTGAAAAAGTAGCATTAGAGCTCAGATAATGACTGGATGACTCCAGACTAGCTTGATGGACACAATGGGACAGGACAACACTAGAAGGCAAGACAAGAAGCAATGTATGGAAACTAATCAAGGAGAGAAGCAACCCAAAACTAAGGAAAACATTCCTGACAGTGAGAATAATAAACCAATGGAATGACTTGCCTTCAGAAGTTGTGGGTGTTCCTGAGAAAACGGAAGCAGAAAGATCAGTTGGAAAAACAGCAGGCTCTGCTGAGCCATACGAAAATCCAGCTGGACAAACTGCTGTAGGGAAGTCTTCATACTGGAGGGATGAGGAAGAAGAATAGACATCTTGGATGACCAAGAGGAACCAGCAGTTCCTCAGTAGGTCAGAGAAAAGCTCTTCAAACTGGCAGCGGAGGGCAGCGGCCATAACTAAATGACCGCTACAAAGCTGGAGCATCCAGACTAAGCTATTTGTGCAGGAGTGGTGTTGGAACGGACTGTTGAAACCAGGTGATTGATTAGCCAACTCACAGGTAAAAAAGAAAATCTGATTTTCACCTTAAAAAGGGTCCCCAGAGTTGAATCAGTGGCTAAGCTGGCTTTTGGGGAATTTTATTGAAGAAAAAGGAGGTAGCGGAGGTTAAAACACTAAAACCTCAGAGGATTTTTGTTTTCTGCAGTTTGGAGGTGAAGAAATTAAATCATAAAAAGAAAGAGCCCAGGGAGACGTTCCTTTTCTCCTTACTTTATTACATTTTTTTGTGGATTTAAAGTACTTTTGACAGCTAATACAAGCTGTTGGATTGTATTGTGGGTTGGAAAGAGCCATTTATTGGCAAGAAGAAAGTACTACATCAGCTAGTGAAAGAAAGAAAACGTGAGTGCAGCTGTGAAGTGTGACCTTGGCTACAGGAAAAGATATTTTGAAACTGTGAGAATCTTTAAGGAGTATCTGTTTTTGTAACATTATTTGGCTGCAACTGTTTATAGCTGTGACAGAGAAAAAAAACCACCACCTTGGACTGGACTGGATTAATTCTAAAATTGAGCAATAGAATTAAGAAGACCCTAAATTGTGGTATAACCCAAAAATTTAAAAATCTGTTAAAATAGTTAAATTTGTATTATGGAGATTTGGATGTATGATGAATTAATTATTTGGGGGTGCTGAAAAGTGCGTGTGAGACATTAATTGGTAAAAAAAAAAGAAAATCAGAGGGAGCACACAGAGCAAAAAATAGGAGAAGAGGGGGGTAAAAGAGGGCACAAATGAGGAACAGGAAGACAATATGGAAGAAAAAAGAATTGAAATAAAATGCAGATAGATGATTTCACTGGGATTTATAGTAACAAAGGAAAAGCAGACAAGGGGAAAGATCCCCCTCCCCCCAAAAGAAACCGCCAAACAGTAAAGAAGGGAGAACAGGGAAAACTCTGGAGAAAATTACCAGAATAATAAAATTAAATACTCTGAAGAAAAGGTACAATAACCATAAAAATAGGAAAAAGAAAAAGAAGTTAGGAGAAAGGGGAGAAGAATACTGCATTCATTTCTGGTCGCCACGATGTAAAAAAGATGTGGAGACTCTAGAAATAGTGCAGAGAAGAGCAACAAAGATGATTAGGGGACTGGAGACTAAAACATATGAAGAACGGTTGCAGGAACTGGGTATGTTTAGCTTAAGAGAAAGAAGGACCAGGGGAGACATGATAGCAGTGTTCCAATACCTCAGGGGTTGCCACAAAGAAGAGGGAGTCAAACTATTCTCCAAGGCACCTGAGTGTAGAACAAGAAGCAATGGGTGGAAACTAATCAAGGAGAGAAGCAACTTAGAACTGAGGAGAAACTTCCTGACAGTTAGAACAATTAATCAGTGGAACAGCTTGCCTCCAGAAGTTGTGAATGCCCCAACACTGGAAGTCTTTAAGAAGATGTTGGATAGCTATTTGTCTGAAACGGTATAGGGTTTCCTGCCTAGGCAGGGGGTTGGACTAGAAGACCTCCAAGGTCCCTTCCAACTCTACTATTGTATTGTATAAGAAGAAAAATGATTAGAAGTGGAATTCTTGAGAGGCCAAGAGAAAATGGTTAAAAGAGGAAGAAAGGAAAAAAAAGAGTAATATTAGTAGATGAAAGGAAATAGTAGTAAGATGGTTAATATTATGTAGCTAATTAAGAAATAAAGAAATTATAGTAATTATAGTTAATTGTGGGGAAAAATGAAAGAAATGCTATGTTAAAATTGAATTAGAGGATATACGTTGTTTATAGTAAAATAGATCAATGGAGGAAATATGAAATGATAATTTGGTGTAACTTTGAAGGGGCAATTGAAGATATTGTTTATGTATTAAGAAAAATAAGCATAAAAATAATGAAAAATTATGAAAACATTAGGAAAAATAATGGAAGAGAATAATTTGGCTGAAAATGGAAACAGAATTATGATATAAAATGGATTATGTAAATGAGAGGATGTAAAAGAAAGGACCCGGACAACACTTTGTTTATATCATATGTGAAAATTTGTATTAGAAAATAAAAACCTTGAAACAAGAAAAAAGAAATCACTACATCCATCACTACAGGCTTTTAAAAAAGCATCTCATCAATAGACATTATGAGGACTAAAATTGAGAGGAAATCCAAGTTTCTTGTAGGAGATGACCAGGCTGAGCCCAAGGAAGGAGTCAAGCATGTAATCAGTCTCAAGTCACTTCATGCCCAGAAGTGATCTACAGTAAATTCAGCCCTCCTTGAATTCCATCAATTTCTTATCTACCGCCATTTTCGCCTAGTCTGTTAGTAGTTCAGATTCTTATATATAGAGAGCTAGCAAGGAATAAACTTGTAGTCTTTTGAATAGCTTCACTTCCTGATATCTTGTGCCGGACACCCCCTCTTAGGAGAAGTGAGCAGGAGACCCTATACCATTTCAAATAAATGTTGTCTAGTCTCTTTTTGAAAGCCTCCAGTGATGGAGCACCCACAACTTCTGAAGGCAACTTGATTGCTCTTGATGAACACTGATTCTCAGCTCACCCCCCCCAGACATTACATACTCTTTAGGGCAGGGGTGTCCAAATTGGGAACTTTAAGACTTGTGGACTTTCCCAGAATTCCCCAGCCATTGCTGGGGAATCTGGGAGTTGAAGTCCACAAGTCTTAAAGTTCCCAAGTTTGGACACCCCTTTCTTTAGGGCTCTAATGCTGGGAAAGATGGATGAAAAAAAATAGAAGAAGACAATGACTAGCAGCAAGGTGGATGGTCTCAGATGCAGCACCAATGAGTGCACTGTTGGAGGACCTAAAAGATTAGGTTAGAAATAGATTCCCATTGAGAAAATCTAGATGTGTGGTCATCAGGATTAAAAAAAAAACAATTAAAGGCATGTAATCAATCAATCAACATCAAACAATGGACTGAAATAAAACAACTGATGGAAACTAATCAAGGAGAAAAGCAACCGAGAACAGTGAGAGCATTCAACCAGTAGAACAATTTGACTTCAGAAATTGTGGATGCGCCATCACTTGAGGCTTTCAAAAAGAGATTGATCAACCGTTTATCTGAAATGGTACAGGTTTTCTGTTCTAGCAGGTGGTTCGACTAGAGAAGACCACCAAGGTCCCTTCCAACTCTTGTTATTATATATATATATATATTTTGAGTTTAGAAATCTGAGTCCATAAATACGCAGCATTTGTGGACATTTCTGAGTAAAAGTCTCATATGAGGAAAACAGTAAACTACCCTTCCACTCACATACCTGTGCTATTTTGTATATGCCCAATATAGCAGCAATGTGGATGGATATGTCAGAATCCGCCTCTTCCAGGAGAACCAGCATGTTTTTCTTCCTTCCACAACTGTAGTTGGGAACATTGGCCTCTCCAGTTGACAGCAGGTCCAAGAGACCATCCAAAGTCATTCTTCTGTTCCTAAAGTTGTCTTGGAGATTGTATCCCAGAGTGATGTTGGGTAAGAGCTGGGCATCTTTGTTGATCTCCTGAATGGCAAAAAGGAAGGACAGAATTTTCCAGTACATCACATCTCCTTCCCTGAAAATATATGCACATTGTGTCATCATTCTGCATTGAGGAAAAGTAATGTTCCTGAATTAAGGATCCCTGATTGATTCCACATTTCTGCATCACTGAATTAAAATAGAATTGTAGACTCTAAGACTCTAGGAAGAGTGCAGAGAAGAGCAACAAAGATGATAAGGGACTGGAGGCTAAAACATACAAAGAACAATTGCTGAAAATGAGTATGTCTAGTTTAAAGAAGAGAAGGACTAGGATGACATGATAGCAGTGTTCCAATATCTCAGGGGCTGCCACAAAGAAGAGGGAGTCAACTTAATCTCCAAAGCACCTGAAGGCCAGACAAGGAATAATAGATAGAAACTGACCAAGGGGAGATTCAACCTGGAAATAAAGAGAAATTTTCTGACAGTGAGAACAATCAACCAATGGAACAGAAGTTGCCTTCGGAAGTTGTGGAAGCTTCATCACTGGGAACTTTCAAGAAGAGACTGGACTGCCATCTGTCAGAAATGGTATAGGAACTCCTGCTTGGGTGGGGGTTGGACTAGATGACCTTCCAACTCTGTTAATCTGTTAAAACCCCCTGAAAGTTTTAAAGAATAGATTGGACAACCATTTGTCTGAAATAGTGTAGGGCTTCCTGCCTGAGCAGGGGGTTGGACTAGAAAACTTCAAAGATTTTTCCTGTAACTCTGTTATTCTATTAGAACTGAAACAACTGGGACAATTTGTAAATCAAAGACTGTGTCTTAGCCCCCAAAATGTTCCTGGTATTGATAAGGCATCTCTCTACCTTCCTGGGTCTTATGAAATGGCTTTCTAACAGTCCAGTCACTTTATCACTGAATGAATGTATAGATTGTGTGGAATTGTCTGTATATGTAACAGATCAGAAGAAAAGCTATGCGAAGAAGGAAACTATGTGAAAAATTGTACTCAATTATTAGCTCCTGTATACCCTCAAATGAAAGGGTATAATCTCTTTCTATGTTTCTTTGCATTTCCACCTTGCTCCCTTGGTTTGAATCTCCTGAGAATACTCATGTACTCAGTGTCCCTTGTGGGATGCATTTTTGCATATTTGCCTTATGAATTTTATGAAGTGATTGGATGCCATCTTGCTTATCTATTCCATCAATCCTGTTTGTCTATTTTGCATTCTGTTTTTATTAGTTTTGTCTGTGTTGATATTGTGAGCTGCCGAGAGCTGCTTTGGAGTTGAGTGGTGCTCAAATCTAATAAAATAAATGAGTCAATTAATCAAAATAGAGCTGGAAGGGACCTCTAGTCCAATCCCCTGCTCAAGCACTATACCACTTCAGACAAGTGACTGTCCAATCTCTTCTTAAAAACCTCTACCCACAACTTCCGAAGGCAAGCTGTTCCATTGGTTAATTATCCTCACTGTTAGGAAGTTTCTCCTTAGTTCTAGGCTGCTTCTCTCCTTTATTGGTTTCCATCCATTTGTTGCGGCAGACTGTGGCAGGAAACCTCAGTCAGCCTAACATAGGATGCGAGACCACAAGGTAAAAGAGAAACAGGTTTTTTTAATGATGCATCAGAGTTCAGAGCGTTTAACACTGCAAAGTCTGAACTGTCCTGGGTAGGCCAGGACAGAACTTTAATACCCCTTCAGACGTGTTGGGGGTTCCATAGGCGTGTTTGTCCAAAGGGAAAAAGGAAGGTCAAGGGGAGGTACATTCGGTCAAGGGGAGGTACATTTTAGATTCATCATCATCACAACCTTTACAGTAAAATGTTACAAATATACTCCTTGACATTTAACAAAAACAGAAGTGAATTTGTTGATTTCAAGAAAAGAGAAGTTGAAAATGTTAACATTATACAGAATAACAGAAAAACAGAAATAATGTGTTAGCCTAGGCGATCTCTACATAAAGGTGAGTAAAATACTAAGCGCTACTTCCTTATTTCTTATCTTACAACATCTGTTTTTCTCTTTGCCCTTCCATAAAGTGTTTCCTAAGCGATGTGTCACTAAAATGCGTAATCTTTCCTATGCCAGCTACAGAAGTCCTTTTAATATGCAGACTTAATTAATGTTTTTATGAAGAAGTTCTATCAAGGAGTCTAGGGGCTCCTATACCCTTTAAATGAGGGGGTTATTTACCTGCTGCCACATTCCCCCCTGTTGAAACTTCACCTGTATGTGATAACTTACTGAGGAGTTTCATAAGCACCGTTGGGATCATCCCAAGTACGCCGGAGAGGGGGCTCCTCCTTTTCTTGCCGTAGCAAGGTGACATACTCACCTTCCAAGTCACACAAAGCTAAGGCCTTTACAGAGGCCCTTTTTTAGTGGATTCCTTACTAGTAGGTGTGACTTTGGCTCGTTTGTGTCTGGTATGTCTGATACCAGAAATTGGTACCTGAGTGGGCCTTAGCAAGTGGCACATAATGGATGAGTTGTAAATATCATTGGGGGCCCATTTTGTACCATTGGGGTCTATTCTGCATTGCCAAAAGTTAGTCTTTTCATACTCACAAGGGGAGAGCCCTTTCTCCTTATGGCATTCGGGGAACCAAGAATCACTATGAAGGAACTGTTTTCCCCCTGGACCGTACACAAAACACTCCTCACAGGGTGGAAAGGGGCCCGGCCCCATAGTTTCGTATACGGGGCGTGTCCCATTCCCCCCTGTTGGAGGGTCAACCGACTCGGGGAAGTCCTCAGACAGAACGAGAGGAGGGTCCTGGGCACGCAAAAGTCGGTACAAATACATAGAGTTAATTACAATTGAAATAAGAAGAAGAACGACTACCACCCAGACAGTAGGCATAAGGCCTCGTCTGATCCAGGCCGTTTGGCGCAGGCGCTGGGTGGCTTCCATCGAGCTATTTGGAACGTCGGGATGAGCGAAGAGTCCACGGGAGACGTCGTGCGTTGCCCGTGCGATGGGTGATCACGCCTGGTAGATCACCTGCAGGGGGTGGAGAGCGTTGGTCACCTGTCCGTGGAGAGACAGCGTCCCGAGTGTCGTCAAGAGAGGTGACAGTCCTCAAGTCGGGGTTCTGATGACGACGCAGAGTGAGCTTCAAGGGATCGTGTGGGTTGCTGGCAACGTGCCACTGGGAAGTTGCTGCCAACTTAACTCGCGACCAATGGATCCACGACTTGATTTCAGCAACCTTAACAGCAAGGGGAGAACATATGACAACAGTATATGGTCCTTTCCACTTGGGGCCCAACGGTTCCTTTTTCCAGTCCTTGACCCAGACCTCCTGGCCAGGGTGGAAGAAATGGACCGGAGTGGTAACAACATGTGGCCGACAGGTCAATACATATTTTTGCAATTGGAGGACTATGGCATTCAGGGCTTGCAATTGTTTAATTTTAATGGAGTCAGCTACCTGAGCGGTCGGGTGCAAATTAGGGGCCAAGAGGTTGGGGACCCGCCCATACAACAACTCGAAGGGCGAGAGACCAAGACCCTTGCTTGGAGCACAGCGAACCGCCAAGAGAGCCATAGGCAGGGCATCTGGCCACTTAAGGTGGGTTTCTTGGCAAATTTTAGCAACCTTGTCCTTAATAGTGCGGTTCCATCTTTCTATAAAGCCGCCAGAAGTAGGGTGGAACGACGAATTCAGCTTCCAGGTGATCCCTAAGATAGAAGCCACCTGTTGCGTGGCCTTATGAATAAATTCCGGGCCATTGTCAGAAGAAATACGAGACGGGAGGCCATAACGAGGGATTATAAGACACATGAGGGCACGTGTCACCTCGAAGGCCTTCTTCGTCCTAGTGGGGACACATTCAGGCCAGCCAGTATACGTGCATGCTAAGACTAACATGGCATTGTATGGACCTGACCTAGGCATGTCTGTAAAGTCAATCATTAAAGAGTCAAAAGGATAGGATCCCCTTGGTTGGTGTCCCTGGGGAAGAGAAGGACCCTGTCGAGGATTATTGGCAGCACAAATTTGACATCTGGCACACACACTAGCTGCCATACTAGGAAGGTGCTCAATGTAGACTTCTCTGGCCAAAGCATTTTGTAGGGCAGTCTTTCCCAGATGTAGGTTCCTATGAAGGGAGGTAACTGCTTCCCATGCCAAATGTTGAGGAACAAAAACTCTGTTGTCAGGTAAGACCCACCATCCTTCCTGAAGATGGGCTCCTATGGCCATGGCCTGTTGGATTTCTTGGTTCGAATAGGAAGGTGGATGGGATGAGTCTGGGGTCCACAAGGTAAGGCATGTAGCTTGTAAGTTCAGAGGGCGGAGAGCAGCGGCACGGGCCGTGCGGTCAGCTTTATTGTTGCCTCGCTCAGTGTCCGTGGTGCCTTTCTGATGTCCCCTTACATGCATAACGGCCACTTCCTTAGGTGCCCAGACACTGTCCAATAACCTCAGAATCTGTGGGCCATATTTAATATCTTTTCCTCCTGCTGTGATAAGCCCCCTTTCTTTGTAAAGGGCCCCATGGACCTGTACAGTAAGGAAGGCATACTTGGAGTCTGTGTAAATATTGACTCGGAGGCCTTGAGCTAATTCCAGAGCCCGTGTGAGAGCATGTAGTTCAGCCAATTGAGCGCTGGTGCCTGGGGGAAGGGGCTCTGCTTCCCATATCTCCTCGAGAGCGACAATTGCATAGGCTGCCTTGCGGGTTCCCTCATGGAGAAAACTGGTGCCATCTGTGTATAGAGAAGCTTCAGGGCGAAGGAGGGGCTCATCCTTCAAGTCGGGGCGACTGGCATAGGTCTCAGCAATGGTTTGTAAACAATCATGGGTAGTTTGGGCATCAGGTTCAGGTAGAAGAGTAGCTGGGTTGAGGGCGTGGGATTGGATCAATGTAACAGCAGGATTGTGAGTAATCAGGCCTTGGTATTTGAGCATCCGTGGATTTGTGAGCCATTGATGGCCTTTTCGGTCCAAGACAGCCTTAAGGGCATGTGGGGTGTATATATTCAGGTCCTGGCCAAAAGTCAATTTATTAGCCTCGTGGGTAAGGAGGGCCGTGCCAGCAACAGCTTTCAGGCAGGCAGGCCATCCTTTTGCTACAGGGTCCAACTGTTTGGACAGATAGGCCACAGGACGGTGCCAGGTACCAAATTTCTGAGTTAACACTCCCACAGCCATGTTCTGTTTTGTGTCCACAAACAAATGAAAAGGCTTGTCCAAATCCGGAAGGCCCAAGCTGGGTGCTTGGGTAAGAGCTTGCTTAAGCTGCAAGAAGCTGGCTTGTTCCTCTTTTCCCCATTGCATAGGTTCTTTTTCATGTCCTCTTGTGGCATCATACAATGACTTAGCTAACAGGGCAAAATTAGGGATCCAAATACGACAGAAGCCTGCTGCCCCCAGAAAGCCTCTCAGCTCCTTGCGATTCTTGGGGATTGGTAATTGGCAAATAGCCTCTTTCCGTTCATGCCCCAATGCCCTTTGGCCTTGTTGTATATCATAGCCCAAATATCTGACCTCTGTCTGGACTAACTGAGCCTTCTTCCTAGAAGCCTTGTATCCCCTCTCCATTAACAAATTCAACAGAGCTGATGTGTTTTTGTGACAGTGCTCCTGGTTGTGTCCGGTGACTAATAAGTCGTCTACATACTGAAGCAATACATCAGGCCGAGGGATTTGTAATAACTCAAGGTCTTTTGCCAGGGCTTCTCCAAACAGAGTGGGGGAGTTCTTAAAACCTTGTGGGAGACGAGTCCAGGTGTACTGTTGCTTGCGACCCGTGACAGGGCTTTCCCACTCAAAGGCAAACAAGTGCCTACTCTTGCGATGTATGGGGATGGAAAAGAAGGCATCTTTCAGATCAATGACGGAAAACCACTTAGCAGTTGGAGGAATCAGACCCAACAGTACATATGGGTTTGGGACAGTCGGATGTATGGTCACTGTAGCCAGGTTTACGGGGCGTAGATCTTGCGCCATGCGAAAGCGACCCTCACCCTTAGGGATAGGGAGAATCGGGGTGTTCCATTTAGAATCAGTAGGAACCAGAATATGGTTGTCCAAATACAGATCAATGACTTCTTGGATGGCTGCCACTATGGGTCTGGGGTAGGGTCTTTGACGAATCCTGACAGGGTTTTTAAAGGGGAGTTCTTCCACTATGATAGGTGGGTGATGAGCTGCAAAGCCAGGGGGGTTGTCCTCCGCCCACAATTCGGGGACCTTGAATTCACGCCACTTTTCTCCTGGTACTTGCATGATGGTCATAATTCTCCAAGCCTCCTCCCGTTTTACAAAGCAGGGGCTGTAGGAGTGAACGCTTCTGAGGGCCCCCTGTGGCCCCTTGGATGTTGATAGATTGATTAGAGAGGGGGCCCAAGGGTTTGGTAAGCACGGAGCGGGTAGCCCCTGTGTCAACAAGGAAGGGAATTTCTGTGCCCCCAATTTTAATATGGACCATAGGTTCAGGGAGGCTGCTGGAACCCGGTCGGTTTCAATCTTCCTCTTCTAAGTGGCCCAACTGCATAAGGGGGGCAGGGGGAAAGAAGCCTCTTCTGCCTCCGCGCCCCCGATTAGTGGGGCGGAGACGAGGGTCTCTGGGTGGTCTGGGTCGTCCAGATCCTCTTGCTGGCCCCTCTGCGCCGTCCCTAGCCTTTTGGGGGCACTCCTCCCTCCAGTGTCCATATTGATGACAGTAAGCACATTGATTGCGTCCCAAGGGCCCTCCACTCTCCCTTCCTCTCATTCTTCCCTCTCCTGGTGGCAGCGTCATGAAGGCAGCTGCCAGAAGTTCAGCTTTACGTTGCATTTTGGACTCCTTCTTCTTCTCCTCCACAGCTTCCCTGTTGACAAACACCTTGCGTGCCACTTCCACTAGCTCACTCATGGGCTTGCCCAAGGCACCTTCTAGCTTTTGAAGCTTCCGACGGATGTCTGAGGCGCTTTGGGAAATGTAAGCCATAGCCAACATGCGAGCATTTTCAGGCGAAGTGGGGTCTATGGGAGTATACATTTGGTAGGCATCAATGAGTCTGGTATAGAATGCCTCGGGGCTTTCATTTGGCTCCTGATGGACGAGGGAGGGCTTTGACATGTTGGTAGTTGGTTTGCCAGCCATTCGGATGGCCCTGACAATTAACTGCTGGAGTTGACGCAATTCAGCCATCTGGCGGGGCTCATAAGGGTCCCAATGGGGATCCTGAGATGGAAAACGTCTCTCAATAAACTGGGCCAAAGTGGTCTGAGCAGGGACATCCGGCTTTAAAATCTGGCCAATTGCTATTCGAATCTTTTCCCTTTCTTCTGGGTTGAACAAAGTGGCAAGCAGCTGTTGGAGATCCCTCCAGTTCGGGTTATGGGTGTCCATGATGGTTTTAAACAGATCAGCTACATCATTTGGCTTTTCACTAAAGGGTCCATAATGGAGCTTCCAATTAAGGAGGTCTGATGTAGAAAAAGGAACGTGCTGAAACAGAGGACTGGTCAGCACTTTGGTAGGGTCATCTCGATCCACTAGGAGCTGATCCACCCTTCTCAAGGGGGCCGTAAGGGCTGTTTCAGTTTTTCTTGCCCTGGTACGGGTAGAAATGGGGGGATCCTGACTTTCCCTCATGGGTATGCCTCCACTTGCTTCCATCCCTTCCCCCTCTTCTGCTTCTTTTTTTTTGCTTCTGGGGATACTGGTCTTTCAGAGGAAGCCAGGTCCTGGGAGCCTTTGAAGGAGCTGGTGGCTGAGAGTAGGGGGGTTAGGTCATCCAGCCTTTCTTCCATCCATGTAACCCCCGAAGTTCCGCTTGAGCTTATGCTGCGTGGACGGGCACCTGAACGGTGCACTTGGGGTACTAACGCTGGCACCGGGGGTGGCCTGGCCACAGCCAATCGAGGTGCTTCCACCTGAGAGACTTCATAAGGTGGGGGATGGGGCACTTCTTCTGGAGCACTGGCCACTATGGGAGGAACCACTTTTATTTTCGGGCGTTTCAGCGTCAGTGTACGAGACAGCATAACGTTGACTGCTTTGGCTTGGCATTTTTTCATCCAGGGAGGGGGTCTTCGCACCAGGAAATACCACACATCTATGTAAGGAGCCTGGTCAGGGTGGCCTAATTCGGGGTGAAACACCAGCTGATGGACTTTTAGAGTAATTTGGGGATCAAATGTGCCTGTGGCTGGCCAATCAAAGCCAAAAGTGGGCCATTCAGAAGTGCAAAATACCCTGAGTTTGTGCCTACTCCACCTGATGCCATAGTCCTGAGACATAAATTCAGCCTTAAAATGGTCTAACATACATTGGAGGGGGGTCTGGGGTGTACTTTCACTGCCACCCATGGTCCTCCCGGGGCCCCAGACAAAACAAATAGTTTTCACTCACACGTCCGACCCACGGTCCCGGTTCACCACGGCCACCAATGGGAACTGCGAACGTAACACCTTTACACACACACAAACAATCGTCCGACCCAGGGAGCCCGATCACCAGGGTCACCGTAGGGAACTGCGGACGCTCACGCACCTGCTACTGGCCCAGGGTGCCCGATCAACAGGGTCACCGTAGGGAACCGCAATAGCCTCAGAAAACACTTATGCTTAGACAATCCACCCAGAGGTACCTATTCAGTTAGCGTCGGGGGATCAGCCCGCGCCTCCGGTTCACTAAGGAATCCGGGGTTCTAGTCTAGCTCTTTAACGAGTCCAGATCAACTTCAGGGGAGAGGGGTCCCGCAATACTTGCCTGTCTGAATCCCCTTGTCCCAGCTGGCCGGCGTCTGTGAGCTCCTGGTCTCTGGTCCTTTCACGTGGTTCTTGGAGTCGTCAGCCGCAGGTGCCGCGGCCCCCCAGTCCTCTGGAAAGCCCCTCGGAACAAAGGTCCGTTGGCGCCAGGGGGAAGTCCCTAGGAGCAGCCGGGCGAGCGGCACTGGGCCGACACACCAGAGGGTCCCAAAAACCCCTCACAGTCCCGGCTTAGAGTCGCCAGAAATGTTGCGGCAGACTGTGGCAGGAAACCTCAGTCAGCCTAACATAGGATGCGAGACCACAAGGTAAAAGAGAAACAGGTTTTTTTAATGATGCATCAGAGTTCAGAGCGTTTAACACTGCAAAGTCTGAACTGTCCTGGGTAGGCCAGGACAGAACTTTAATACCCCTTCAGACGTGTTGGGGGTTCCATAGGCGTGTTTGTCCAAAGGGAAAAAGGAAGGTCAAGGGGAGGTACATTCGGTCAAGGGGAGGTACATTTTAGATTCATCATCATCACAACCTTTACAGTAAAATGTTACAAATATACTCCTTGACATTTAACAAAAACAGAAGTGAATTTGTTGATTTCAAGAAAAGAGAAGTTGAAAATGTTAACATTATACAGAATAACAGAAAAACAGAAATAATGTGTTAGCCTAGGCGATCTCTACATAAAGGTGAGTAAAATACTAAGCGCTACTTCCTTATTTCTTATCTTACAACATCTGTTTTTCTCTTTGCCCTTCCATAAAGTGTTTCCTAAGCGATGTGTCACTAAAATGCGTAATCTTTCCTATGCCAGCTACAGAAGTCCTTTTAATATGCAGACTTAATTAATGTTTTTATGAAGAAGTTCTATCAAGGAGTCTAGGGGCTCCTATACCCTTTAAATGAGGGGGTTATTTACCTGCTGCCACACATTGTTTTTTGTCCTGCCTTCTGGTGCTTTGGAAAATATATTGACCCCCTCCTCTTTGTGGCAACCTCTCAAATACTGGAATACTGTTCTTCATATATTTTAGTCTCCAGGCCTTTGATCATCTTAGTTGCTCTTCTCTGCACTTTTCCCAAAGTCTCAACATCTTTTTTGTAATGTGGCGACCAAAATTGCATGTAGTACTCCATGCGTGGTCTTACCAAGGCTTTAGAAAGCAGTGCCAATACGTCATGTGATTTTGATTCTATGCCTCTGTTTATACAACCAAGGATTATATTAGCTTTTGAGTTCCCACCCAGGGTTTTGCCAATTAGCTTTGGCCCATCTTGGTATTTATTTGGCTAGTTCATACAAGAGGCTTAATTTGATGACTGAAAGACCTCAAGTGGCATTCAGACAACCTGCAAAGCTTTGGTAAGGTGAACCCTACCTCATGTTTGTGTTAGTTAGTGTTTGGTATGCACTAGGCCTGTTAAGTTAACTTGCAACTGAATGTATTGGATAATCCCATAAAATGGGTTAATTGAGCAATTAGGACTTACAATAGCAGAGTTGGAAGGGACCTTGGAGGTCTTCTAGTCCAACCCCCTGCCTAGGCAGGAAACCCTATCCTGTTTCAGACAAATGGCTATCCAACATCTTCTTAAAGACTTCCAGTGTTGGGGCATTCACAACTTCTGGAGGCAATTTCTGTTCCACTGATTAATTGTTCTAACTGTCAGGAAATTTCTCTTCAGTTCTAAGTTGCTTCTCTCCTTGATTAGTTTCCACCCATTGCTTCCTGTTCTACCCTCAGGTGCCTTGGAGAATAGTTTGACTCCCTTTTCTTTGTGGCAACCCCTGAGATATTGGAACACTGCTATCATGTCTCCCCTAGTCCTTCTTTCTCTTAACCTAAACATACCCAGTTCCTGCAACCGTTCTTCATATGTTTTAGTCTCCAGTCCCCTAATCATCTTTGTTGCTCTTCTCTGCACTCTTTCTAGAGTCTCCACATCTTTTTTACATCGTGGCGACCAGAACTGAATGCAGCATTCCAAGTGTGGCCTTACCAAGGCATTATAAAGTGGTATTAACACTTCACGTGATCTTGATTCTATCCCTCTGTTGATGCAGCCTAGGACTGTGTTGGCTTTTTTGGCAGCTGCTGCACACTGCTGGCTCATATTTGAATGGTTGTCCACTAGGACTCCAAGATCCCTCTCACAGTTACTACTATTGAGCACGGTACCACCTATACTGTACCTGTGCATTCCGTTTTTGTTGCCTAAATGTAGAACCTTACTCTTTTCACCATTGAATTTCATTTTATTAGGTAGTGCCCAATGTTCAAGTTTGTCAAGATCCTTCTGTATCTTAAGCCTATCTTCTGGAGTGTTGGCTATTCCTGCCAGCAGTACTAATACTTCATGTGATTTTGATTCTATGCCTCTGTTTATACAACCAAGGATTATATTAGCTTTTGAGTTCCCACCCAGGGTTTTGCCAATTAGCTTTGGCCCATCTTGGTATTTATTTGGCTAGTTCATACAAGAGGCTTAATTTGATGACTGAAAGACCTCAAGTGGCATTCAGACAACCTGCAAAGCTTTGGTAAGGTGAACCCTACCTCATGTTTGTGTTGGTTACACCAGGCCTGTTAAATTAACTTGCAACTGAATGTATTGGATAATCCCATAAAATGGGTTAATTGAGCAATCAGGATTTACAATAGCAGAGTTGGAAGGGACCTTGGAGGTCTTCTAGTCCAACCCCCTGCCTAGGCAGGAAACCCTATACCATTTCAAACAAATGACTATCCAACATCTTCTTAAAGACATCCAGTGTTGGGGCATTCACAACTTCTGGAGGCAAGCTGTTCCACTGATTAATTGTTCTAACTGTCAGGAAGTTTCTCCTCAGTTCTGAGTTGCTTCTCTCCTTGAATAGTTTCCACCCATTGCTTCTTGTTCTACCCTCAGGTGCTTTGGAAAATAGTTTGACTCCCTCTTCTTTGTGGCAACCCCTGAGATATTGGAACACTTCTTTCATGTCTCCCCTAGTCCTTCTTTCCATTAAACTAGACATACCCAGTTCCTGCAACCGTTCTTCATATGTTTTAGTCTCCAGTCCCCTAGTCATCTTTGTTGCTCTTCTCTGCATCTTTCTAGAATCACCACATCTTTTCTACATCGTGGCGACCAAAACTGAATGCAGTATTCCAAGTGTGGCCTTACCAAGGCATTATAAAGTGGTATTAACACTTCACGTGATCTTGATTCTATCCCTCTGTTTATGCAGCCTAGAACTGTGTTGGCTTTTTTGGCAGCTGCTGCACACGGCTGGCTCATGTTTAAATGGTTGTCCACTAGGACTCCAAGATCCCTTTCACAGTTACTACTTGTGTGCATTGTGCAATTCTGTCCATTTTGCTTAGGTAAAAGTGGTGGAGAAATATAACTCAGAAATCACTGAGCTATCAAAGTTTTATGGTCTTTCCTACATCAGTTGAGCGAGGAAACCAAAAACTGGAAAGAAGATAGAAGATAAGTATAAGTATAATCTTTATTGTCATTGTACTTAAATACAACGAAATTGGTTGCATAAGCAACATAGCAGTGTAAGATGTGGACAGAGAACAGCAAGAAAACAAAGAACCACAAAGAAACAGTGCTGTAACTTAAGAGCAAACTCACAAAATGGAAACATATAGAAATAGGAAAGGCTAGAGTCATTGTGCAATGAGACTCTGTCTCCTAAAAAGTTCAATTCAGCAATTATTTAGTAAATAGCACTAGCATAGCACTTAGACTTATATACCGCTTCACAGTGCTTTTACAGCCCTCTCTAAGTGGTTTACAAAGCCAGCATATTGCCCCCCCCAACAATTTGGGTCCTCATTTTACCCACCTCGGAAGGATAGCCAGTCAATCTTGAGCCTGGTAAGATTTAACTGCCAAATTGCAGGCAGCTGGCAATCAGCAGTAGAAGTAGCCTGCAATACTGCACTCTAACCACTGCGCCACCGTGGCTCATAATTGAGTTTTAAAAAGAAAACCAATTTCACACAACGTCAGCTTGATTTATGCATAAAATAGTCATGTGCCAATCTCAGAGAAAAAGCACAGGGGGTGGTTTAGCTCCCTCATCGATGGGATGACTTACCCGTAAAATTTTGTAGAGGGACTCATGTTGAAACTAAACGGCTGGATCTTAGCAAGATTGGTTGCAGAGAAGAGTCCACTAATGAGATGGAGTCCTGGCTTGTAATGATTGAATGGGTCTACTGCATCCCTCCCCATAGTCAAGAGGCATTTGGCACTGAGTATCCTGCAGGTAGCCTGTGGCAACTGGAAGAGCAGCATGAGAAGCAGAAGCAACCAGACCATGTCTGATCTGATGGTGATTGTATCACCTTAGGAGATGCACCAAGTCTTTTGAAGCAGGATCGAATTTCAATGGGTTTTCTAAGCCACCCGAAGTCCAGCAAGGATTTTCCAGTGATAGAACCAGAGCCAATACAGTAACACAACACCTGTTGGCTGTGAAGCTCAGTCCAGCTTCCCAGTGGCATGAGATGTATTTATGCACTAACTTTACTACTGGTAAATATTGCTACAGTATATGTTGCCCCTGTTGTTTATTTCAAGGCCCGTTTCCAGAGGGGAAAAGAATCCCTTGGCAATGAAGGCAATGAAGAAAACACAGTCATGTTAATAATTGCAAGGAGTAGCATGGCCTTTGTGAAATCTTCAAGTCTGTGTGGACCCATGTGCTGGAATCAGGTGGAGAATTATTGATGCAACTCTTACTACCAATCAAGGAAGGAGGCTGATGAGTTTGGCCCAACTTTTTCTGGTGGAACTCTTTCAGAATGGCCAAGACTGAGACAACATCACCAGTGCCCTTAGACCTCCTTCAATGCTAGTCATTAATCTAGCCTTGGCTTTTCTTTCTGGACATTTGTGAAAGAGACACGATCCTTCATCTTGAACTTACTTAGGGGCAAGCGGGAGCAAGTGACAAAATGTGTGTTTATAACACAATAACAGAGTTGGAAGGCACCTTGGAGGTCTTCTAGTCCAACCCCCTGCTCAAGCAGGAAATCCTGTATCACTTCAGACCAAAGGTTGTGCAATATCTTCTTAAAAACCTCCAGTGATGGAGCACCCATAACTTCTGAAGCAAGTTGTTTAATTGATTAATTGTTCTAATTGTCAGGAAATTTCTCCTTACTTCTAGGTTGGTTCTCTTCTTGTTTAATCTCCATCTATTGCTTCTTATTCTGCTTTCAGGTGCTTTGGAGAATAGGTTGACCCTGAGATATTGGAACACTGCTATCACATCATCTCCTTATTCTTCTTTTCATTAAACTAGACATACCCAATTCCTGGAAGTCTTCTTCATATATTTTATCCTTCGGACCCCTAATCATCTTTGTCATTTTTCTTTTCACTCCTTCTAGACTCTCAACATCTTATTTATATCATGGCAACCAAAACAGAATTATTTCTTTCCATTGTTTCTTGTCCTGTCTTCAGGTGCTTTGGAGAACAGGTTGACCCTGAGATATTGGAACACTGCTATCATGTCACCCCAGGTCTTTTTTTCATTAAATTAGACATACCCAATTCCTGCCGCCATTCTTTGTATGTTTTAGCCTAACCTTTGTTGCTCTTCTCTGCACTCTTTCTAGAGTCTCAACATATTTTTATATCGTGGCAACCAAACTGGATGCAATATTCCAAGTGTGTTCTTACCAGGGCATTATAAAGTATTACTAACACTTCACAGCAGGGGTGGGTTCCTGCCAGTTCTAACCTCTTCTATAGAAGAGATTCCAAAAATCTACCGTGCCATTTAGAACCAGTTCCAGCTCCCTCCCCCTGCCCGTCCGCACCACGCTTGCCCTGCCCACCGCTCACTGATTAGCTGGCTCACTAATCGCCCAGCCCACCTTTAAGAGTCCTATCTAAACCTTAAAGTCTTAAAGCTGTCAAGTTTGAACATCCCTGGGTTTTTTTTTCTAAAGGGTTAGGGGTGCAAGGGTCTTGTAAATTGACAGCTTTAAGACTTTCACACTTCAATGCCAGAGTTCTTGAGCCAACATGACTGGAGGAGGAATTCTGGGAGTTGA
Organism: Natrix helvetica helvetica; assembly: GCA_029890345.1. Taxonomy (NCBI): domain Eukaryota; kingdom Metazoa; phylum Chordata; class Lepidosauria; order Squamata; family Natricidae; genus Natrix; species Natrix helvetica. The sequence continues at coordinate 173,632 of JAKRSI010000881.1, forward strand.
AGTCCACAAGTCTTAAAGCTGTCAAGTTTGAACACCCCTGGGGTTTTTTTTCTAAAGGGTTAGGGGTGCAAGGGTCTTGTAACTTGACAGTTTTAAGACTTGTGTGCTTCAAATGCCAGAGTTTCTGAGCCAACATTTTGGTTGCTAAGAAAGAGCGTTGTTAAGTGAGTTTCACCACATTTTACAAGTTGGCCACGCCCACCCAGTCACATGACTGCTAACCACTCCACTTGGTCACATGGCCGGCAAGCCACTGCCACTTGGTCACATGGATGGCAAGCCACTCCCACAAAGCAGGCCACACCCACAGAAGAGGTTTGAAATTTTGAAACCCACCACTGCTTCACAGGATCTTGATTCTATCACTCTCTTAATGCAGCCTAGGAGTAAATTCTGTTTCTTACATACAGATGTGTGACCTCATGAGGTAAGTCCAAAACGAGTGGATTTTTTGTCATTATTGTGATTAAAAACGGACACATGTGAAGGATGCTAATATTGCTGGAGAGAACATAACTCATCTCATGCTGTGGTTGAGTTTTTCCATTCTGTGGTTGAATTTTCTCATGCTGTGGTTGTTTTTTTCTAATTCTTGCTCTTTAATTTAACAGATACCAAAGAAAGAAAGCACTTCCTGTCCTATCTCTGATATTGTCAATAGGGGTCAATAAAAGAAAAGGCAGAAAATGGGTGTGAAAATTAAAATTAATAACAAAAAACCAAGCAAAACATAAATACTAAGTGCTTGCTAATAGTATTTTTACTAATTATTTTCAGATATATGTGCATACACACTACAGGGTTCTGTTGTTGCATAAATGAAAAAAAAAATTCCCCTAAAGCAAAATTCAATGTTGGTTGCTCTAAAGCAGTGGTGGGCAACCCGCGGCTCGGGAGCCACATGCGGCTCTTTACACCCTTTAATGCGGCTCTTCTGTGTGCCGGGTGCCCGCTCCCCTCCCTCCTCTCGGGCTTCGGAGGGAAGCTTCTGCAAAAGCCCGGGCGAGTGACAACCAATTTTGGTCCTATGACTGCAGAATGCTGCAAAATACCATAAATGCAGGCCAGTTGTTGAGTGTTTCAAATGTGATTGGAACATTCAACAAGGTGACCACAGTGTGTGTGTGTGTGTGTGTGTGTGTGTGTGAGTAAGACAGAGAGAGGAACAGAGAGAGGGAGTGAGGGAGGGAATCAGAGAGAGACTGACAGACAGACAGACACACACAGACAGAGAGAGACAGAGAGGGGGAGGGAGGGAGAGAAAGATAGACAGACAGAGAGAGAGACACACACAGAGTGAGTGATTAAGTGAATGAGTGAGAGACAGACACACCCACATACACAGAGTGACAGAGAGAGAGGAAGGGAGGGGAGAGAGACAGAGGGAGAGACAGAGACAGACACACACACACACAGAGTGAGTGAGAGACAGACAGACAGACACACACACACAGAGTGACAGAGATGGGGGAGGGAGGGAGAGAGAGACAAAGAGCCAGAGAGAGAGAGAGAGAAAGAAAAAGAAAAAAAGAAAGAAAGTGGGAGAGAGAGATGAAATTAAAAACAACAACATACAAACCTGACTTACTCAAACTATCCAAGGAAATGCAAGGCCAATGTTCACATTAGTGGTTGTGACTTTGTCAGTCAATGTCAGGATGTAATTTTCTCTACATTGTAAGGCAAATTTTACGGAATTTAACGTTATCAATAAATAATATCGTTCTAAAGTTTTTGTTTTATTAGTTGTGTTATTTGTATCCTCCCGACCTATGTGGATACTTGCATGCAGAATATTCTCAATAAAAACTTATTGAAACTAAAAACAGTGTACCATCCTATGTATTTTCGGTTTTAAAAATGTGGCTCTCAAAGTAAATTTCAATCGTGGTTTTGGCGAGATTTGGCTCAGTTGAAAAAAAAGGTTGCCCACCACTGCTCTAAAGTAATCAACTTTAGGTACTAGCATTCCACATGAAACTGAGACAATTTACAAAGTGTTTTAACTCAGTGAGTAACTAAAATGAGTAGGACTCTACCAGCTTCTTGTGTCTTCAATGTTGACCTTAAGCTTTGAATCTGATTCAGTGATTAAGCACAATATTCTAGAAGGCATATATCATATTCTCCTTAACACCATTTTGGGGCTGGCCAATCCAAGGTGGAGATTCAGATTAGCTTGGACTAGCAATCTTCAATCTTTGCAAAATTCTAACTTTTGTCCAGTGATTCTACTTCCTCAGTGGTTGGATTCAGCTGGTTTGCACTGGTTTGGGTGAGCTGGTTGTTAAATTCTTCCCACCTCTGCTATCAAAGTGGATCCTGAAGGCTGAGCTGTACTGCAGTGGAGAAACAGCAACAAAGCGGCTGGTGCAAGGGAAGGAGATGGCTGCTTTCCTCCTCTCTTTTTCCTGCTCCTCCTCCTTCCCTCCTGCCAGCCACTCCATTGTCTGTTTCTTCATTGTAGTACAGCTCAGCATTCAGGATCCACTTTCATAGCGGTGGGTGGGTGGGTGGGTGGGTAATTTAACAACCGGTTCACCCAGGGTCAGGTTGAGCCATGCCTTCCATGACAGCCAACTTGGCCCTGAGTGAACCAATTGTTAAATTATTTGAATCCCACCACTGTACTTCCTTCTGCAATTCTGGACAACGTCCCAAAGGTACTTTTCAAAACTTTGTCTTTGTTTCTTCTTGAAAACGTTTTGCTTCGCATCCAAGAAGCTTTTCCATTTCCTCAGAACTGAAGAAGCTTCTTGGATGAGAAGGAAAATATTTTCAAGAAAACAAAGAAAAACAAAAGAAGTCCAGGCAACTTTTGACCTGAATGATTGAGAATCTTCATAGACAATAATAATAATAATAATAATAATAATAATAATAATAATAATAATAATAATAATATATTTATTTATTTCTTAGCCGCACCCTCTCCCGAAGGACTCGGGGCGGCGTACAACGAAACATACGAAATAAATATGTAAACAAAACAAACATATAACAAAGACATACACTGAAACATACACAAGGAGGAGGTCGATTGATAAAACAATTAAAATACAGTATTTAAAACCCCTAGAAATTAAATATAATTAAAATACCCAGTTAAAAACCTGTCAGGAGCGATATGGTTAGATCAGAGTTGAGCCAGGCCAGCTGCTTGGAATAGGTGGGTCTTAAGCTTAATATGAAAGGAGCGGAGGTCAGAGGTATTCCTAATATCCGGAGGGAGGTCATTCCACAGGGCTGGGCCCGCCACAGAGGAGGCTCTACTCCTAGGCACCGCCCCACGACATTGTCTAGCGGACGGCACCTGGAGGAGGCCCTCTCTGTGCGAGCGAATTGGTCGCAGGGATGTATGGGGCAGAATACGATCCCGCAAGTAACTAGGTCCTGAGCCATGGAGCGCTTTAAAGATTGTTATCAAAACCTTGAAACGCACCCGATAGACCACAGGAAGCCAGTGCAGCTCGCGCAGGAACGGTGTCACATGGGAGTACCTAGTACTCCCCATAATCACCCGCGCGGCTGCGTTCTGGACCAACTGCAGCCTCCGGGTGCATTTCAAGGGAAGCCCCATGTAGAGAGCGTTACAGTAGTCCAAGCGAGACGTCACCAGCGCATGGGCATCCAACCTGGATCCTTAAGAGTCGTGGTGGTGCAGTGGTTACAATGCAGTACTGCAGGCTATGTCTGCTGACTGCCAACCTCGGAAGGATGGAAAGCCGAGTCAACCTTGAACCGGTAAGATCTGAACTGCCAAACTGCTGTTTGAATCTCACTGGCTCAAGGTTGACCCAGCCTTCCATCCTTCCGAGGTGGGTAAAATGAGGACCCAGATTGTTGGAGGCAATAGGCTGACTGTAAACTGCTTAAAGTGGGCTGTAAAGTACTGTGAAGCGATATATAAGTCTAAGTGCTATTGTTATTGCTATCCCATTGGAGAAAATGCTGAGCCATGGATCTTCTCTGAGCTGTTGCTGTCCATGGGGTACAGAGCAGAGGTGGTATTCAGCAGGTTTTGACCAGTTTTGGAGAACTGGTAGTAGAAAATTTTGAGTAGTTCGGAGAACCCATAAATACCACCTCTGACAGGCCCCACCTACACCTATTCTCTGCCTCCTGAATCCCAGCTTATCGGGAGGGAATGGGGATTTTGCAGTAACCTTCCCCTGGAGTGGGGAGGGAATGGAGCTTGTACAATATTCTTCCCCTGCCATGCCCATCAAGACACACCACACCCACTAAGCCATTCCCGCAGAACTGGTAGTAAAAGTTTTTTGAATCCCACTACTGGTACAGAGCTTCGTAGTTAGCTGTGTGCCGAAAATGGCAATGGAAGCTAGCCATACCCTTTCATAAAATTTGTTATTAGAATGCGTTCGTTTGATTGATGGCCCTATATCTCAATCCTTCCCATCCACAGCTCATTGGGACTTCCTGGATGATGTAATAATTAAAACCAATGTAAGAGCTCTGGTTTGGATCAGGACTAAAACATCAACATGAAAAGAGAGTTCATTACATTGTAAACAGGATTTAAGGTCCTTGAGAAGTCTGTCTTTCTATCTATTGTACCTATTATCTACCTGTCACCATTAAAAAATAAATAAAACTTAGCGTTTAATTACTAAAATGCCCATAAGTGGCTAGGAAACTGGTAGTAAAAGTTTTTTGAATCCCACTACTGGTACAGAGATTTTTAGTGAGCTGTGTGCCGAAAATGGCAATGGAAGCTAGCCATATCCTTTAATAAAATTTGTGATTAGAATGCATTTGTTTGATTGATGGCCCTATATCTCAATCCTTCCCATCCACAGCTCATTGGGACTTCCTGGATGATGTAAGACTTAAAACCAATATAAAATGCCCACACGTGGCTAGGAAAACAAAAGTAATAAACAATCTTAGATGTCTTTCAGATGAGAAGAAAAGCAAACAAGATCTTTTAATGGAGGAATGTCTGGATAAATCCAAACCATTGAATGGGGACAAGGGAAAGAAGTAGGGGAAGAGAAAGAGTTAGAATCACTTTTCTCTTTTAGCTTTCATGATGAGTTGTTGCTTAGTATTGAGCTCTGGCCTCAAAATAATAATGTAGCACTTGGGGATGAAGATGCAGCCCAGCAGCCCAGCACTGGAGGCCAAAATGGAGGTGACCTGCACAGCTACCATGTACTTCCCTTTGGTACTGAGATAGGTGGGCACAAAGGAGACCCAGACACTGCAAAAGACCAGCATGCTGAAGGTGATCAGCTTGGCTTCGTTGAAGGCTCCAGGCAGATTCCTGGCCATAAAAGCCACCGTGAAACAAATGGCAGCCAGGAAGCCCATGTATCCGAGAGCACAGTAAAACATGGTGACGGATCCTTCATTGCATTGCAGGATGATCTCTCCAGGCTGAGAGTGTAGGTCAGACTCAGGAAACGGGGGAGAAGTGCCAAGCCAGCTGCTGCAAATGACAATTTGAAGACCGGAGCAAGAAAGGATAACAGAGTTGGACAAACCCTTCCCCAGCCATTTCTGAACTTTATTCCCTGGCTTGGTGGCCAGGAAAACGAGCACCACCATTATGGTTTTGGCCAGGACAGAAGAAATGGCAACAGAGAAGATGATGCTGATGGTTATCTGTCTGAGAAGGCAGGTGACTCTCCTTGGCTGGCCAATGAAGAGGAAGGAAGTGAAGAAGGAAAGCAGGAGAGAGACCAGGAGGATGTAGGAGAGATCTCTGTTGTTGGCTTTGATGATTGGAGTGTCTAGGAATTTAATGAAGATTCCCAAGACAAAGGCTGTGGCTAAAGACAGGAACAGGGCAATGGAAATTAGCATGACCCCTAAATAGTCTTTATAATTTAGGAAGGTTTTAATCTTAGGAATGCAGTCATCTCGACTGATATTTGGATGTTGATCTTCCGGACAGGGGGTGCATTTTTCTGAATCTGAAAAGAGCAAGAGTATTACCACTGGTTCTTTCCCCTTTTACTGAAGCTATTATTTGCATAAAATTAATAAGAATTGAATGTTGATAGATAAGCAGTTAAGAATAAAGATGAGGAATGCTCAATGCTATAGGCAGAATGTTATATTTCTCCAAAGGAGAAATAGAGAAACATGTTCTTAAAGGCAGAAAGCAGCCCCAGTCATACTGTATAGTAAAACAACTTCCCGCAGATGCCTGAAGTCTTTAGACATGGATATTTTGCGCCCATTAAGGGAGATCTAGTCGCAAACAAAACACTGTCAGCTCCAGCTGATAGATAGGACATGACTTTTGGGACATCATAGGATTAACCCATCACAATTAGACTGGCAAAAGACACAAGACTCACTTAATTGCACAACCCCGTGCAGCATCTCAGAACCTTATGAAAATCCATTTACTCATCAAACCAATTTGTCAGCTGTCCAAGAACTATATGCTGTTGTTGGCTCTGCTCATCAATAAAGAGTCCTTCTTTCCAATCAGCCTCCATTTTATTTCTAGTACCTTTCTCCTGACTTGGAACCAGACCAAATTTTCTTCCCAACAATTGGAAGACCCAAAAATAATGACAATGAATCATGCCTTTTGTTAGGGATGTAACCCTAGGCTTGGCTTGGCAATGTATATAAGCTATGATTACTTTACTATTACTTTAAATGCTTAGGAGATGTAATTGGCTTGTTACCTCAAGCAGCTATAAGAGGAAGCCAGAATGGCTGTTAGTTCTGTTTGTTACAAGCTGGTCAGTGTATAGTGAGGTATTATTGGTTTGCTACTGTTTAGCTGTACTTTGTGTGTTAGACTGACTATTTGATAACTGAATTACTGAACCGTGTATGACTTGGACTGTTAACCGGACTCTAAATACCTCTATATTTCTACATAGTAAACTACTATATTTTTATACTATTCAGTGTCTCTGTATGCTGGTTTGTGCATGTTATTCCATATCACTCTCATTACGCTTCTCTGCATACTCGCTCTCCTAACGGGGAGCTTAGTTACTTAACACCCTTCATCCACGCAGCAGTATTGATGGACTCTACTTACAAAGGAGCATAGGTGGGCATGGAATGTTATATAAGATGGTTGAAGAAAAAAAGGGCATTTGGAAGATTATCTGAAGAATGATGAAGAAGATGCACTGACACTACTACACATGAAGGCTTAATAAGTAATTGGAAAGACCAAACTGGCCTACAAATGAGGAGCAGAAAAGAGACATGGCCAGCAAGGGGTGGGGGGAGAGACAGAGAGAGAGACAAAGAAAGAGAGAGAGAGATAGAGGGAGGGAGGGAGAGAAAGGGAGGGAGGGAGAGAAAGGGAGGGAGGGAGAGAGAGGGAGAGAGAGAGAGACAGGGAGAGAGAGAGAGAGGGAGGGAGGGAGAGAGACAGAGACAAAGAAAGAGAGAGAGAGAGGGAGGAGGAGAGGGAGAAGGAGAAAGAGATATAGAGATAGATATCAGCAAGACCTGGCAATGGTTACGAGCAGGGCATTTGAAGAGTCAGAGGGGCTCATTCTTGCTGCACAAAACCAAGCCTTAAAAACAAATGCATTCAAAACCAGAATTATTGTGAAGATCGCAACAGACAGCAAATGATGCCACTGCAAAGAAGCTAATGAAACAATGGACCTCCTGGTTAGCTGCTGCAAGAAGACCACCCACACTGACTACCAATAATAGCATGACAAAATAGCAACAATGGAGCTGGGAGATCTGCAAGAAATGCCATTTATCTGCAAGCAAGAACTGGTGGGATCATAACACAGAGAAAGTAGAAATATAAAATGAAGACAGACAAAAAGTCTGGATGACAGATGTTGCAGTTCAGTAGAACAGAGGAAGGGAAACATGTTCTGACCCAGGCTTCCTTAGAAACCAAGAAGCAAAATATTGGTCCCAACAAAACCTCTTTTATTTACACGACTGTGAATTCCTTTCATTCACAGTCAGCAAGATATTAGCAAACAGTCTTTCAGAGGAATGCTTATCCACACGCACCTTATCTCATTTGGAGTGTTGCCAGATAACTAGTTTCCAAACACAGACAAAACAAAACTTGGCACAGAGTCTCTTATAATCACAAACAGAACTTTCCAGACCGAATGAATGAATGGTTTCCTGCAAAAGCCCACTCCCCCTTTGTTCCTCTTTTGTTTCCTTTGGGAGGGGCCAATTACCACCAAGGTATGGCTTTACTCTTAAGTTGATTTGGGCTTTCTTAGTTGTTCTAGTCTTCTGGAAGCTCTGCACAAGGGCACACTGGGAACTGGCTTCAGCTGTTCTTCTGCCTCACTGCTGTCTAACTCCCTCTCTGCCTCTGATGCAGAGCCCTCGTCTGAACTTTCCTCAACCCCCAAGACTGGCCCATGTTCCTCCCCAACCTCCTCACTGTCTGACTCTGCTGGTCACCGGCAGGCCATAACAAAGTGGGAGAAAATCACAAAATATAAAGCCCTGCAAATAAAAGCACAACTGTGGCAAAATAAAGCAACGATAGTACCAATAGTAATCAGTGTCTTGGGAGAAATCCCAAACCAACTGGGGCACAACTTGAATATTATGGGCATTGACAAAATTACACTCAGTCAATTGCAAACGGCAGGTTTACTTGGAACAGCTTACGTCCTGCAATGATACCTTTAAAATTATATTAAAGAACCTCTGCCTATCTGAGGTCCCCAATATCACCCACCTTCCTGGGTGGAGATGGTTCCTTCTGCACAAGGAATACAATCATAGCAGCAGATGGGCCTCCCTTCCTGAGCTACCTTCCTGAATCCAGGATGGCAACTTTCCACACACCTTGAAGGAGGCAGGGGCTGAGGAGGGAGAAGAACAACATCCAGAAAAATGAATTTATTTTACGGAAAGTAGCGAAGGATCGACAACCTCATCTAAAGAATAACTTGCAGGCATCTCGCCAATGTATCCTCCCATCCAGTGGTGAAATTTTCCCTAATGGTTCTGTGGGCGTGGCTTGGTGGGCGTGGCTAGTTGGTTGTGTGACCGGGTGGGCGTGGCTGCATAACTGACTCACACACAATGTAAAAGCAGCTGGACTTCACACCAAATGTCCCCTGCAACAAGCAGGAACCTCACAGACAATCAGGCACAGCTGATTGTTGCACAGCTGATCGTCGGGAATTTTTAAAAAACTTTTTTTGGGAATTTTTTTTACTGTCTGTTCGGGCAAATAGGTAGTATAAAATGCTAAAAAAAAGTAAAAAAAAGTTCCATGGATTGTGCAGCACAGCTGATTGTCGCACAACTGATGGAACTTTAAAATAAAACCTTTTTAAAGCATTTTTTACTTCAGGCGAACCGGCCCAAACCAGTAGCATTTCATCGCTGCTCCCATCTAGGGATGAGAACACACACAAGTTTCAGAATTAGTTTTGTTTAGATATCGACTTCCTCAAGGAAATGTCAAGAAAAAGACAAACTTTCTGAAGTGAAATCGGAAGTCCTTCAAGCCACTATCGACCCCATTAAGAGAATGACGGAAAGCATGAAATAAAGAGGTTTCTTCACCTTGTTCATCTCTTCCATCTGAGCAATCTTGTTCTGGTGGATCACCAGTTTGGGACCCTGGATTCCTTGTCTTTCTAGATGCCCAGTTTGCATCCTGGTGACGGACTTGTTGGTGTAAACCCTCCAGTTCACAATGTCCAAGTCAACAGCTGGGTCTCCATTCTCATCAAGATAAACCCCATCAATGGAATGATTATAAAACTGGGGGTTCTGAAGGAAAGCATGAAACTGGAAAGGAAGAGAAATGGGCAATATTTGGAAAGGAAACCAGAAGTCCTGTGATAAGGTTTGAACTGAATGTTTCTCTACACAAAGCCCAGGTTCTAGATTTATTCACTCTTTCAAGGCAGAAACTGTAAATATTTAAACCATAACACCTACTAATTTTCTGCTTAAGCTAATGTTAAAGGTTCCTCTCACACATATGTGCTAGTCAGGAATGACTAGCACATATGTGCTCATCTCTGTTTCAAAGCTGAAGAGCCACCACTGTCTGAAGACGTCTCCACGGTCATGTGGCTGGCATGACTAAATGCTGAAGGCGCATGGAACACTGTTACCTTCCCACCTACTGGAAGTTCAGGAAGTCTTCCAGAGGACCTCTGGAGACTGGGGAGGCCATTTTTGCCCTCCTGGAGGCTCAAGGAAAGCCTCCAGAACCCGGGAGGGCAAAACATCCCCCCACTATAGTGCAAGACGCCCACCATGGTCACGCCCACCCAGCAACCAGGTGTGAAGGTTCCAAGAGTTGCCCTAATTAATTTACGAGCCCCGAGACGAAATTCAAAGTAAAACCATTCGTTTATTAGGACTAACATCTTGGCACGGACTTCTGTGTAGCTGAAACTAAATCACACTTAATGGTGTCTGACCTTTACCCCTGTGCCCCCTCCCCTCTGGCTGAGGTCATCAATCACATTCTCCAACAGGACGTTATGGCAGGTTTCTGGACATGCGCATTCACATCCCAGTACAGAAATATGAGACTTTTACTCTGGCCAAAAGTATGCATGGAATTTCCCTCCCCTTCTCAAGGTGATGGTAGTCATGGAAATGCCTTAGGCTTTGACACTGGGCATAGAACCCCTTGCTAAAATTTTTGAAGCCCACCCCTGAAAATACCTGCCAAGCTTTCAGCTTTGGACCTCCCAGGTTCTCACCACTGTTTCTCACTGGCCGCTTGGATCTGGAGAAATAGGCTGAATGCAAGGCCAGGCCCACAGCCCAGATTATGTTATAAGTGAAAAAGCTGTCAAGAGACAGGATTCGCTGCATCTCTCCTTGCGGTAGTAGGTCCAGTTCTTCTCTTTCCCTGCACTGTCTCCAGACCTTCACAGACAAGACATCCTTGATGGAGGAACACGTAAAGGATTTCTCTACAAAGCGTTTCATGGAGGAGTGAAATTGCTTGAAAGCGTCAAAGGCCACCCTTTGATTTGTCTGCACAAGAAAAGAAAAAAAGCCACAAATGTTTTGGAAAGTGGAGATGCTACTTTCCATGAAATCCCAAGTGAGATCCCAGCAGGCTGCCATGATCCAGACTTTTCCTGAAACAGGTTGCTTAAGACGTGTAAGGATTCCATGCACAATGAAGATTCCTATCTGGAATGAACTGATCTCTGCACCGTAAAGAAATACATTTACTTGACTCCACTTGGCAAATGGTTCCCAATTCAACACCAGGTTTGTGATTTTTATGGAAAACACTTGAGACAAAACTGGACAAATGCCATTCTTGATCAGCATGGAAGTCAATGTCCTCATGAACCTCTCCCCCTGGTCCGTGTCTGGAGCCATCAGGCCAACCAAGGTCCACCTGAAATGGAGGAGCAGTTTGACCATCCCTGGGTACTGGACCCCTTCAGCAGGGAGCATCGGGTAGAAGAAAGGAAACTGAGTTTTATCCCTCAGAATTGGGGAAACAAAACTGTAACTGATCTGAAAAAGAAAGACAAATTTACTAAGTGATCCATATAGCCCCCAAATAGCAATTCTCTTCCCACCGAACACTTCTGAAATAAAGATCCTTTTATGGAGACTTTACTTCTCTGCTCAGGTATGGCTTTTCTTTCCTCTTGCTCCCTAAGTGCACCATTTTGCTGGTCCAAGGTGTCAGAAGAGTCCTCATATCTGGTTTGGAACCATAGCCAAAGAGAAGATCTCAAAGGTGCTTTTTCAAAAGGCAATCGGACTTTGTTTTTCCTTAAAGATGGTTTGCTTCTCTGTTTTGTCTCTCAGTTCTGAAGAAGCTTCCTGGATGAGAAACAAAATGTCTTTAAGGAGAAACAGAGTCCAGTTGCCCTTTGAAAAAGCACCAATGGAACAACCATGACCTGGAAGACTGAGAATCTTCATAGATAGATGAAGATGTCTACTCTCTTTTCTCCCTTTAACAGAATAACAGAGTTGGAAGGGGCCTTGGTCTTCTTGTCCAACCCCCTGCTCAGGCAGGAAACCCCATACCAGGAGTCAGCAACCCACGGCTCTGGAGCCACACGTGGCTCTTTCAATCCTCTGCTGCTGTGGCCAGTCATTACCACAATTTTGAGAGGAGCTTCCGATTTGACGGTAGTGGAGAAAGCAGACCGTGCCAGGAGAGACGCTATGACAAGGAGTGGGTTTTCTGGTGAGCTCCACAGTTGAAAGGGCTTTCGATTAGGACAGGTAGAGGAAAAAAGACGCTGCCCTAGGAGGAGATTCTAAGGTGGGGAAACCGGACTTCCAGTCAACTCTGGAATTGAACAGAGGGCTTCCGGTTAGGACCTTTGCGGCTCTTTGAGTGTTTAAGGTTGCCAACTCCTGCCTTATACCATTTCAGACAGATATTGTTGTCCAATCTTTTCTTTAAAAACTTCCAGTGTTGGAGCATTCACAATTTCTGGAGGCAAATTTTTCCATGGATTAATTGTTTTAGCGGTCGGGAAATTTCTCCTTAGTTCTATTTTGCTTCTCTCCATTGTTTCTTGTCTTGCCTTTGGAAATCCTAATCCCTCATCTCCAAAGTCCATGATAAAACTCTGCTCTTGAATTTAAAATTCTATGGCTGTATCATCCTCTCAGTAAATAAATACCTGTGGGACTTTGTAGGTGCCCAACATGTTTGAAACGAGGATGGAGAGGTCCGCGTTGGCCCCTTCGAGAACGGCGAGTGTGTTTTTCTGCTTCCCACATCTGTAGTTGGGAACATTGGCCTCTCCATCTGAAAGCAGGTCCAGAAGAGCGTCCAAAGTAATTTGCTCACTGAAATAGTGTTCATAGATATTATAACCGAGAGTGATGTTAAGTAAGAGACTCCTAGAATCGTGGTTGAACTGGTGGACAGCAGAAAGGAAGGAGAGCATTTTCCAGTACTTTGTGTATTGTCCCCTGCATGTATTAGAAAATGAATCAAAAGAAAATTTTACTGAAATACTATTCAATATTCTACTTCACCTGGTATCAAGAGTTCTTATGTGAGAATTAAAACTTTCCTAAAAATATTATGTCAGAGTGCGCACAGCGTGACTACTATTTTGAGACAACCCAGGAACAAAATACAGGACACAGAGGTTTGTCTTACAAAGAGTGGTTTATATACAATACTTCTGCATACAAGGCATACAGGATGTGTGTGTGTGTATCTCAGTGGTGGATTGCTGCCGGCATTACTGCCAGTGCAGCACACACAAAAAACTTTGTGCAATACACTAGGAGAGGAGATACATAATCTAATGGCCTCCTTTATATAGACAGCTTCTTTAAGTGGCAATAGCCCAGCTTCTGAAAGCAGCAGTGACTGTGCTGTCTCATCCTCATTTCATCATCTTAAGTTACAGCCTTACATTGGCTGGCCAGCTTTAAATCATCAATACCCTGACATATTAATATAGAAAACAAGTCAAACTAATACATTTTAGTACTAAAAAAATCTTGTTCCAAAAGTAATAACTTAGTTTATAACATGATCAGAAAGCCAATTTTATGAACAGATTGATTGTATTTCATAGCATTTCAGAATCGATTGTTTAATCTCTCCTATTAAGGGTGCTTGATATCCTGAAATATCTCACATAAATGGAAAGCTTAACATACTGAATTCATGTTATCTCTAAACAAATCTAAATATTATTGGCTTTTGCTTACTCTGGTTTTAAAAATACCTTTGAAGTTGGACCAAGAATTCAATCTAGTTTAAAGATTTCTCTCTTTTTCACTCTTTTGTAAAATTTGGAAATTTTATGTATTCATCAGTAATAAGTATAGAATCATAAAGGTGGAAAGTGTCCTTTAGAAGAACAATTCTATTGTGTTTAGAATTTCATTTTTGTTGAGCTTGGGAGCATTAACTATTTGACATAATTTCATCGATGAGGATCATACATTTGCAAAACCAGTGAATAAGTACATTCTTAACTGTGACTCTCTCATGTCAATATCTATGGACCTTCTCAATCATCCAGGTCATGGTTGTCCCAAAGGTAGTTTTCAAAAGGCAATTGGACTTTTTTTTCTTTGAAAATGTTTCGCTTCCCATACAAGAAGCGTCTTCAGTGGCTTCTTCAGTGACAGGATAGCAGTGTTCCAATATCTAAGGGGTTACCACAAAGAAGGGCACAACCCATTCTCCAAAGCAGCTGAAAGCAAGACGAGGAACAGTGGATAGACACTAATCAATGGAGAGAAGCAACCTAGAACTAAGGATTAATTTCCTGACACTTAGACAATTAATCAGTGGAATGACTTGCCTCCAGAAGTTGTGGGCGCTCCAGCACTGGAAGTTTTAAAGATGAAATTGGATAACCATTCATCTGAAATGGTGTAGGGTTTCCTACCTGAGCAGAGTTTGGACTAGAAGACCTCCAAGGTCCCTTTGCAGCTCTGTTATTCTACATTCTGTTATTCTGTTGCCTTTTGAAAAGCACCTTTCATTTCAACCGTGAAGGTTTTTATGAAGGTTTTTCCCATCACAGTTCAAGGAGAAAATAGAGTATTTCTGAGAATTTGCAGCCATTTTCAGCAATCAAGATCAGTTTGAGGATGGCTTTCTTCTTTTCTTCATGGACCAGAGAGGAGTAAGGAGGAATCATTCCATACTCCATGGGCCCAATGTAGCTCTGCTTAAAAGGAGGCGAAGAAAGTGAATGTTGGTTGTCCATGTTGAAATGACAGCAAAGATCTCTTCTTTGATCATCTTACTTGATAGGTCTTGAGGAGCCTCATCAACTGCAGGATGTAAAATGGGTCCCCCAGATATAATAGGACAGAAAGAGAGCATAAGTAGCCATTCAAAAGGACAATAGTGGGTCAATTTCAGAGGGCTGGAACTGACTTACAAGAATAATTGAAAGGAAGGAGTCTTGTTGAAGCTAAAGGGTAGAAATCTAGCCTGGGTTGCAGAGATTATGCCACTAAGGAGATAATGTCCTGGCTTGTAATAATTCTGCGAATAAACCTCTTCCTGCTCCAGAGTCAAGAGGCACTTGGCTCTGCGCTGCTGAGAAGCTCCCTGAGGCCACAAAAGAAGCACAAGGAGAAGTAACAGCAACATGACTTCCTGGCTTGATTCACTGTGGTGCATTGCAAACTTCTTCTTAAAGGATGAGGGGAAGAGGTCGAAGAAATGAAAGCTCTCTTCCGAAAGCTTCACTGGCTTTCCCAATTCAGAGGCCAGACATGGCTTCAAATTTGAAGGAGAGGGAAATAAACGCAGCTCTTGCCTGCCTTAAAAATCTTCCCATGCTCTCTTTTTCTCCATAACCATTTATCAACCAACCTTTCTGATGGGAAGATGCAGTGCAGGATCACTCTGGTGCCTGGCATTTGACATCAAAACATGTTTTTGATGTGCTTGTTGATCAATTTACTCCATAATTCCAGAAAGGTCTCTTGAGTCTTAATAGAAAGACACCAGATAAAACTCAACGATTAGCATAATTAAATCCCCTCTAGAAGCTTTGAATTATTCAGCAGGAAGGCACCCAAAGGGAGAACTGGCAGATGTGGCTTCAAACTTAGAAAATGGGACAGTGGAGAATTTGACCCCCAAACTTTTGGCATGGTCATGAATATGAACAGGCTCACAGCAATGCAAATTTATGTCCTTTCCATGTTCTTCTATAGGTAAAGATAAAGTTCTTCTCGCACATATGCGCTAGTCGTTCCTGACTCTAGGGCGCAGTGCTCATCTCCGTTTCAAAGCCAAAGAGCCATTGCTGTTCGAAGATGTCTCCATGGTCATGTGGCCTGTGAGATAGCCGAAGGATGAGGCAGGACTCACTTTGAGGCAAGAACAACAGCGTTTATTTGAACAGATAACGATAACAGCAATAGACAAAGCTCGGCACCTTTCCCTGCTTGACAGCTATTTATACGGAGCTGTCAAGCAGGGCAGCCAATGGTAACAGCCTGAACAGCCCGTGCTCAGCCAAGCTGCGTCTTAGCCAATCAAGCACGACTTGACTATTGCTAGCTGTCAGGTAGGGCAGACCGGTCGTAGGTCGAGGATAGAACACTCCTCCCCCCCCAGTGAGGATGCATGCGCGGAAATCGCGCAAGCGTAGTCGCGAAGATAGGTGCCGCGGCACTGGACCCGCCCAGAATGCCTCAGTTGAGAGTAAGTCACCGGCGGTGGAGGATATGCCCGTGGAAGCTCCTCCCTGAAGGGAGTGGAGCTCTGGGTGATGTAATCGGGGCCTGGTCCGGAAGGCGGAGCCTGCAATTCAGGTACGAAAGGGTGAGGCGGCGCGCCCGTTGTAGGGGGGCTTGAAAACGGCTGCGGGTGGGCAGTGTCGGAGGAGGAGAGGCCTGATTGGGAGGAAGGCCTGTGGATAGGGAAAACCAGGAGGGGCATATCTGGGAAGGCATGGCTCCTCCGAAGGAGGCCAGATGATGGCGTCTGGTGCTGTAAAGCCCAGGTGGGGAAGTGGCTCGCCAGGAGGCAGAACCCCAGGTAGCGGAATGCCGGGAAGCAACTGAGGAATGGTCGTAGCTGGCCACGGCAGATTGGATTGAGAGATGGTCTCCGGCGGTAGGCGGCACCTCAGTTGATCCACATGGCGCCATCATTCGCTGCCTTCGGGTAGGTGGACCCAGTAAGAACAGGGACCAGTTATGGAGGTGACAGTGGCAGGCACCCACCTTGGATCCCCTGAATAAGATCTGGCCCAGACAGGGTCCCCAACCCAGAAACTACGGGGAGGGGGTCCCAGGTTGCCAGGCTGTTCCCCAGAATAGAGTGGGTGCAATCTATCTAGGGTGGTCCACAGGTGCTGGCCCATCAGCAGCTCCGCAGGGGTTTTCCCAGAGATGGGGCAAGGGGTGGAATGCTGACCTAGAAGGTAAGCAGCCACCCTTGTTGGCCAATTGACCTGGTCCATCCTGCCCAAGGCCTCCTTGGCCGAGCGGACAGCACGTTCCGCCCGGCCATTGCTGGCCGGATGGTAGGGGGCGACTGGGGCGTGGCAGATGCCCTGAGCGGCCAAAAACTCCCGGAAGGTCGTGGATGCGAACTGAGGCCCATTGTCAGAGACGACAATGTCTGGCAGGCCATGGGTGGCAAAGAGGCGCCGCAAGGCCCGGATAGTGGACTCTGCCGTGGTGGAATCCATTAAGATGAGCTCCACCCAGCGAGAGTAAGTGTCCACGACCACCAGGAATACCTGGCCCCGGTAAAGTCCAGCAATGGCTGAGGGTCCAAGACCGAGAGGGGACAACGGCTGAGGGCATCAGCATGCCCCAGCTGCTTTCCAAGGTGATAAAGCAAGTGGTAGGAGTATGCCGCTAGGAACTCCGTCCAGTGGGTCATATGTGGGAACAGAATAGGAGGGGTTGGGGGGGTCACTGGCCACAAGTACAAGGAGAGGCTTGTGGTCAGTGAAAAGTGAAAAATGACGTCCGTATAGGTAATCGTGGAACTTTTTAACCCCGGACATGGCAACCAGAGCCTTCTTGTCGATCTGGCTGTAGTTCCTCTGAGCAAGGGACAGTGTCCAGGAATGAAAAGCAATGGGGGCTTCTGAGCCATTTGGGAGGACATGGCTCAGGACAGCCCCCAAGCCCACGGGGGAGGTGTCACATGCAAGCGTCAGAGGCAGCCTGTCACTATTTTGTACTAGGACTGCCGATGACGTAAGCATCGCTTTGACAGCTGCAAATGCATGCGCTTCATGGCTGCCCCAGCGCCAGGCCGTGGATTGGTCGAGCAACCGATGTAGCAGCTCGGCTAGTTATGCCTTGTGCGGCAAAAATGTGGGGAACCAATTCAGGCCCAGTAAGGCCGGCAGCGGTTTCTCTACAACCAGGACAGGCAAGCACCCATTAAAACCCACATATCCCACCCGCAGTACATAACAACCCAGGGTGGGAATCTGAATCCCCTGGTAGTCACGTAAGGTTGTGTCCAGAGGAGACAGCTGGCCCTGCGTGACACCAGGGCAGAGGCAGGAGAAATCAGCCCAGGAGAGAAGGGAATGGGAGGACCCAGAGTCAACCTTCATTTGGCAAGGTGACCCCTCTAGCAGTAAGGAAACTGTGATCTTCTTAGCACCTGCGAAGCGTGGTCGACCGACACTGCAGGGGTGGCAGGGAGGTCTGGCTCAACAGTAAAGCAGTCGTCTCTGTGGCGCTGTTGGCGGTGGGGCTGCTGGAAGGAAGTCTGCGCTGGTTGGCTGGATGTCTGGCCGGTGGCTTCAGGGCGTTGTGGAAACACCCGGCAGACCTGGGCCAGGTGGCCCTTCTTATGGCAGTGGCGGCATACAGACGCCCTGAAAGGGCAAGAGGCCTGGCAGTGCTTCCTACCGCAACCAAGGCAGGCACTCCCGGCTTGGCGGGAGGGTTGCTGCGGCCGGCGCCACGGAGTGGTGACCAACTGGTCCACCTGGTCCTCCTCCTCAATGTTGTCCAGCGGCACGAGCTCATTGATCAAGCAGGTCCGGTTGTAAATCAGTATATAAACCTAAGTGCTATTGTTATTGCTATCCCATTGGAGAAACTGCTGAGCCATGGATCTTCTCTGAGCTGTTGCTGTCCATGGGGTACAGAGCAGAGGTGGTATTCAGCAGGTTTTGACCAGTTTTGGAGAACTGGTAGTAGAAAATTTTGAGTAGTTCGGAGAACCCATAAATACCACCTCTGACAGGCCCCACCTACACCTATTCTCTGCCTCCTGAATCCCAGCTTATCGGGAGGGAATGGGGATTTTGCAGTAACCTTCCCCTGGAGTGGGGAGGGAATGGAGATTTTACAATATCCTTTCCCTGGAGTGGGGAGGGAATGGAGCTTGTACAATATCCTTCCCCTGCCATGCCCATCAAGACACACCACACCCACTAAGCCATTCCCGCAGAACTGGTAGTAAAAGTTTTTTGAATCCCACTACTGGTACAGAGATTTTTAGTGAGCTGTGTGCCCAAAATGACAATGGAAGCTAGCCATACCCTTTAATAAAATTTGTTATTAGAATGCATTTGTTTGATTGATGGCCCTATATCTCAATCCTTCCTATCCACAGCTCATTGGGACTTCCTGGATGATGTAAGACTTAAAACCAATATAAAATGCCCACACGTGGCTAGGAAAACAAAAGTAATAAACAATCTTAGAAGTCTTTCAGATTAGAAGAAAAGCAAACAAGATCTTTTAATGGAGGAATGTCTGGATAAATCCAAACCATTGAATGGGGACAAGAAAAGAAGTAGGGGAAGAGAAAGAGTTAGAATCACTTTTCTCTTTTAGCGTTCATGATGAGTTGTTGCTTAGTATTGAGCTCTGGCCTCAAAATAATAATGTAGCACTTGGGGATGAAGATGCAGCCCAGCAGCCCAGCACTGGAGGCCAAAATGGAGGTGACCTGCACAGCTACCATGTACTTCCCTTTGGTACTGAGATAAGTGGGCACAAAGGAGACCCAGACACTGCAAAAGACCAGCATGCTGAAGGTGATCAGCTTGGCTTCGTTGAAGGCTCCAGGCAGATTCCTGGCCATAAAAGCCACCGTGAAACAAATGGCAGCCAGGAAGCCCATGTATCCGAGAGCACAGTAAAACATGGTGACGGATCCTTCATTGCATTGCAGGATGATCTCTCCAGGCTGAGAGTGTAGGTCAGACTCAGGAAACGGGGGAGAAGTGCCAAGCCAGCTGCTGCAAATGACAATTTGAAGACCGGAGCAAGAAAGGATAACATAGTTGGACAAACCCTTCCCCAGCCATTTCTGAACTTTATTCCCTGGCTTGGTGGCCAGGAAAACCAGCACCACCATTATGGTTTTGGCCAGGACAGAAGAAATGGCAACAGAGAAGATGATGCTGAAGGTTATCTGTCTGAGAAGGCAGGTGACTCTCCTTGGCTGGCCAATGAAGAGGAAGGAAGTGAAGAAGGAAAGCAGGAGAGAGACCAGGAGGATGTAGGAGAGATCTCTGTTGTTGGCTTTGATGATTGGAGTGTCTAGGAATTTAATGAAGATTCCCAAGACAAAGGCTGTGGTTAAAGACAGGAACACGGCAACGGAAATTAGCATGACCCCTAAATAGTCTTTATAATTTAGGAAGGTTTTAATCTTAGGAATGCAGTCATCTCGACTGATATTTGGATGTTGATCTTCCGGACAGGGGGTGCATTTTTCTGAATCTGAAAAGAGCAAGAGTATTACCACTGGTTCTTTCACCTTTTACTGAAGCTATTATTTGCATAAAATTAATAAGAATTGAATGTTGACAGATAAGCAGTTAAGACCAGACGTGACTTCTTGGGATCCAGATGACAAGGATGATGCCAAGAAGATAGCAGAGTTTCAATGATGCAATGAACGAGCATTGTGTATAATTGGTCTAATGTTGACTGACCAACAGTTAGTTCATATTCGTGGGGAGAATTCTGCAAATCTCGCCAAAACGACGATTGAAATTTATTTTGAGAGCCACATTTTTAAAACCGAAAATACATAGGATGGTACACTGTTTTTAGTTTCAATAAACTCTGGCATTTGAAGCATGCAAGTCTTAAAGCTGTCAAGTTGCAAGACCCTTGCACCCTAACCCTTTAGAAAAAAAAAACCCAGGGGTCTTCAAACCTGACAGCTTTAAGACTTGTGGAGTTCAACTCCCAGAATTCCTCCTCCAGTCATGTTGGCTCAGGAACTCTGGCATTGAAGCATGCAAGTCTTAAAGCTGTCAAGTTGCAAGACCCTTGCACCCCTAACCCTTTAGAAAAAAAAAAAAACCCAGGGTCTTCAAACCTGACAGCTTGAAGACTTGTGGACTTCAACTCCCAGAATTCCTCCTCCAGTCATGTTATGGTGACGTCATCTGCGTGGATCCATCTTCGGCTTTTTTCACAGGGGGCAGGGCTGCTGCTGAAGATGTCGACGAGCCCCTGCCGCCACCAGAACAACAGCTAGCTCCTCCTCCTCCTCCAACAGCACCAGTACATTTGGAGTGAAGCCGCCAAAGCTCCCGCTGGCGCCCCCTCCACTCGGAGCACCGCGTTACCCCTGCTGCCTTCTCCGCCACCTCCATGCTTTTGAGAAGCCATGAGGCCTTTTTTCCCTGCTCCTGCCCCCCCCGCCGCCTTCCTACTGGCTCCCGCGGCCTCATGGCTCTTCAAAAGCAAGCAGAGGAGGAGGGGGCAGGGTAACGCGGGGCCCAACTCAGGTGCTCCGAACGGAGGGGGAGGCGCCGCTGCCATAGGCGGGGGCGCCGGCGGGAGCTTTGGTGGCTTCACCTCTGCCGCAGCGTCAGGTGCTGTTAGTTAGAGGAGGAGGAGGCGGCAGCAGATATTCCGGTAGCAGCAGGGGCTTTACTTTAGCTGCAGCGCCGGGCGCAAGCAGCTAGGATTGGCCGCCCACAAAGGACCTCCTCCCCGGGCTTGCTTTCCTGGCGTCAGTCGCCCCGCGCTCACCAAAACAAGTCCGGGGAGGTCCTTTGCGGGCGGCCAGTTCTAGCCGTCTGCAAAGGACCTCCCCAGCCTCCGGCGCCTGTGACAGCAGAAAGCACTGCGCGGCAGTTGGAAACTGCTGTGTGGTGTTTTCTTGCCACCTGCGCGGGCGCGCAGCCGCGCACCTTAGAGGGAACAGTGGGAGGGAGGGGAGCGGGCGCCCGGTACACAGAAGAGCCGCATTAAAATGTGTAAAGAGCTGCATGTGGCTCGCGAGCCGCGGCTTGCCGACCACTGGCCTATACTGTTAGAAAATGTTTTTCTTGTGGGACTAAGGGGCATATAGCTAGATTCTGTAAAAATGCAAAACGACAGAATACTAGAAAAGCTAAGAAACATGATAATGTCAATTTAGATATGACTAATTTGACTATCTCTAGAAATGCAGCAATAATCCATGATTCATGGGTTGTTGATCAGTAAGAGCTCTAGTTAAAATTGGCTATGTAGTAACCTTTAGGGGAGATAACTGTATCATAGAAAAGGAAGGTAATAGGATTACTGCAAAATTAACAAATGGTTTATATATTATAACTGATAGCCATACTGCTAATTCAATGTATGACAATGTGAAGCCACATGATGAATGCATACATCTGCTACATAGGGGTATGGGGCACATTAATTTCAAAACGCTGCAACAAACTGTAAAGTTGTCAGAGGGAGTGAAATTAAAACCTTGCAGTAAGTATTTAAATTGTAATGTATGTAGTAAGGAAAAGAGCAGGGTTACCCCAGCAAACAGATATAATGGGTTTAAAATGAAGGAACTTTTAGAAGTTGTTTTTGCTGATCTAATTGGACCTATAAAATCCAGTTTGGGAGGTGCCTGTTATGTTTTGAGTATCATGGATCATTACTCAAGATATGGTTTCTGCTACTTAATGAAAGACAAGACAGAAACATTTCAACAATTTTTTAATTGGCTGAGATCTGTGGAAAGGAAGATAAAAGCCAAGGTTATTACTGTAGTTACTGATAATGGGATGGAGTTTAAAAATTATAAGTTCCAAACTATGTTAAAAACAGCTGGTATTGAGCATAAACGTTCTGCTCCTTATAGACCTCAACATTATTCATTTGTAGAACGGAGAGGGCAAACGTTACAAGCTATGACTAGAACCATGTTAGCCGATTCAGGATTGCCTGAAACATTATGGGGTGAAGCCATGATGTGTGCTAATCATTTACTGAAGAACGTTGTAAATGCTTCTACTGAAGAGGTACCATTTACTCGTTGGCAGGTAGGAAACCTGATTTGAGCTACTTGCACATGTTTGGAGTTCCTGCATGGGTGCATATTCCAGCACAGATCAGATTAAAGGGACAAACTCGTGCAAGTTAATATTTGTAGGTTATGACTCAAATAATAGATCTTAAAAGAACGTGGGATGATTAAGATCTATCACAGTGCAAATGCAAAGTTTCTGGAGCATTTTGGTTGGGATAAACTGGAAATAAACAATGATGAGGTAATCGAAACCCGAATAGATCAAAAGAATGTATCAGGAATACCAGAAACATGTGATGAAGGGAAGGAGTCTACTCAGGAGAAGGAAATGAAAAATCAGGATGAAATGATAAAGCAGGAGGACGTTCAGAATAGTCCAACTATAAGCTCTGAATTACCCAGAAGGTCAACCCACGTAACGCGGCCACCAGATAGGTATCAGGCATCTGTTGCATGTAAGGTGGATAAGGTACCTGCTGTAAATGTAAATACATTGACAACCCAAGAGGGGAGAGTGTTAGGGATGTAACCCCAGGCTTGGCTTGGCAATGTATATAAGCTATGATTACTTTACTATGACTTAAATGCTTAGGAGATGTAATTGGCTTGTTACCTCAAGCAGCTATAAGAGGGAGCCAGAATGGCTGTTAGCTCTCTGTTTGTTACAAGCTGGTCGTTGTATAGTGAGGTATTGTTGGTTTGCTACTGTTTAGCTATACTTTGTGTGTTAGACTGACTATTTGATAACTGAATTACTGAACCGTGTATGACTTGGACTGTTAACTGGACTCTGAATACCTCTATATTTCTACATAGTAAACTACTATATTTTTATACTATTCAGTGTCTCTGTATGCTGGTTTGTGCGTGTTATTCCATATCACTCTCATTTCGCTTCTCTGCATACTTGCTCTTCTAACGGGGAGCTAAATTACTTAACACCCTTCTTCCACGCAGCAGTATTGATGGACTCTACTTACAAAGGAGCATAGGTGGGCATGGAATGGTTGAAGAAAAAAAGGGCATTTGGAAGATTATCTGAAGAATGATGAAGAAGATGCACTGACACTAGTACACATGAAGGCTTACTAAGTAATTGGAAAGACCAAACTGGCCTACAAATGAGGAGCAGAAAAGAGGCATGGCCAGCAAGGGGCGGGGAGAAGAGAGACAGAGAGAGAGAGAGAGAGAGAGAGGGGAGGGAGAGAGAGAGAGAGAGAGGGAGAGAGAGAGAGAGAGAGGGAGGGAGGGAGGGAGAGAGAGAGAGAGAGAGAGAGAGAGAGAGAAGATATCACCAAGACCTGGCAATGGTTACGAGCAGGGCATTTGAAGAGTCAGAGGGGCTCATTCTTGCTGCACAAAACCAAACCTTAAAAAACAAATGCATTCAAAACCAGAATTGCTGTGAAGATCGCAACAGACAGCAAATGATGCCACTGCAAAGAAGCTGATGAAACAATGGACCTCCTGGTTAGCTGCTGCAAGAAGACCACCCACACTGACTACCAATAATAGCATGACAAAATAGCAACAATGGAGCACTGGAAGATCTGCAAGAAATGCCATTTATCTGCAAGCAAGAATTGGTGGGATCATATCATAGAGAAAGTAGAAATATAAAATGAAGAAGCTAAAGTGCTCTGGGAGTTTAGAATTCAAACAGATAACCAACTGCCACATAACCGAGACTTAACAATTGTTGGTAAGAAAGACAAAATTTCTGGATGACAGATGTTGCAGTATAGTAGAACAGAAGAAGGGAAACATGTTCTGACCCAGGCTTCCTTAGATACCAAGAAGCAAAATATTGGTCCCAACAAAACCTCTTTTATTTACACGACTGTGAATTCCTTTCATTCACAGTCAGCAAGGTATTAGCAAACAGTCTTTCAGAGGAATGCTTATCCACACGCACCTTATCTCGTTTGGAGTGTTGCCAGATAACTAGTTTCCAAACACAGACAAAACAAAACTTGGCACAGAGTCTCTTATAATCACAAACAGAACTTTCCAGACCGAATGAATGAATGGTTTCCTGCAAAAGCCCACTCCCCCTTTGTTCCTCTTTTGTTTCCTATGGGAGGGGCCAATTACCACCAAGGTATGGCTTTACTCTTAAGTTGATTTGGGCTTTCTTAGTTGTTCTAGTCTTCTGGAAGCTCTGCACAAGTGCGCACTGGGAACTGGCTCCAGCTTTTGTTCTGCCTCACTGCTGTCTAACTCCCTCTCTGCCTCTGATGCAGAGCTCTCATCTGAACTTTCCTCAACCCCCAAGACTGGCCCATGTTCCTTCCCAACCTCCTCACTGTCTGACTCTGCTGGTCACCGGCAGGCCATAACAAAATGGGAGAAAATCACAAAATATAAAGCCCTGCAAATAAAAGCACAACTGTGGCAAAATAAATCAACGATAGTACCAATAGTAATCAGCGTCTTGGGAGAAATCCCAAACCAACTGGAGCACAACTTGAATATTATCGGCATTGACAAAATTACACTCAGTCAATTGCAAACAGCAGCTTTACTTGGAACAGCTTACATCCTGCAATGATACCTTTAAAATTATATTGAAGAACATCTGCCTATCTGAGGTCCCCAATATCACCCACCTTCCTGGGTGGAGATGGTTCCTTCTGCACAAGGAATACAATCATAGCAGCAGATGGGCCTCCCTTCCTGAGCTACCTTCCTGAATCCAGGATGGCAACTTTCCACACACCTTGAAGGAGACAGGGGCTGAGGAGGGAGAAGAAGAACATCCAGAAAAATGAATGTATTTTAAGGAAAGTAGCGAAGGATCGACAACCTCATCTAAAGAATAACTTGCAGGCATCTCACCAACTTATCCCATCCAGTGGTGAAATTTTCCCTAATGGTTCTGTGGGCATGGCTTTGTGGGCGTGGCTTGGTGGTCGTGTGACCCGGTGAGTGTGGTTGCACAAGTGACTCACACACAATGTAAAAGAAGCTGGACTTCACACCAAATGTCCCCTGCAACAAGCAGGAACATTGCAGACAATCAGGCACAGCTGATTGTTGCATAGCTGATTGTTGGAAAAAAATTTAAAACTTTTTTTTACTGTCGATTGGGGCAAATAGGTAGTATAAAATGCTAAAAAAAAGTAAAAAAAAAGTTCCATGGATTGCTCAGCACAGCTGATTGTTGCACAACCAATGGAACTTTTTTTTTTTTAACTTTTTAAAGCATTTTTTACTTCAGGCGAACCGGCCCAAACCAGTAGCATTTCATCCCTGCTCCCATCTAAGGATGAGAACACACACAAGTTTCAGAATTAGTTTAGTTTAGATATCGACTTCCTGAAGGAAATGTCAAGAAAAAGACAAACTTTCTGAAGTGAAATCGGAAGTCCTTCAAGCCACTATCGACCCCATTAAGAGAATGATGGAAAGCATGAAATAAAGGGGTTTCTTCACCTTGTTCATCTCTTCCATCTGAGCAATCTTGTTCTGGTGGATCACCAGTTTGGGACCCTGGATTCCTTGTCTTTCTAGATGCCCAGTTTGCATCCTGGTGACGGACTTGTTGGTGTAAACCCTCCAGTTCACAATGTCCAAGTCAACAGCTGGGTCTCCATTCTCATCAAGATAAACCCCATCAATGGAATGATTATAAAACTGGGGGTTCTGAAGGAAAGCATGAAACTGGAAAGGAAGAGAAATGGGCAATATTTGGAAAGGAAACCAGAAGTCCTGTGATAAGGTTTGAACTGAGTGTTTCTCTACACAAAGCCCAGGTTCTAGATTTATTCACTCTTTCAAGGCAGAAACTGTAAATATTTAAACCATAACACCTACTAATCTTTTGCTTAGGGTAAAGATAAAGGTTCCTCTCACACATATGTGCTAGTCAGGAATGACTAGGACATATGTGCTCATCTCCGTTTCAAAGCTGAAGAGCCACCACAGTCTGAAGATGTGTGCATGGTTGCGTGGCTGGTATGACTAAATGCCGAAGGTGCATGGAATACTGTTACCTTCCCACCTACTGGAAGTTCAGTAAGGCCTCCAGAGGGCCTCTGGAGACTGGGGAGGCCATTTTTGCCCTCCTGGAGGCTCCAGGAAAGCCTCCAGAACCCGGGAGGGCAAAAACATCCCCCCACTATAGTGCAGGACGCCCACAATGGTCATGCCCACCCAGCAACGGGGTGTGAAGGTCCCAAGAGTTGCCCTAATCATTTTACGAGCTCTGAGATGAAATTCAAAGTAAAACCATTCATTTATTAGGGCTAACATCTTGGCATGGACTTCTGTGTAGCTGAAACTAAATCACACTTAATGGTGTCTGACCTTTAGCCCTGTGCCGCCTCCCCTCTGGCTGAGGTCATCAATCACATTCTCCAACAGGACGTTATGGCAGGGTTCTGGACATGCACATTCACATCCCAGTACAGAAATATGAGACTTTTACTCTGGCCAAAAGTATGCATGGAATTTTCCTCCCCTTCTCAAGGTGATAGTAGTCATGGAAACACCTTAGGCATTGACACCGGGCATAGAATCCCTTGCTAAAATTTTTGAGGCCCACCCCTGAAAATACCTGCCAAGCCTTTAGCCTTGGACCTCCCAGGTTCTCACCACTGTTTCTCACTGGCCGCTTGGATCTGGAGAAATAGGCTGAACGCAAGGCCAGGCCCACAGCCCAGATTATGTTGTAAGTGAAAAAGCTGTCAAGAGACAGGATTCGCTGCATCTCTCCCTGCGGTAGTAGCTCCAGTTCATCTCTTTCCCTGCACTGTCTCCAGACCTTCACAGACAAGACATCCTTGATAGAGGAACACGTAAAGGATTTCTCTACAAAACGTTTCATGGAGGAGTGAAATTGCTTGAAAGCGTCAAAGGCCACCCTTTGATTTGTCTGCACAAGAAAAGAAAAAAAGCCACAAATGTTTTGGAAAGTGGAGATGCTACTTTCCATGAAATCCCAAGTGAGATCCCAGCAGGCTGCCATGATGAAGACTTTTCCTGCAACAGGTTGCTTAAGATGCGTAAGCATAACATGCATAATGAAGATTCCTATCTGGAATGAACTAATCTCTGTACCGTAAAGAAAGACGTTTACTTGACTCCACTTGGCAAATGGTTCCAAATTCAACACCAGGTTGCTGATTTTTATGGAAAACACTTGAGACAAAACTGGACAAATGCCATTCTTAATCAACATGGAAGTCATTGTCCTCATGAACCTCTCCCCCTGGTCCGTGTCTGGAGCCATCAGGCCAACCAAGGTCCACCTGAAATGGAGGAGCAGTTTGACCATCCCTGGGTACTGGACCCCTTCAGCAGGGAGCATTGGGTAGAAGAAAGGAAACTGAGTTTTATCCCTCAGAATCGGGGAAACAAAACTGTAACTGATCTGAAAAAGAAAGAGAAATTTATTAAGTGATCCATATAGCCCCCAAATAGCAATTCTCTTCCCACCGAACACTTCTGAAATAAAGATCCTTTTTTAGAGACTTTACTTCTCTGCTCAGGTATGGCTTTTCTTTCCACTTGTTCCCTAAGTGCACCATTTTGCTGGTCCATGGTGTCAGAAGAGTCCTCATATCTGGTTTGGGACCATAGCCAAAGGGAAGATCTCAAAGGTGCTTTTTCAAACGACAATTGGACTTTGTTTTTCCTTAAAGATGGTTTGCTTCTGTTTTGTCTCTCAGTTCTGAAGAAGCTTCCTGGATGAGAAACAAAATGTCTTTAAGGAGAAACAGAGTCCAGTTGCTCTTTGAAAAAGCACCATTGGGACAACCATGATCTGGAAGACTGAGAATCTTCATAGATAGATGAAGATGTCTACTCTCTTTTCTCCCTTTAACAGAATAACAGAGTTGGAAGGGGCCTTGGTCTTCTTGTCCAAGCAGGAAACCCTATACCAGGAGTCAGGGTCTGGAGTCACATGTGGCTCTTTCAACCTTCTTCTGCTGTCACCAGTCATCACCACATTTTTGAGAGGAGCTTCTGATTTGGGGGGAGTGGAGAAAGCAGACAGTGCCAGGAGAGACACTATGACAAGGGGTGGGTTTTCTGGTCAGCTCCACAGTTGAAAGGGCTTTCGATTAGGACAGGTAGAGGAAAAAAGACGCTGCCCTAGGAGGAGATTCTAAGGTGGGGAAACTGGACTTCCAGTCAACTCCAGAATTGAACGGAGGGCTTCTGGTTAGGATCTTTGCGGCTCTTTGAGTGTTTAAGGTTGCCGACTCCTGCCATATACCATTTCAGACAGATATTGTTGTCCAATCTTTTCTTAAAAACTTCCAGTGTTGGAGCATTCACAATTTCTGGAGGCAAATTGTTCCATGGATTAATTGTTTTAGCTGTCGGGAAATTTCTCCTTAGTTCTATTTTGCTTCTCTCCATTGTTTCTTGTCTTGGATATACTAATCCCTCATCTCCAATGTCCATGATAAAACTCTGCTCTTGAATTTAAAATTCTATGGCTGTATTATCCTCTCAGTAAATAGATACCTGTGGGACTTTGTAGGTGCCCAACATGTTTGAAACGAGGATGGAGAGGTCCGCATTGGCCCCTTCGAGAACGGCGAGTGTGTTTTTCTGCTTCCCACATCTGTAGTTGGGAACATTGGCCTCTCCATCTGAAAGCAGGTCCAGGAGAGCATCCAAAGTGATTTGCTCACTGAAATAGTTTTCATAGATATTATAACCGAGAGTGATGTTAAGTAAGAGACTCCTAGAATAGTGGTTGAACTGGTGGACAGCAGAAAGGAAGGAGAGCATTTTCCAGTACTTTGTGTATTGTCCCCTGCATGTATTAGAAAATGAATCCAAAGAAAATTTTACTGAAATACTATTCAATATTCTACTTCACCTGGTATCAAGAGTTCTTATGTGAGAATTAAAACTGTCCTAAAAATATTATGTCAGAGTGCGCACAGCGTGAGTACTATTTTGAGACAACACATAAACAAAATACAGGACACAGAGATTTGTGTTACAAAGAGTGGTTTATATATAATACTTCTGCATACAAGGCATACAGGATGGATGTGTGTGTGTGTGTGTGTGTGTGTGTGTGTGTGTGTGTGTGTGTGTGTGTATTTCAGTGGTGGGTTGCTGCCGGCATTACTTCCAGTGCAGCACACAAAAAACTTTGTGCAATACACTAGGAGAGGAGATACGCAATCTAATGGCCTCCTTTATATAGACAGCTTCTTAAAGTGGCAATAGCCCGGTTTCTTAAATCAGCAGTGCCTGTGCTGTCTCATCCTCATTTCATCATCTTAAGTTACAGCCTTACATTGGCTGGCCAGCTTTAAATCATCATTACCCTGACATATTAATATAGAAAACAAGTCAAATTAATAAATTTTAGTACTAAAAGTACTAAAAAAATATTGTTCCAAAAGTGATAACTTAGTTTATAACATGATCAGAAAGCCAATTTTATGAACAGATTGATGATATTTCATAGCATTTTAGAATTGATTGTTTAATCTTAAGACATGATAGCAGTGTTCCAATATCTCAGGGGTTGCCACAAAGAAGAGGTAGTCAAACTATTTTCCAAGGCACCTGAGGGTAGAACAAGAAGCAATGGGTGGAAACTAATCAAGGAGAGAAGCAACTTAGAACTGAGGAGAAATTTCCTGACAGTTAGAACAATTAATCAGTGGAACAGCTTGCCTCCAGAAGTTGTGAATGCCCCAACACTGGAAGTCTTTAAGAAGATGTTGGATAGCCATTTGCCTGAAACGGTATAGGGTTTCCTGCTTAGGCAGGGGGTTGGACTAGAAGACCTCCAAGGTCCCTTCCAATTCTGCTATTGTATTGTATTGTATTGTATTGTATTGTATTGTATTGTATTGTATTGTATTGTATTGTATTGTATTATCTCTCCTATTAAGGGTGCTTGATATCCTGAAATATCTCACATAAATGGAATACTTAACATACTGAATTCATGTTATCTCTAAACAAATCGAAATATTATTGGCTTTTGCTTACTCTGGTTTTATAAATACCTTTGAAGTTGGACCAAGAATTCAATCTAGTTTAAAGGTTTCTCTCTTTTTCACTCTTTTGTAAAATTTGGAAATTTTTACGTATTCATCAGTATTAAGTATAGAATCATAAAGGTGGAAAGTGTCCTTTAGAAGAACAATTCTATTGTGTTTAGAATTTCATTTTTGTTGAGCTTGGGAGCATTAACTATTTGACATAATTTCATCGATGAGAATCATACATTTGCAAAACCAGTGAATAAGTACATTCTTAACTGTGACTCTCTCATGTCAATATCTATGGACCTTCTCAATCGTCCAGGTCATGGTTGTACCAAAGGTAGTTTTCAAAAGGCAATTGGACTTTTTTTTCTTTGAAAACATTTCACTTCCCATCGAAGAAGCATTTTCAGTGGCTTTTTCACTGACATGATAGTAGTGTTCCAATATCTAAGGGGTTACCACAAAGAAGGGCACAACCTATTCTCCAAAGCAGCTGAAAGCAAGACGAGGAACAGTGGATAGACACTAATCAATGGAGAGAAGCAACCTAGAACTAAGGATTAATTTCCTGACACTTAGAACAATTAATCAGTGGAATAACTTCCCTCCAGAAGTTGTGGGCGCTCCAACACTGGAAGTTTTAAAGATGAAATTGGATAACCATTCATCTGAAATGGTATAGGGTTTCCTACCTGAGCAGGGGTTTGGACTAGAAGACCTCCAAGGTCCCTTTGCAGCTCTGTTATTCTACATTCTGTTATTCTGTTGCCTTTTGAAAAGCACCTTTCATTTCAACCGTGAAGGTTTTTATGAAGGTTTTTCCTATCAAAGTTCATGGAGAAAATGGAGTATTTCTGAGAATTTGCAGCCATGCCATTTTCAGGAATCAAGATCACTTTGAGGATGTCTTTCTTCTTTTCTTCATGGACCAGAGAGGAGTAAGGAGGAATCATTCCATACTCCATGGGCCCAATGTAGCTCTGCTTAAAGGAAGCGAAGAAAGGGAATGCTTGTTGTCCATGTTGAAATGACAGCAAAGATCTCTTCTTTGATCATCTTACTTGATAGGTCTTGAGGAGCCTCATCAACTGCAGGATGTAAAATGGGTCCCCCAGATATAATAGGAGAAAAAGAGAGCATAAGTAGCCGTTCAAAAGGACAATAGCAGGTCAATTTCAGAGGGCTGGAACTGACTTACAAGAATAATTGAATGGAAGGAGTCTTGTTGAAGCTAAAGGGTACAAATCTAGCCTGGGTTGCAGAGATTATGCCACTAAGGAGATAATGTCCTGGCTTGTAATAATTCTGCGAATAAACCTCTTCCTGCTCCAGAGTCAAGAGGCACTTGGCTCTGCGCTGCTGAGAAGCTCCCTGAGGCCACAAAAGAAGCACAAGGAGAAGTAGCAGCAACATGACTTCCTGGCTTGATTCACTGTGGTGCATTGCAAACTTCTTCTCAAAGGATGAGGCGAAGAGGTCGAAGAAATGAAAGCTCTCTTCCGAAATACAAGTTTCACTGGCTTTCCTAATATAGAGTCCAGACAAGGCTTCAAATTTGAAGGAGAGGGAAAGAAACGCAGCTCTTGCCTGCCTTAAAAATCTTCCCATGCTCTCTTTTTCTCCATAACCATTTATCAACCAACCTTTCTGATGAGAAGATGTAGTGCAGGATCACTCTGGTGCCTGGCTTTTGACATCAAAACATGTTTTTGATGTGCTTGTTGATCAATTTACTCCATAATTCCAGAAAGGTCTCTTGAGACTTAATAGAAAGACACCAGATAAAACTCAACGATTAGGATAATTAAATCCCCTCTAGAAGCTTTGAATTATTCAGCAGGAAGGCACCCAAAGGGAGAACTGGCAGATGTGGCTTCAAACTTAGAAAATGGGAAATACACCCATGGAGGCTCAGGCCTTTATGGAAAAAAATAAAATACACCTAGAAAAAACAGAGGACACTACACCGGACACACAAGACACGGGAGGGGCCAGAGCTTTGCCAGCGGAGGGAGAAGGGGCAATTGCAAGAAAACTCAGATCACAAAAATAAATAAGAAAATCATATTATTATAAATTGACCGAAAGTGATAATGGAATTATATTTGGATTATATATTACAATTTTTAAACTAATTGAAAATACTAATAGAATTAATATGCTGAATGAAACTAACTATATATCAATGCATTATTAGAAATGTATACCATGAGAATGGAGGGAGGGGCACCTGCCACACTTTGCAACTGCCAAAATTTGTAAACCTGTCCACTTACCCTTTTCCTTATAAATGTTGAAAAAACCAATAAAACTTTATTTCAAAAAAAAAAAAAGAAAAAAAAAAGAAAAGAAAATGGGAAAGTGGAGAATTTGACCCCCAAACTTTTGGCATGGTCATGAATATGAACAGGCTCAGAGCAATGCAAATTTATGTTCTGTCCATGTTCTTCTATAGGTAAAGGTAAAGTTCCTCTTGCACATACGTGCTAGTCGTTCCTGACTCTAGGGGGCAGTGCTCATCTCTGTTTCAAAGCAGAAGAGCCAGTGCTGCCCAAAGATTTATTTATTTATTATTTATTTATTTTATTGAATTTATAGACCGCCCCCCTCTCCCTGAAGGGACAGACAGCAGTTAAAAGACCATATACAAAATAGGAAATCTTAAATACCCCTAAAAACAGATTAAATATAAAGCTGTACAATAATAATAAAAATTAAAAAACAGCCTAAGAAGCCTACCCCCAAAAATTTAAAATACAGGCCAGAAAGATTGAAGATTAAAGCTACGGTTAGGCCAGACCAGCTAAGTGGAACAGGTGGGTCTTAAGTTTCTTGCGGAAGGAGCGGAGATCGGTGGTTGTTCTGATGTCGGGGGGGAGGTCATTCCAGAGGGTCGGGCCCATCACAGAGAAGGCCCTACTCCTGGGTGCCGCCCGCTGGCATTGCCTAGTGGACGGCACCCGGAGGAGTCCCTCTCTGTGAGAGCGAATCGGCCGCAGGGATGTGTGGGGTAGGATGCGATCCCGCAGATAGCTAGGTCCTGTGCCATGGAGCGCTTTAAAGATGATAGTCAGCACCTTGAAACGCACCCGAAAAACCACAGGAAGCCAGTGCAGCCTGCGCAGGAGAGGTATTGTATGGGAGTACCTAGTACTTCCCATGATTGCCCGCGCGGCCGCATTCTGGACCAGCTGCAGTCTTCGGGTGCACCTCAAGGGAAGCCCCATGTAGAGAGCATTGCAATAGTCCAGTCGGGACGTCACTAGCGCATGAGTGACTGTGCGAAGGGCGTCCCGGTCCAATAGGGGACGCAATTGGTGCACCAGGCGAACCTGGTGGAACGCCCTCCTTGCCACGGCTGTCACATGGGCATCCATCAACAGCCGGGCATCCAGGAGGACGCCCAAATTGCATGCCCGCTCCACGGGGCCAGTTGTTCGCCCCCGATGGCCAGTGATGGAACCCACTGGTTGAACTGGGGCGCCGGTAACCACAGCCACTCCGTCTTGGAGGGGTTGAGCTTGAGTCTGTTACTTCCCATCCAGACCCGTATGGCCTCCAGGCACCGGGACATCACTTCGACGGCATTGTTGGGGTGGTTCGGTGTGGAGATGTACAGCTGAGTATCATCAGTGTACAGATGGTACTCGACCCCAAAACCACGAATGATCTCACCCAGCGGCTTCATATACGTGTTGAACAGGAGAGGCAAGAGGACCGACCCCTGCGGCACTCCACAAGTGAGTGGCCTCAGGGTCGACCTCTGCTCCCCCGTCAGCACACATTGCGTCCGGCCGGAGAGGTAGGAGGAGAACCACCGCAAGACGGTGCCCCTCACCCCCAACCCCTTCAGACGACGCAATAGGATACCATGGTTGATGGTATCAAAAGCAGCTGAGAGGTCTAATAAGACCAGGATGGAGGAGCAACCCCCATCTCTGGCCCTCCAGAGATCATCCACCAACGCGACCAAGGCCGTCTCCGTGCTGTGACTGGGCCGGAAACCGGACTGGCGCAGGTCTAGATAATCAATTTCCTCCAAGTGGCGTGGGAACTGTTGTGCCACTACACTCTCTACAACCTTTGCCAGAAAGCAAAGGTTGGAGACAGGACGATAGTTAGTTAACATAGCTGGATCCAGGGAAGGCTTCTTGAGTAGGGGCCTCACCACCGCCTCTTTCAAGGCGGCCGGCAAGGACCCCTCTCTCAAAGAAGCGTTGACTAACTCCTGGAGCCAGCCTCGTGTGACCTCCCAGGATGCCAGTATAAGCCAGGAGGGACACGGGTCCAGTAAACATGTAGTGGCTCGCAGTCGCCCACGCAACCTGTCCATATCATCGGCAGTAACAGAGTCAAACTCCTCCCAGAATGGTCCTTCAAGACTTGCCTCTGACGTCCCTTCTAGACTACTGAAGGGGGCCCACTCGCTACGGATTTGAGCGATTTTGTCCTGCAGATATCCCCCAAATTCCTCTGCTCTATCCTGCAGGGGGGCTTCCCGTGTCCTCTGTAAAAGGAGGGAGCGGGTCACCCGAAACAGGGCGGCAGGGCGGTTATCTGCGGATGCAATAAGAGTGGCACAATATTGACATTTGGCCACTCTTAATGCCACAAGGTAGGTCCGTAAATAGGCTCTTACCTGTGTTCGGTCAGATTCGGAGCGTGAAGATCTCCATCTGCTCTCTAGGCATCTCTTGTGGCGCTTCATCACCCTTAGCTCCTCGGTAAACCAAGCGGCCAGGGTGGTTCGCTGCCGCAGGAGAGGCCACAAAGATGCAACCCGGTCCAAGGCCCTGGCAGCTGCACTGTTCCATGCGGCCACCAGGTCCTCCATCCGGGAGCGGTCAGGGCTACAGGAAGTGGCCCAAGCTCCGCCCGGAACCTATCAGGATCCAGCAGGCGCCTGGGGCGGAACCATCTAGGACATTCTGGTTCCGCCTCCCCGCGATGGGGGGTAGCGCCTGGGAAGTCGAGCCGGAGAAGTGAGTGATCTGACCATGACAGGGGTGTAATAACTAATTCTCCTATTCCCAGATCACTCTTCCACTGGTCAGAGACAAAAATAAGGTCCAGCGTGTGGCCTCCCGCGTGTGTGGGGCCCTGAATTATTTGGGTCAGGTCCATGGCTGTCATGGAAGCCATGAACTCCCGAGCCGCCTCGGATGATTCCCCTATCGACGGCAGGTTGAAATCCCCCATAACCAGTAGCTTGGGGGTCTCTTATCCCTGCAAGGGCCGGCTCCCCCTCCCAAATCAAGTCATTAATGAGGGGGGCCTTATTGACAAAGGACCTCGCGTTGCACAACATCAGCCTCAGGCCCTGGCTCTGTAGATCCTGGCCACCTAGAATGCGGGGGTTGAGACAAATGACCGGTCGTGTCCAACGACCACGGTCTCCCAACCGGTTATGGAGTCTTCGTCTATCCTCGCACCCACCCCTCCCTACGACCGTTGAGATGAAAAGACCCTCTAATGGAATATCGTTGTTCTCCCTCCCCTCCCCAGTTCCGCTCACTCCCCTCCCAACCTCACCTGTCCGCCTGGCACTAACCCCTCTCTTGGCCTGGCTAACCCCCCCCACCCTGGAACCCACTAAAACATTTAAATAACATTTAGTTAAAAAACCCCTAAGTTTCCGCTTCCTCCACCTCTCTAGATTAATAAATCCGTCATCAAGGTGGGCCCTCGAAAGGGCGGAGGGCCATACCTGTGAGAGGGGGGACTCTCGCAGTAAAATCAGGTCTGTCCTCAGATATATGGTAAACTGTGGTTTCAGCAGGGCCTCAGATCAATTATAGATGCTGTAGATGTTAAGGCATATAAAGCTTTAAGTCCAGTGAGATGTAGAAGGTCAAGGCTTGGGTGCAGGTGGTAAATTGCCAGATGTCAGAAGACCACAATCCTAAGTGGGGTGATGGTGGGCTGGTCAAATAATCTGCAAGTGGTAGCTGGTGGGTGGTCAGTGGTGGGCAGCAGGGGGCAGATGGTCTATAGATGGTAAGCAGGGGGCAGATGGTCAGTAAGGCAGTAGGGTAATAGATGGTAAGCAGGGGGGAGGTGGTCAACCGGGAGCACACAGATGGTAGGCAAGGGGCAGATAGTTAGTAGGTGGTCAGCAGGGGGCAGATGGTCACAACAAAGTAGGGAACTAGCAGGGGGCAGATGGTTCTCCTACCAAACCTGGCACTGAAGCCTCCTGCCAGTCACCAACATGCCCCCTGATTCCTGCCCGGCCTCCGGAGTCATGAGCCTCCCTCTTCCTACCAGACCTCCAGCGTTTCGTTCCCTGCGTGTTCGGTGTCTTCCAGGCGCCGCTCCAAGCCCCAGCGCCGTTCCCGCCGGCCTCCAACACCTCGACCGGCCTCCAACCTTCCCGCCGGCCTCCGCCGCTTCGGTCGGCCTCCTATGCAGTCCGCAGCGGCTGGGAGTTCAACATTCGGCGCCTCGGCGCCTCCAGCCACCGCTGCCGCTCCAGTCGCCACTGCTGAGACAACATGTCTCCATGGTCATGTGGCCGACATGTCTAAATGCTGAAAGCGCACAGAACGCTGTTACCTTCCCACCAAAGGGGGTTCCTATTTTTCTACTTGCATTTTTATGTTCTTTCGAACTGCTAAGTTGGCAGAAGCTGGGACAAGTAACAGGAGCTCCCTTCATTACGCAGCGCTAAGGATTCAAACCGCCAAACTGCCAACCTTTCTGATCGACAAGGTCAGCATCTTAACCACTGAGCCACCTGTTTTTCTATACAGCTGTACAATTGAAAAAGAAAGATTCAAGAGTACAGTCAGTCCTCAACTTATGACCACAATTGAATCCAAAAATTATATTGCTAAGTGAGACATTTGTTAGATGAGGCTTGCCCCATTTTATGACCCTTCTTGCCACAATTGTTAAGTGAATCACTGCAGTTGTGAAAGTAGTCACAACAGTTATTAAGTGAATCTGGCTTCCCCATTGACTTTGTTTGTCCGGAAGTTACAAACGGGGATCACATTATCTCGGGATATGGCATCCGTGATAAATATGAGTCAGTTGCCAAGCGTCTAAATTTTGGGGATGCTGCAGTGGTTGTAAGTGTAAAAAAAGGTCTTAAGTCACTTTCCCCAGTACCATTGTCACTTCAAACAGTCATCAAATGAACTTGTAGGTCAAGGACTACCCATAGCCTTTTTAATTGGTTTTAATGACCAAGAAATAAGAACTTACAAAGAATCTTGAAAACTGAATAAGAAAAACTCCCGTGCTTTATCAGTGAATTAATTTAGTCCGAGACTCTTTGAGTTGTGTGAATCTTTTTTCCAGCTTATGAACCTGTGCTCTTTTCTCCAATAAGATTAAACCCGAATCTGCTTGTTGTTCTTAACTATTTGAGGTTTTTCTACCCTGTTTTCCCAAAAATAAGACCTCCCCAGGTAATAAGCCCAACTGGGCTTTTGAGCGCATGCACTAAAATAAGCCCTCCCCTGAAAATAAGCCCTCCCTGAAAATATTGCAACATAGCGGCAGTCACCAAATGACCACGCTCGCCGCCTCCTGCACCTCAAAAATAATAAGTCCTCCCCAAAAATAAGGCCAAGTGCTTATTTTGGGGAAACACGTTTTGACTTTTCCTGCCCTTTAGTGAGTCTCAGAGCTTTCTCTTCTCATCTATAATCTCTGTAGATTATGATTTTTAGGGGATTTGAGCTTCATTGGTCTAGTTAGCAGAGACGGATGAGCAACTGAGATAGCCAGTAGCTGTTGTTTTGAAGAGCAATAGCAAATACATCTTAGACTTACAGTATATATTGCCTCACAGTGCGGTATATACGAGTCAGGCTATTGCCCCCAAGAATCTGGATCCTCATTTTACCAACCTAGGAAAGATGGAAGGCTGAGTCAACCTTGAGCCGATCAGGATCGAACTGCTGGAGTGAGCAGCGAGTTAGCCTGAAATACTGCATCCTAACCATGCTGACAAAGTGGGGATCATCAAATGCATTTCTTGTTAATTTTATTTCTTTTTCCCCTTTTAAAATTCAGCAAAACTGAAGAGAAAGGAAGGATGCTTGGCATGAGATGTTTTATTGTTGCCCTCAATTAATTTCAAGGACAATTAATCTCGTTCCATAAAGCAACAATAAATACCCTGTTCTTGGTTTGAAAAAGTCACTGCTCGTTGTGAAGCTAGAAGAAACCTTGATTATATATTTCTTCAATTAATAAGGCCTTTATTAAATATAACGCCTACAGTAACAATTTGAAAGATGAGTGGCCCCAAAATTAAAGAAATGTATGCATTGAGATGTAGAGACACACAATAATTCTAAGTACTCAACTGGAAAAATACATGAGAAACCCATTATTTATTTAGTTTTAGTCAAATAACATTATGATTCACTTGGATTGATCACACGGCATGGTTAAGAAGTAATTTATAATAGTTACTGTTTTATTTTAACATCAAATGTTCTTTTGTATTCAGATTTGGCTTCAGAATGATAATATAGCACTTGGGGACGAAGATGCAGCTGAGCAGGCCAGCATTGGAAGCCAAGATGGAGAAGATTTGCACGGCCACCATATACTTCCCTTTGGTGCTCAGGTAGGTCGGCACGAAGGATACCCAAACACTGCAGAAGATCAGCATGCTGAAGGTGATCAGCTTGGTTTCATTGAAAGCCCCTGGGAGGTTCCTGGCTAGGAAAGCCACCATAAAGCAGACAGCAGCCAAGAAGCCCATGTAGCTAAGAGTAACATAAAACATGGCAGCAGAGCCTTCATTGCATTTTAGGATGATCTCTCCAGGTTGAGAGTGCAGGTCAGAGTCAGGGAACGGGGCAGAAGTGGCCAGCCAGCTGATGCAAATGAAAACTTGGACACTGGAACAACCAAGAACGATGGAGTTGGCCAAGCTCTTCCCTAGCCATTTCTTCAGTTTATTCCCTGGCTTTGTGGCCAAAAAGGCCACTACTACTGTGATCGTCTTTGCTAGGACAGAAGAGATGGCAGTTGAGAAGATGATGCTGAAGACCATTTGCTGCAGGAGACAGGTTGGTTTGGTTGGCTGACCAAGGAAGAGGAAGGGGGTCAAGAAAGAAAGCAGGAGTGAGATCAGGAGGATGAAGGAAAGGTCCTGGTTGTTTGCTTTGACAATTGGAGTTTTTAAGTATTTAATGAAGATTACCAAAACAAAGCCCGAGATTAGTGACAAGGAGAGTGAAATGGTTGCTAGGACAATTCCCCATGAGTCTTTATAGGATAAGAAGGTTATAGCCTTGGAGATGCAGCGATCTTGGTTTATGTTTGGATGCTGACCTTCTGGACATTTGGTACAAGTTTCTGCATCTATAAGGAACATCCATAACATAAAGAAAGAAAATAATTATTCTTCTATAAAAGGCACTGGTTGGGTGAGAGATGATGTTCAGAGATTGGAAAGGAAGATTTGACAATATGAATTGATGTATGTGGTGGAAGACCTTAAAATATCTCAGTTAGGGAAGCAAAATATAAGTTTTGGGTGGTGATGGCCAATGATTCTGGAAAGTGAAAGGATCTGAGATATGCTCCCTCTCTTCTCCATACCCTTAGATCAGTGCTGGGATTCCAAATTTTTTACTACCAATTCTGATGGGCGTGGCTTGGTGGGTGTGGTTTGCTGGCAGGGAAAGGATACTGTAAAATCTCCATTCCCACCCCACTCCAGGGGAAAGTTACTGTAAAATCTCCATTCCCACCCCACTCCAGGGGAAGGATGCTGTAAAATCCCCATTCCATAGGAGAAATTGTCTACTTCCACACTACAGAAGAAAAACATTAGCACTGTAATAATAGTGAAAGCAAACAAAGGGTGACAGACTCTGCTATAACTCTCCTACTCTACCAGCTCAGTTCTCCTACTGAGTTGATGGAGTAGTAGTGCTAGAGAAGCCCTAAGACTTAATCCTCCTCTCTCAAGTTCTCACTACTCAGAGAAACTTGCTAAATAGCAATAGCAATATGTCTATGGAGATTCTCATTCATCCAGGTCATGGTAGTTTCAAAGG
Organism: Natrix helvetica helvetica; assembly: GCA_029890345.1. Lineage (NCBI taxonomy): Eukaryota > Metazoa > Chordata > Lepidosauria > Squamata > Natricidae > Natrix > Natrix helvetica. Next base: position 214,296 of record JAKRSI010000881.1, read on the forward strand.
TTCTGTTCAAAAGTTAACAAGAAGCTGAAGCTGCTAAGAACTGAAGAAGCTTCTTGAATGAGAAGCAAAATGTCTTTAAGAAAGAAAACCAAGAAAATCCAGTTGCTTTTTGAAAAGCAGCTTGGGACAACAATAGCAATAGCCCTTAGACTTATATACTGCTTTACAGTACTTTACAGCCCTCTCTAAACGGTTTTACAGGGTCAGCATATTGCCTTCCAGCAATCTGGGTCCTCAGTTTACTGACCTCACAAGGATGGAAGGCTGAGTCAACCTTGAGCCCTATCAGGATCAAACTTCTGGCACTGGGCAGAGTTAGCCTGCATTCTACCTACTGTGCTATCTTTTCTTATAATCCCAGACCCCCTCATTGTCCCACAATATTTTTATGTGCTGCCCAAGCTTAACATCCAATGTCATCTCTTACTTCTTAGTCTCAGAAATTGTGAAATAAATTCTGCATATTAGGTTTAAGAAATTGTCAAGAAAAGAACCAAACTTAGAATTGCCTTTGTATAGCCTTTCAAGGGAGAATGTTGGCGCTTTCCTCAAGATTTTCCTGTTGTCACCCACCTTCTTTGGTTGAGATGGTTCCTTCTGCACATGGCAAACAGTTGTAGCAGCAAATGGGTTCTCCTTCGTGAGCCACCTTCACAAATCCAGGACGACAGCTTTTCTACACACCTGGAAGGAGGCAATGGCTAAGCAGAGAAAAGAAGAATATCCAAGAAATGAATTTACTTCAAGAGAGAGAAGGAGAGAGCATAGTAAGGAATGAATAATGATCTTCAGTTTAAGGTTTAGCTTTGCTTAATTTTAAGCCTATCCAAATCGTGATGGTCGTCTTCCTGATTCAGTTATATATTGCCTATATCTCCTCTTCTGAAATTTCACACTACACCTTCCAGATTCAGGTTCTACATTAATGGCCCAAATGTAGTTTTACAGAGGACAACTTGACTTTCTAGGGTTTTTTTTCCCCATGAAAATGTTTTGCTTTTCATGACAGAACTTTCTTCAAATCTGAAGCTTCTTGGATGAGAATCGAAATGTTTTCAAGGGGAAAAAAACCCACGAAAGTCCAGTTGACCTGTGAAAAAGGACCTTTGAGAAAACCATGTTTGAGAATCTCCATTGACATTCTACATTAGGTTAATCTAGAGAAAAGAAGGACCAGGGGGAAAATGATAGCAGTGTTATAGTATTTGACAGGTTGTCACAAAGAGGAAGGAGTCAATTTATTTTCCAAAGCACCAAAGGGCAGGACAGGAAACAATGGATGGAAACTACTCAAGGAGAAAAGCAACCTGGAACTAAGGAGAAACTTCCTAACACCGAGGACAATCAACCTGTTGAGCAGCTTGTCTTCAGAAGTTGTGGGTGGTTCATCACTGGAGGCTTTTTTAGAAGAGACTTGACAGCCTCTTGTCTGAAATGATATAGGGTCTCCTGCTTGAGCATCAGGTTGGACTAGAACAGTGGTCACCAACTGGCGGACTGTGGACCACTGGTGGTCTGCGAGAAAATTTTGGTGGTCCACAGAAAAATTAGTTGCATTTTCTATATTGCACTAAATCAGAAGTCCTTAAACTACGACCCCTGGGATGGATACGTGCAATGAATGTTTGCGTTGCTGCAGAGAGACTCCCCCTTCGGGGTCTTTTTGTGCAGGTCAGAAGGGGGGAGAAATTCTGACTTGGGGTCTGCTTCAGCTTCCTTGTGTGGGGCTTTGGGCGAAGGCTGGAGGGAAGAGCCACTGGTGGTGAAAAGCCGGAGGGCCTTGTTCTAGTGGGACTGTATCATGTCCTGGAACTGACTGACTATCTCAGCCCACTGAGCCTCCAGGCGCCAATGCCTGACCTTGCACTCCCTCAGGTCTTCCCTCTGCTTGGAAAGTCTACGCTCGTAGTCCAGCCAGCTGTTTTGCCAACCCTTTCTCATGGTGGCTACTTAGCTCCAACAACTGCTTCCTGTTGGGGCCCTAAGGATCCTGGGCAGGCGGGCAAGGAGTAGCTAGGAGGGGAGGGGCAAGAAGAGGCTGGCAAGGCGCCCCTTGAATTGAGTGACATCGAGTTGGCCACGCAGCCAGTCATTAGGCAGATCATATTAGTGGTCCGCGGGATTTAAAATTATGAATTTAGTGGTCCCTGAGGTCCAAAAGATTGGGGACCCCTGGGCTAGAAGACCTCCAAGATCCCTTACAGCTCTCTTGATTCTGATTAATGTTACATTATTTCAATGTAGGTTGGATGGAATACAGGTAGTCCTTGACTTACAACTATTTATTTAGCAGTAGTTTGATGTTACAATGGGACTGAAAAAAAGTGATTGGCCTCCAGTCCTCACACTAACAACTATTGCAGGATCCCCAAGGTCACACAATCACAATTTGGGCACTTGGCACAAAGCATGTATTTAAGAGGTTTGCCGCATCCTGGGCTCCTGTGAATACCATTTATGACCTTCCAAGTTGTCTGCTGACATGCAAACTCAATGGAGGGAAGCTGTATTTGCTTAACAACCACATGATTCACTTAACAACTGCAGTGAATAATATATCAGCATCAAACAATATATTATTTACCATCAAGAACTAATGAGATAAAATTGACCGGCAGTTCAATCTCCCCTTCCCAAATCAAGAGCAACTCCGTTATTAAATGCATCAGAAGGTATGAAATGAAAGCAATACTCACTTTGCTCAGCATTTCCATCCGTGCAATACTACTTTGATTAATTGCAAATGTATGCCTTCCTAGATGCCCCAATGTCATTCTAGTGATGGTTTTATTGGCAGAAACTACAGAGTTTAAGATGTCTAAGTTAGCCGCCAGATCTCCTTTCTCATCTAAGTATACACCTTCCATGGAATTGTTATGAAACTGGGGCTTCCGGAGGAAGGAGTGAAGCTGGGATGGAAAAGAGAAAACAAGGTTTAGAAAGTAAGTCAACATTTCTTCCATGTATGCCGTAGCCGTCTCTTCACTGCTTCAGTTTGCACTTCTGTACGTCCTGTGCTTTTTTTTTTCAAAGAATTTTATTGGTTTATAGGGAAAAAGGTAAATGGAAAGGTATACAAATTTTGGCAGTTGCAAAGTGTGGCATGCGCCCCCTCCCTCCAAACTCATGGAATACATCTGAGTATAAAACATTAATACATAATCATATAAAATCAGCATATTAGTTCTAAAAATATTTTCAATCAGTTTGTATATTGTAATATATGATCTACATATAATTTCATTACTACTTTCGGTCTGTTTAAACAATGTGATTTTCTTATTCATTTTTGTGATCTGAGCTTTCTTGGTATTGCCCCTTCTCCCCCCGCTGACAGAGCTCCGGCCCCTCCCGTGTCCTGCATATCCGTTGTAGAGTCTTCTGTTTTTTCTAGGTTTGTTTTGTTTTTCTCCATAAAGGCCTGTGCCTCTATGGGTGTATTGATTCTAATTCTTGTCTCCTCCCAGAATATCAGCATACCTTCAGGCATCAACCATCTAAACCACACCCCCTTCTGGTATAATTTATTCGCCAATTGCGAATAATTTCTCCTTTTTTCCCTAATTTTCTTGGGGATCTGCTTCAGGATGGTTATTTCCCTGTCGTGGTATGTCAGTGCTTGCCCCCTTTGTACACCCAGAATTTCATCTCTTGTGCTTTTTCTAAGGAATTTAATATGGACCTCCCTGGGTACATTGTGTGTTCTGGCATAAGCTGAATTCACTCTGTAAACCAGATCTATCTCCCATTCCATCTGCTGTTTATCTTTGTGTATGTATTCAGCTGGAATGTTAGTCATAATGTCCCTTATATTTTCCCCATCTGCTTCTATGACATTTTGAAATCTAAGATAAAAGGACATTCTCTCAAATTCTGTTTTCATTTGCTGGATATCAAGTTCTTTGTTCCCCTTCTGCACTGCTTCTAACCCCCCCCTCACCTCCGCCACCCCACCCTCCACAAGGTCCAGTCTCTGTGAGTTCTTGTAGATTTGGACTTGATTCTCTTTAATTTCTTCCTTCATTTCCTTTAATTGTTTCTTAATTTCTTCCTGGCCCTGTATAAGTTGCTGAAGCATTTGTTGCAAATCCATCTCTGTACTCTTAGGTTGCATCAGTTCTGTGATATTTGATTGTGTGGCAGGACTGGATGTTGCAGATGTCGGGGCAGAAGTAGCAAAGCCAGGTTTTCCAGGGGGTGGTCTTTTTGGAGACATAGTTTATAAAGTAGAGAGATCAATCAGTATGGAGAATGGACAGCTGGAGAAGTAGAGCAGGCAGATGAGTCCAGGAGGCAGAAGATCCAAGCAGAAGAGAGTTTTAGTCAGTCTGGCAATAGAGAGGAATTTTCCCCCCAGAGAGTTCAAGAAAATAACAATCCACAAGAGATTCTTCTGGGTGACACGGAGACAAAGACCGGAAGCCTGAATTTTAAAGGTGGAGTCAGGTTTCACAGTTCATGAAGACAACGGAAGTGTGCCATCTTGCCCTGCCAGCTTTGGGCTCAGAGGCATAGTAAAGTTTTAAAAGTTCACAAAGTTCTCAGGTCATCAATAAGTTATGGGGCTAAATCCAATGAAAAATCACTTTTACAGGGGTAAGGCATCATTGGTTGGCTCTCCCCCCTCCTCCTTCCCCTGGGGGCAAGAGCAGAATTTTTTCAAGCCGCTTGTCCAAGGGGGGGGGAAATCCCCCTCCCTCCAGCCACGCCTCCAAGGAAATCCGAAAGTTTAACATTTTAAATTGCTGAAAGGTCCATCAAATCAAGAAAAAGGGAATGAAGAGGGGAAGCGCCTCACCACACCGCCGCTGCTTCCTTCTATTTTTACATCGTCCGATCAGCCTGTTGCGAGATGCATGCGCGCCCTCCGAGACTGCTCCTCGATGCCTGGAGCGAAGCAGAGAAGCCCCCACCAGCCGCCGCCGATGCTAGGGTCCCCTGCGAAGCCGCTCCCTTGGCAGGACGCCTCTCCGGGGCATCCTGTGCCCCCCAGAAGTGGGGAAGCCCACTGGGGAGCCGGAGCGGGCAAAGGACTTGCCCGTCGCCGTCAGCCGCCGGAACCGGAACTCCTGTGCTTTTTGAAGGAAGTTGAACATCACTTGCTCTGATGAGCTTTCTTTTCTAGGCTATTATAGTTTGGCTTTTATTAAAGAAGTTTGGGGAGAAGATACAATGGCTCCATATATAGATGAATTGGATGCTTGCAGGAGAGTGACTGGCAGATCTTTGGGTGACAGTTAACAGAGGGATCACGCTAGAATCCCTACGTAGCTCCAAGCGGACTAAGTCCAATTCCCCTTGAATTCCATGAACCCTTATCAAACTCCAAGCAAGTGCTAACCGAGTCCCTTTTGGGAGAGGGGGCGGTCTAGAAGCACAGTAAATAAATAAATAAACCATTAGCCTTGAAGATTCCTGTGCATCGGCTGTTTAGGAATACATCGGTTTAATTGAACTTTCCTATGGGGATCTGATTTGTTTTGCATATGCTGTAGCTGAAGAAAAAAATATTTATCACAGGAAGCACAATGTGTAAATCTCAGTGAATCTTCTGCAGCTTTTTTTTTGCCACTTTCTGAACTTCACTGAACTGAATAATCTTTCAAATTCTCATAGGTGTTTGCATGCCTGCCTGCCATTTCCATGGCCCAGTTCCAAATGGGCCACAGTCAGGTACTGGCTGTGGCTCAGGGGTTGGGGACCCCAAGTATGGGGTTTACTCCTTGAGTAAGGGATTAGATTAGAAGACCTCTAAAGTCCCTTTCAATTCTGTTATTCTGTTATTCTGGCAGTCTCTCCTTCACCCCTGAGAGTCTCCCTTCCAAGAAAGATCCAGCCTGACAGGTCTGGGGCTGACGCTTGTTCAGATCCCTCCTCATGGGTTGTTTCTAATCAGTCTTAGATGATGAGAACTGACTGCAGCCAGAGGTGGTGGAGCCAGAGAGCTTCTGCTCCCTAGCAGATGTGTGTACTACATCAGTGGGGGGAGCTTTAAAGTGGATAGGGCACAGCCGTGCGACAGCGTGCAAAGAGAAAAAGTAAAAAAAAGGAGATACGGTGTGTTCTCAAGAAGCAGATGTTGTTCTATGAAATGAAGAACAAACATGACCTGGTAGGGAAGATAACATATTATCATTATAGATTCATTTTTTCTTTTGAATACCATATTTCTGGGAGTATAAGATGCACTTTTCCTCCCCACAAAAGTGGGAGGGTCTTGATATGGCGCTGGTTTGCGGCGGCAAACATGTGGTGGCGGTGGCAAACAAGCTGTGGCAAATGGGCCGTGGCGAACAAGTGATGGTGAACGGGCTGCACCAAAGGGATTGCGGCAAATGGGCTGCAGTGAATGGGCTGCAGCAAATAAGCCAGATGAATACCAGATGGATGCTGGGAGGCAGAGGCAGATTTTCCGTCCCAAAAGCTAGGTGCGTCTTATAGTCCAGAGTGTTTTATAATCTGAAAAATACGGTAAGTTATTTGTTTTCAAAATAATTGCACTGGAGAGGTGCATATCAAGGAGAAGAAATACCTGCCAAGGCTTTAGGTTTTGAATCTCCAACCACTTGACAACTTTTCTCATGCCTCTCCTAGATTGGGATAAATTGGCCGAATTCAAAGCCCGTGCCACAGCCCAGATCGTGTTATAAATGAAATAGCTGTCTAGAGCCAGGATCTGTTCTATCCTCTCTCTGGGCAGAGGCTCCAGGTCTTCTCTCTCTCTGCATCGTCTCCATATTTTCACAGATGATGCAGCCTTTCCATATGAACATTGGAAGGCTTCCTCTAGAACCTGATCCATGAAAGAATACAAGAGCTTAAATCCATCATAGTTTGCCACTTTCTTTGTTTTCATGAGAAAGGAAAAAATGGCATGGACGTTGGGCAAAGAAGAGATGGAAACCTTCAAACCTAAAGTGAGGTCCCAGCGGGCTGTTGTGATCCAAATTTTTCCTACAATGGGTTTTTTAAAGGCAGTCAGAACTTTTTCTATAACTGCTATGCCTTCTAGGAAAGAACTTGTCTCTGCATGGTAAACAAAGACATTGACTTGTTTCCATTTTTGGTATTGATGAAATTTTACTTTTAATTCACTGGCAACCACTGTAAACCTTTGTGATATAACTGCACAAATGCCGTTCTCTGTCAGCATAGAAACCAACATATTCATGAACCTCTGGCCATTGCTAGTGTCTGGAGCAACCAAACCAACCAGCGTCCACTTGAAATAGAGGAGAAGACTCCTTCAATGGGGACCATTGGATAGAAAAAAGGAAACTGAGTTTTGTCACTCAGAATGTGTGAAGCAAATGTGTAACTGATCTGAAAAGGAGAGAAAACAAGTAGACTATCATTTGATATCCATAAAGATCGAATATGAAGATGCTTATCCATAGGAAGACCACCTCTTTCAGTGAAGACCTTTGGGTGGGGGACTTTTCTGCTGCTTTGGCTTATACATTGCTCCTTTTCTCACTGCTCTTTGAATCCAGCACTTTCCTATCACAAAGAACCACTACAGTCAATCAATCAATCAATCAATCAATCAATCAATCAATCAATCAATCAATCAATCGACCACTGGTCCTAAAAGCTTAAAAACTTTTGATGAATATTATCTTCATTTAGTAGCAGCCCTTGCAAAGCTCACTAATTTCCATAGCATTATCTCCTTGTCTAAATCCATTACTAGAATAACAGAGATGGAAGGAAGCAAATGGTTGTCCAATCTCTTCTTGAAAACTTCCAGTGTTGGAGCACCCACAACTTCTGGAGGCATGTTGTTCCACTGATTAATTGTTTGAACTATCAGGACATTTCTCCTTAATTCCAGGTTGCTCCTCTCTTTGATTAGTTCCCATCCATTGCTTCTTGTCCTGCCTTCTGATACATGAAATATTCAATTTTGCATGAATCAGGCCATTATGATTGTTTTTTTTAACAAGAGCGGGTACAGAAATTTTCAACACAATTGAAGTGCAAACAGAGTAGTACAGAAGCTGAAGCGCAAACAGAGTAGGACAGTAAATAATCTTCTATAATTTCCTTGGAGCAAGGGGGGAAGCACAAACTATATGGGATCTTGAGAATTCAGTCCTCTCTATAGTTGCAGGTTCCATTTGCTGGAGCCCACTCTCCCAAGTTCCTCTTGAAGGAATTTCATTTTGGGATAAATTAAATGCATTTCTTTGGGCACACAAGGGTGACTCAGTCTGGATAGGGACTCCAATGGGAGAAAAAGCACAGCTTGCCTTCAGAAGCTTTGGGTGCTCCATCACTGGAAGCTTTCAAAAAGAGATTGGACAACCATTTGTCTGAAATGGTAGAGGGTCTCCTGCTCAAGCAGGGGTTTGGACTAGAAGACCTGCAAGGTCCCTTCCCACTCTATTATTCTATGGTCTATGACCTGGTTCATCCTTCCCTTCCTTTGAGCAACTTGAACTTCCATCTTTAAAGCCTATCAGGATTGACAATTGTCTTCTCAGCAAAGACACACCTGTGGGATTTTGTAGGCGTCCAGAAAGGTTGACATTTGGATGGAGATATCAGTTTCTGCACCTTCAAGAACTACCAATGGGGTTTTCTCACGTCCACAGCTGTAATTGGGTACGTTGGCCTCCCCATTTGAAAGCAGGTCCAGCAAACCCTCTGCAGTCATTCGTGTGTTGAAATAACCTTCATAGATATTATAACCTAATGTCAAATTAGGCAGGAGATGAGGATCCTGGTTGATCTCCTGAACAGCAAAAAGGTAGGAAAGCATTTTCCAATATTTTGTGGATGCACTCCTACAAGTTTAAATATATCATAAATCAGTGAAAACAATGCTTTGATTAAAATTATTCACTGTTATGCTTCTAATTCGATGAAGAACAAAAAGTTCCATGCCTCAATTACAACATATGATTGTTTTAACTGTTTGTCAAAATGTCAAACGTGGACAGTGAAATAATTAGTGTTTTAAAATTATTCTCTAGGAGAAATGCCGTCTCTATTTTACCACTCAAAAATATTAAACAGACTGAAGGCACATCATACCATTCTCATAATTAAAATATTACCCCAGGAGTTTTGTATATATCTCTCCTTAGTTCTTCTTAGTAATCAAAATCCAACCTGAGGAAACCTTTGTATTTTGTGGAGGGGCCAGGTAAAGGATGAGTATCACTCTGTCCTTTTATGTGTGGTCTAGCTCTGCTTAGATTATCTAAAACAAAATGATGGTTTAATTTACATATTCAATCTCTACCTAGCCACTGCACTTGACTGTTGCAAAGGAGCCTCATCAATTACAGTGTGTATCATGGATCCTGAAAGGTAAATTAAGGCAGTAAAGTAGCAGCTCTGGCAATTTAAGGCTGGAATTGCAGGATCCAATCTGAGCCGGTCACCAGGACCAGAGGTTTAATCTTCCAAGCTTTTGGATGTGCGTTGAAGCCATTACAAAATGAACTTCTTTTTCTCCAGAAATAAAGGCAGGAATTCTAGGACACTATCAGAAATGGAACTGCTGCAGTTCAGTGCAGAAAAGTGGACTTACAGGGAAATCCGAGTCAACGGAACTGTGTTGAAGGTTAATGGGAGAAACCGAGCCTTGGTTGCAGAGACTATGCCAGTGATGAAAAGCTCTCCTGGCCTGACATGGTTTTGTGGGTCTGTTTCCTCTTGACCCAAAGTCAGGAAGCATTTGGCTTCCCGCTTCCCATGGACTGTTGGTGGGCACAACAGGAGCAGAAGTAGAAACAGCAACAGCCTGTCTTGGTAGCCTGATCCAGCCTCCTGCGTCGCAATGGCTTCTTTCCAGGAATGAGAAGAAACGTGGAGAAAGTCAAGCCTGCCTCCAAGACAGAAGCAACAGAGGTTTCTTTTAAGATCCAAACAGAATCCACCCAATTCTTCACTTCTGAAGGGGACAAAAACACACACAGCCTTTGCCCGTCCTAACATCCTCTCCAGGCTCTTTCTCTTCAGAAGTATTTATGCATACAGCATTCATAATGTGGACACCTTCCAACTTGGCTTTGGAGTCTGACACTGATATCGAAAAATATCCTTGTGTTAAATTTTCTGAAAGTTTGCAGAAATGTCTCTTGGGATTACAAGACAAGAAACAAATTACTGAGATTTTGATAATTGCAGGGAAGAGAACCATCGTCTGTTTGAACTCTGAATGACTCTATAGCAGGGGTGAAATGCTACCGCTTTGGACTGGTTTGCCTGAACTGGTAGTAAAAAAAGTTACCAGTTTGCCAAAACCAGTAGTAAAAAAAATGCTACCAGTTTGGGTGAACCGGTATTTCTGATGATTAGCTGTGATACACAATTTATATTAGTTAGAATTTTTGGATTGCCTGCTTTCTAGCTAATATAAATCATGTAGCACAGCTGATTCCTCACCCTCGCTGTGCTACTTACCTTTGCATGGGTGCTTGGTAGCAGTGGCCGCGCCCCCACCCGGACGTCATTACGTTCTGTTTTTGATGCTCTGTACATGTGTGGAAGGTCCTGAGCATGCACAGGATACACATTTGCGAACTGGTAGCGATGGTAAGTTGATTTCACCTCTGCTCTATAGGTAGGTACACAAAGGGAGAATTCACAGATTCCCTTTGAAGAGGGGCCAATGAATGAGTTAAGAGAAGAAGAGAATCACAAATATCTCTTCTAAAATGCTTCTATACTAGGGGTTTTGAATTGGCAGCCCACAGGCTGGATGCGTCATGCACAGGCCACGCCCACCCCAGCTCTGTGAAGGAAAAAAACAAGAGGTGGTATTCAGCATGTTCTGACCAGTTCTGGAGAACCGGTAGCAGAAATTTTGAGTAGTTTAAAGAACCGGTAAATTCCACCTCTGACTGGCCCCACCCCCATCTATTCTCTGCCACCCAAGTCCCGGCTGATTGGAAGGAAATGGGGATTTTACAGTAACCTTCCCCTGGAGTGGGGAGGGAATGGAGATTTTGCAGTATCCTTCCCCTGCCACGCCCAGCAAGCCATGCCATGCCCAGCAAGCCATGCACAAGAACCAGTAGTAAAAAATTTTGCATCCCACCACTGGGAAATACATACTCCTTCGTCTTGACTTCCCTGGTGCTACCTCCCGCTGCGGGGAGGCGGAACCGGAAAGTACCAGATGGTTCCGCCCCAGGCGCCTGATGGAACCTGATAGGTTCCAGACGGAGCTTGGGCCACCTCCTGTAACCTTGACCCGCCCCCGGGTAGAGGACCTGGTGGTCGCGTGGAATAATGCGACTACCGGGGCCTTGAACCGGGTGGCGCCTTTGCGGCCTCTCCGGCGGCAACGATCCACCCTGGCCCCTTGGTTTATCGAGGAACTAAGGGTGATGAAATGCCGCAAGAGATGTCTAGAGAGTCGTTGGAGATCCTCTCACTCCGAATTTGATCGAACACAGGCACGAGCCCATTTAAGGACGTACCTTGTGGCATTGGGAGTGGCCAAACGCCAATATTGTGCCACTCTCATTGCATCCGCGGAGAACCGCCCTGCCGCCCTGTTTCGGGTGTCCCGCTCCCTCTTGTTTCAGAGGCCGCGGGAGGCCCCTCTACAGGGCAGGGCAGAGGAATTTGGTAAATATCTGCAGGATAAAATCGCTCAAATCCGGAGGGATTGGGTCCCTGTCAGTGGTCCAATGGAGACGTCCATGGCGAGTCTTGAGGAATCGATCTGGGAGGAGTTTGACTTGGTTGCCATCGAGGATTTGGACAGAATGCGTGGACGACTGCGACCCACCACATGTTTATTGGACCCGTGCCCCTCCTGGCTTGTACTGGCATCCTGGGAGGTTACACGAGACTGGCTCCTGGGCCTAGTGAATGCTTCGTTGAGCGAGGGGTCTCTCCCGGCCGCCTTGAAAGAGGCGGTGGTGAGACCCTTGCTCAAGAAGCCTTCCCTGTACCCTTTGGAGCTGGCCAATTATCGTCCTGTCTCCAACCTTCCCTTTTTGGCGAAGGTTGTAGAGAGTGTGGTGGCCTACCAGTTTCCACGTCATCTGGAGGAAAATGATTATCTAGACCTGCGCTAGGTGGATGATCTCTGGAGGGCCAGAGATAGAGGTTGTTCCTCTATCCTGGTCCTATTAGACCTCTCGGCGGCTTTTGATACCATCGACCATGGTATCCTGCTGCGCCGGCTGGAGGGGTTGGGGGTCCGGGGCACCGTTTTGCGGTGGTTCGGCTCCTACCTTTCTGGCCGGACGCAGCGTGTGTTGGCAGGAGAAGAGAGGTCGACCCTACGCCCCCTTACTTGTGGGGTGCCACAGGGGTCGGTCCTCTCGCCACTCCTGTTCAACACATATATGAAGCCGCTGGGTGAGATCATCCGTGGTTTCGGGGTGGGATACCACCTGTACGCTGATGATACTCAGCTGTACTTTTCCACCCCGAACCACCCCAACGAGGCCATCGAAGTGATGTCCCGGTGTGTGGAAGCCGTACGGATCTGGATGGATGACAACCGACTCAAGCTCAACCCCTCCAAGACAGAGTGGCTGTGGGTACCAGCTCCCCGGTTCAGCCAATTAACTCCATCATTGGCCATTGGGGGCATTCAACTTGCCCCCGTAGAGCGGGTGCGCAATTTGGGCGTCCTCCTGGATGCCCGGCTATCCATGGATGACCATGTGACAGCCGTGGCAAGGGGGGCGTTCCACCAGGTTCGCCTGGTGCGCCAATTGCGCCCCCTACTGGACCGGGACGCCTTACGCACAGTCACTCATGCGCTGGTGACGTCTCGCTTGGACTACTTTAACGCTCTCTACATGGGGCTTCCCTTGAAATGCACCCGGAGGCTACAGTTGGTCCAGAACGCAGCCGCGCGGGTAATTATGGGGAGTACTAGGTACTCCCATGTGACACCGTTCCTGCGTGAGCTGCACTGGCTTCCTGTGGTCTATCGGGTGCGTTTCAAGGTTTTGATAACAATCTTTAAAGCGCTCCATGGCTCAGGACCTAGTTACTTGCGGGATCGTATTCTGCCCCATACATCCCTGCGACCAATCCGCTTGCACAGAGAGGGCCTCCTCCAGGTGCCGTCCACTAGACAGTGTCGGGGGGCGGCGCCTAGGAGTAGAGCCTTCTCTGTGGCGGGCCCAGCCCTGTGGAATGACCTCCCTCCAGATATTAGGAATACCTCTGACCTCCGCTCCTTTCATATTAAGCTTAAGACCCACCTATTCCAAGTAGCTGGCCTGGCTCAACTTTGATCTAACCATATCGCTCCTGACGGGTTTTTAATTGGGTATTTTAATTATATTTAATTATTTAGGGGTTTTTTAATCACTGTATTCTAATTGTTTTTTATTCATCAGCCGACCTCCTCCTTGTGTATGTCTCGGTATATGTCTCTGTTATATGTTTGTTTTGTCCACATATTTATTTCATATGTTTCATTGTACGCCGCCCCGAGTCCTTCGGGAGAGGGTGCGGCTAAGAAATAAATATTTATTATTTATTATTATTATTTATTTATTGTGAAATGTCACAGGACAGTAACTTGACATAGCGGGTTTGACACCCATGCACTATACTATCCAGTATCAAGAGAGGTTTTAAACATGGATGTGGATGGTCATACATCAATATAGATTTAGTTCGTCTTGATTTGTGATGAATGTGACTTTCAGTATCTAGTTAGCTGAGGGCAATATTCAGCTGAGGAGAGCCACTGCTTTTCTTATATATGCAAAGAAAAATGGAGAACAGCCAAAACTTTTCCAATTTGTTTTATTATGTCTAATTTCTTTTAGCTTTCCCCAAGCCCAGCAAAAGGCCTGAGAAGTCTTGTTCATTCTATGTTGCAATTGTAGGTGGGCTGTTCCATTAAAAAAAAAGAATGACTTAATTGACCCTCTTGGCAAACGCAACACCCCCCCACCCCCAAATTTGATGTACTCAACAGTAAACAGAAGATGAAAAGTAATATGTAATAACAAATGATAATTCATTTATATCATGACATGGAAAAGAAATAGAAAGTTACATTTTGTTTCATTTTTGGAGTAAAATTGAATAGTCAAACATTAGCATTACCATCCTGAGAGGGATCATATAAAGACAAATGTATGTTCCATATAAACATTTTATTTATTTATTTATTTTATTTATATTTGGTGCTTCTAGACCGCCCCCTCTCCCAGAAGGGACTCATATCAGGTGTTTTGCATAAAACTGGGCAGAGACAAAGAACTTTCCCTTAAGGAATGATCATTTATGATTGAAAATCTTGTGTGAAAATTGGGCTCTGAAGAAATAATGTTGTCAGTTATGTTTCTATTTTATGTTTCATTGTTAACTTCTCCTTCATATTGAGATCAGGCCTCAGGACAATAATGTAACACTTAGGGATGAAGATGCTGCCCAGCAGCCCAGCACTAGAGACCAAGATGGAGAAGACCTGCACAGCTACCAAATACTTCCCTTTGGTACTCAAATATGCAGGCACAAAGGACACCCAAACACTGCAGAAAATCAGCATGCTGAAGGTGATTAGTTTGGCTTCATTGAAGGCCCCAGGTAGATTCCTGGCCAGGAAAGCCACTGTGAAGCAGATGGCAGCCAGGAAGCCCATGTATCCTAAGGCAGTGTAAAACATAGCGATCTTTCCATCATTGCATTGCAGAATAATCTCTCTAGGCTGGGAGTTCATGTCAGAATCAGGGAATGGATGAGAGATTCCCAACCAAAGAATACAGATGATCACTTGGACACCAGAACAGGCAAAGACAATGGAGTAGGTTAAAGTCTTCCCCAACCATCTCCTCACTCCATTCCCTGGTTTTGTGGCCAAGAAGGCCAAGACCACTGTGACTGTTTTGGCCAAGAGAGATGAAACAGCCACTGAGAAGATGATGCTGAAGGTTGTCTGTCGGAGAAGGCAGGTGACTCTCTTTGGATGGCCAATGAAGAGGAAGGAGGTCAAGAAGGAGCCCAGGAGGGAAATGAGGAGGATGTAGGAGAGATTCCGGTTATTGGCCCTGACTATGGGAGTTTCCAAGAATTTGGTGAAGATTCCAAAGACAAAGAGTGTGGTGAAGGAGAGCAAAAGGGCAAAGGAAGCCAGGAGGATTCCCAAAGGTTCATTATAGGACAGGAAGGTTATAATCTTTGGAACGCACTCATCCTGATTTTTGTTTGGATATTGGTCTTCTGGACATCTAGTACAACGCTCAGCATCTGCAAAGAATCAAGGCAACCTTTCTTTTATTTCATAAACTAAGGGCAAGCGGATGGAAAGAACAGATGGAGGGTTTTGAGTTTTTACAAGATACGCAATGACAACAAGGTGCCAAGAGAAGTTCACATAAGACTTATCCAGAAAACAATTAGAATCCAAATACCACAAATGGCAAGAGATATAGGACTGCACTATTACTGGAAGGAAACAGGATGATGATATGAAATGTTAGAATAAAAATTAAGTTAAATTTAGTTAAATTTTGAGTATTATGTATAAAATGAAATAATAATAATAGTTATAGCTAAATAAATGTTTATTAATGATAATAATGCACCTATATACACTAGATTGATAATATGAAATTTTTATATAAATTGTAAGTGAGGGCTATGGAGAGGATATTGAAAAACTTTGTTACAAAAGACAAATAATTCTATACAGAATAGAATAGAAAGATGTAATACTATTGGATGATTTCAGGATGATGGAATGAAATGCCATAATATAAATTTATTTTAAATTTAGAATATTTTACATAAAAAGGATGTAATAATAGTTATATTCAAATGAATGTTTAATAACCATAGCAATTGTATATATACATATTAGAATGATGCTATGAGCCTTTATGTAAATTGCAAGTGAAGTCTATTGGGAGAAAGCACAAAGGTTTTGTAACCAATCGACACACTGTAAATCATTGGAGAAGGGTTTTTATTTTGTGTGTGTTTATGTCTGTTTGTTTTTATGTTTGTTTAAAAATGAAAACTTCTTTATAAAAAAAAAAAAAGAATAAGCCAAACAAGAGAAGATTCAAGTTTAGGAAAATGGGTTCCGGTTCCGGCGGCTGACGGCGACGGGCAACTCGTTTGCTCACTCCGGCTCCCCGGTGGGCTTCCCCACTCCTTGGGGGGCACAGGACGCCCCGAAGAGGCGTCCTGCCGGAGGGGTGGCATCGCGGGGGATCCCTGCATTGGCGGCGGCTGGTGGGGGGCCCCCCGCTTCGCTCCAGGCACCTGGGAGCAGTATCGGAGGGCGCGTAAAGCATCTTCGCAACAGGCTGATCGGAGAATGAAAAAGCAGAAGGAAGCAGCGGCGGTGTGGTGAGGCGCTTACCCCCCTTCACTCCCCTTATGGATTTGAAGAACCCTTCAGCATTTTAAAACTTTTACTCTCGGCCAACTTTGGAGGCGCGGCTGGAGGGAGGGGGATTTCCCCTCCCCCCTCGGACAGGCAGCTTTGAACAATTTTGCTCTCAGCCCCAGAGGAAGGAGGAGGGGGAGAGCCAACCAATGATGCCACACCCTTGCTTAAAGTGACTTTCATTGAACTTAACCCCATAATTTACTGATGATCTGAGGACTTTGGGAACTTTGAAAACTTTGTTATGCCTCTGAGCCCGAAGCTGGCAGGGCAAGATGGCACACTTCTGTTGTCTTCATGAACTGTGAAACCTGACTCCACCTTTAAAAACTCAGGCTTCCGGTCTTTGTCTCTGTGTTACCTAGAAGAATCTCTTGTGGATTGTTATTCTTTGAACTCTCTGGGGGAAAAAAATTTACTCTATTGCCAGGCTGACTAGAGAAATTCTCTCCTGCTTGGATCTTCTGCCTCCTGGACTCATCTGGCTGCTCTGCCTCTCCAGCTGACCATTCTCTACACTGACTGAACTCTTTATTCTATAAATTATGTCTCCTAAAAGACTACCCCCTGGAAAACCTGGCTTTGCTACCTCTGCCCCGACATCAGCAACATCCAGTCCTGCTACACAGTCAAAGATTACAGACCTGATGCAACCTAAAAGTACAGAGATGGATTTGCAACAAATGCTTCAGCAACTCATACAGGGCCAAGAGGAAATTAAGAAACAATTAAAGGAAATGAAAGAAGAAATTAAAGAGAACCAAGTCCAAATTTATAAGAACTCACAGAGACTGGACCTTGTGGAGGGTGGGGTGGCGGAGGTGAGGGGGGGGGTAGAAGCGGTGCAGAAGGGAAACAAAGAACAAATGAAAACAGAATTTGAGAGAATGTCCTTTTATCTTAGATTTCAAAATGTGATAGAAGCAGATGATGAAAACATAAGGGACATCATGACAAATATTCTGGCTGAATATATACACAAAGAAAAACAACAGATGGAATGGGAGATAGATCTGGTTTATAGAGTGAATTCAGCCTATGCCAGAACACACAATGTACCCAGGGAGGTACATATTAAATTTCTTAGAAAAAGCACAAGAGACGAAATTCTGGGTGTACAAAGGGGGCAGGCCCTGACATACCATCATAGGGAAATAACTATCTTGAAGCAGATCCCCAAGAAAATTAGGGAAAAAAGGAAAAATTATTCGCAATTGGCGAATAAATTATACCAGAAGGGGGTGTGGTTTAGATGGTTGATGCCTGAAGGTATGTTGATATACCAAGGAGAGAAGCAATTTAGAACTGAGGAGGAATTTCCTGACAGTGAGAACAATTAATCAGTGGAACAGCTTGCCTCCAGAAGTTGTGAATGCCCCAACACTGGAAGTCTTTAAGAAGATGTTGGATAGCTATTTGTCTGAAACGGTATAGGGTTTCCTGCCTAGGCAGGGGGTTGGACTAGAAGACCTCCAAGGTCCCTTCCAACTCTACTATTGTATTGTATTGTATATTCTGGGAGGAGACAAGAATTAGAATTAACACACCCATAGAGGCACAGGCCTTTATGGAAAAAAACAAAATACACCTAGAAAAAACAGAAGATTCTACAACGGATATGCAGGACATGGGAGGGGCCGGAGCTCTGCCAGGGGGGGAGAAGGGGCAATACCAAGAAAGCTCAGATCACAAAAATGAATAAGAAAATCTCATTGATATAAACTGACCGAAAGTAGTAATGGAATTAATATGTGGATTATATATTACAATGTATTAAACTGATTGAAAGTACCAATAGAACTAATATGCAGATTATATATGATTATGTATTAATGTTTTATACTCAGATGTATACTATGAGTTTGGAGGGAGGGGGCGCCTACCACACTTTGCAACTGCCAAAATTTGTACACCTTTCCACTACCTTTTTCCTTGTAAATTTTAAAAAACCAATAAAACTTTGTTTTTTTAAAAAAAAAGTTTAGGAAAACGGAAAACTTTTGGGCAATCTTTAAAATTAGCATCTTCAGGGCTACCCACCTTCTTGAGTAGAGATGGTCCCCTCCGTACAGGAAACACAGTCATAGCAACAAATTGGCTCACCTTCCCGAATTACCTTAACAAATCCTGCACGGCAGCTATCCACACATCGAGAAGGTGGCAGACTCTAAAAGAATAAACGTTCATTTGTTTTAAAAAAAAGCTTGAGACAGGTTTAGCTAAGGAAATGACACATAGTGATGGCTTGGCTAATCTTGTGCCTTGCAGCTTTGCCAAGCTGACCATAAAATCCAGATCTATGCAATGAAGATAGTAAACATTGCACCCAAATATGCACCAAAGACAAATTCCTTATGTGTCCAATCACATTTAGCCAATGAAGAATTCTCTTCTCTTCTCTTCTCTTCTCTTCTCTTCTCTTCTCTTCTCTTCTCTTCTCTTCTCTTCTCTTCTCTTCTCTTCTCTTCTCTTCTCTTCTCTTCTCTTCTCTTCTCTTCTCTTCTCTTCCATCTTTGTTTCCACTCCTCCACTACTTCCTTCCTATTTTTTGTTTTATTTCCATTATCATATTTGAGATAGGAAACTCCTATCTCCTATCTCAATCCTACTGAGAATTGAACTTTGGTTTGCAATTAATGTAGAGTCTCAGGTAGAAGCCCATCTCTCTCTTGTGAGCATACTGCATGCATCTGAGGAAGTAGACCTTGAACCATAAAAGCTCTGGGATCAAGTTCAAACCTGGCACAGCTAGAAATTTCCCCCCTCTCTCTGTCTCTGTCTCTCTCATCTTTCTGTCATTTCTGTCTATCTTGCTTTCTCATCTATCTATTATTTTTGCCTGCCTGCCTGCCTGCCTGCCTGCCTGCCTGCCTGCCTGCCTGCCTGCCTGCCTGCCTGCCTGCCTGCCTGCCTGCCTGCCTCTATCTATCTATCTATCTATCTATCTATCTATCTATCTATCTATCTATCTATCTATCTATCTATCTATCTATCTATCTATCTATCTACCTACCTACCTACCTACCTACCTACCTACCTACCTACCTACCTACCTACCTATCTTTGTAACTCATCATCTATTTAATCATTTCTTCCTTATTCTCTCTCTATCTCATAGAGATCTGTCTCAACTCTAGGGTTTAAATCTTAAGACCTGTCCCCCACTTTTTCTGTTCAGTTAGGCAACATCTATGCTAATGTTTCTCAAACTTTTTTACACCACGGACCTCTTTTAAATACCTTTTGTGGCCATGGACCACCAAGACGTAACTCAAGATTTAAAGTGCTACACAGCTTTATCAAACATTTGTGGACCCCCGTGATGACATCACAGCTCCCTAGGAGTCCACAGACACAGATTGAGAACCTCTGATCTACTCCATATAACTCACCCTTTCTCAGTTATCTGAACATTGCTCAGGATTGGTTCCTCCCACAGTAAACTAGCAAAGCTAAAACTGATCAATGGAAATTGGACTACAAAATTTTGTGCCCTTCCGATACAATCAATGCATTGAAATGATCTGAAATAATTTCCCCTCACCTGGTTAAGCCTATTTGGCCGCACAATGTCATCCTCACTGATAGTGAACTTGAGTCCTGAGGTTTCGTGTCTTTGTAGACTCCCAAATTTGACGCGAACAACAGACCAATTGGGAAACTTCACCCAGTTCACAATGTCGAAATCAGCTGCCAGCTCTCCATTCTTCCCCAAATACACTCCACTCATAGAGCTGTTGTAGAACTGGGAGTTTTGCAAGAAAGGGTGAAGCTGGCAAAGCAAAGAAAAGAGAAGGTTGGAATAAATAGCAAAACAAAAAACAAAAAACCACATGACATTATATTTCTGCAAATACCCCTTTGGAATCTTGGATGGTTCAGATCTCCTGCAACAATCAAGGGGCTCCATCTGTCTCTTTTCCCCACCACAAGTGAAAGATCATATGAAGAACGGTTGCAGGATTTGGGTTTGGCCAGTCTAGAGAAAAGAAGGACTAGGGGTGACATGTTAGCAGTGTTCAGGTACTTTAGGGGCTGCCACAAAGAAGAGGGCATCAAATAATTCTTCAAAGCACTAGAGGACAGGACAAGAAGCAATGGATGGAACCTAATCAAGGAGAGAAGCAACCTGGAATTAAGGAGAAATATTGTAATAGTTACAACAATTAATCAGTGGAACAGAAATTGCCTCCAGAAGTTGTGAATGCTTAATTACTGGAGGTTTTGAAAAAGAGATTGGACAGCCACTTGTCTGAAATGGAATAGGGTCTCCTGTTTGAACAGGGGGTTGGACTAGAAGACCACCAAGGTCCCTTCTAGTTTTATTCTGAATTGAATTTACATTTTCTCTGGGGGTGTGGCCTACTTTTCTAGATCACGTATTAATTCCCTGACGCTCTGGTGAAATTTCTGGTTGAAGGAATGTGTTCTGCTTCAACGTGGCCACAGTTTAAGTTAAAACCAATAATTCAGCAAATAAGCAAGCTGAGTAGAAGATAGCAAACTTTTCTGTTCCCATGGATTTGCATTTGGAGATATGGTGCCTCCAACTGAGAGTTGACCTCAACTCTTCAAGATAGTGAACCCTTGATAGATGTTTCCCTTATGAATGTACACACCTTAAAGCCTCTAAAATAGTGGTCATCACCATATCCTCACTACCCCATCAAAATCCTCTAGAAATATGGTGCCCATGATTGCACATAATGCATCAAGCATGACTCACTAGTGCTGAGTGGAGGGAGATGAATCCTCTTTGATAAAATGTTTCTTCTCAGGCAGATCAGAAATGTTCTAGCCCTTTTAAGCAGCTTATACTGCTGACTCATGTTTGGGGTTGTTGTAAACGGGAACATCCAAATGTTTCTCAGATATGGTGTTTCCAAGCCAAGAATTCTCCTCTTGTATGTCTGCTTGATTTTTTTTCTCCCTAAATGTTGTTCCTTCCATTTTTCTCACCTTAATGACTTCCTTTTTTTTCCAGTCCAATTTGAGGTGGGCTGGGAAGCATGTCCTTATTCAGCTCAGTGATTAGTATGGACCTGAAGATGACAGTTGATTAGATTCTCGAGATCACAGTTATAGAACTGCCTATTAGTGTTATGGCTCTCCAAAAGCCAGTGGGCCTGGCAGCAGAGTCAGACAGTGAAGAGGTTGGGGAGGAACATGGGCCAGACCTGGGGATTGAGGAAAGTTCAGACAAGGGCTGTGTGTCAGAGGCAGAAAGGGAGTTAGCAGTGAGGCAGAAGAACAGCTGGAGCCTGTTCCCAGTGTGCACATGTGCTGAACTGCAGGAAGACAAGGACAACTAAGAAAGCATGGTTGACTTAGGAGGAAAGCCACACCTTGGAGGTGATTGGCCCCTTCCATTCGAAACAAAAGAGGAACCAACAGGAAACAATTTGTTCATTTGGTCAGTTCAAGAGTGGAAAATTCTGTTTGTGACTTTAAGAGACTCTGTGCCAAGTTTGCCTTGGCCTGAGTTTGAAAACCTGTTATCTGGCAGCACTCCAAATGAGATGAGGTACATGTGGATAAACATTCCTCTGAAAGACTGTTTGCTAAGCTTTGCTGACTGTGAATGAAAGGAATCCACAATCGTGTAAATAAAAGAGGTTTTGCAGAAACTTAGCTTCTTGCTTTCTAAGGAAGCCTGGGTCAGAACAATTAGAGTTTTTATTCAGTGGAAGTCTCTGTGCTGAGAAGGGAAATACCTGCCATGGTTGCATCCTTCGAACTTCCTCCCCGTCTCCATTGTCCTTGATCATCCTCTTGGAAAGAGAGGAATAGGCTGCATTGAATGCCTGTGTCACAGTCCAGATGGCATTGTAAATGCGGTTGCTATCCAGGGAGTAGATATTTTCTATCTCTTCTTGAGGGAGGTTTGCCACTTCTTTCTCTGTGCATTTTTTGTAAGCTTTCACAGACAGAGGGTGCTTTGTGTAGGAACAATGGAATGCGTAATCTGCAAACGTTTCACAAGAATGATAAAAGGATAAGTCGTATGTTGTCCTTTGCTTTGTCTGGATCATGAAGGAAAAAATACCATGGATGTGTTGGAAAAGTAGAAATTCAAAAAAAGTCAAGTCAGGGGTCAAATCCCACAAAGCTGTTGTGATCCATACTTTACCAGCTGTGGGCTCTATCAAGCCAACCGTCAACTGTTGAATCATCAGCAATCCATCATAGAAGTCATAAGTTTCCGTGTAATGAATCAATACGTTGACTTGCCTCCACTTGTGAAATAGAATGGGATGGTTCTGGACCACACTGTACTTATTCAGTCTCGAGAATCTTTTTGAGAAAATCACACAAACCCCAACTCTGACCAGTTGATCTGAGAAGGACTTTATGAATCGGTCTCCATTCTCTGTGTCAGCAGCGATTAGTCCAGTTAATGTCCACTTGAAATGCTGGAGCAGTTTAACAATACCCAAATAGTGTGTTCCTTCTTCAGGAACTGTCCGGTAGAAAAAGGGGAACTGGTTTTCGTCGCTCAGAACTTGAGAAACAAAAGCATAAGTCACCTGATAAAGAAAGGGAAAGTTGATTCACATTGTTTGACATATGGGTGACTCAGATTTTTAAGTGGAAAAAAAATAATGATCTTTATGAAGGAGGAAAGATTCTTCCGTTGCTAGGTAGACCTTGAGCGTAAGGACAGAGTTTCTTTCCTTTTGTGGGGAAGAGTTTATTAGCAATAGCAATAGCACTTAGACTTATATACCGCTTCATAGTGCTTTACAGCTCTCTCTAAATGATTTACAGAGTCAGCATATTGCCCCCCCACAACCTGGGTCCGCATTTTACTGACCTTACTGAAGGATGGAAGGCTGAGTCAAGCTTGAGCCTGGTGAGATTTGATTTGTCAAATTGCTGGTGATCATAGCCTACAGTATTGCATTGTAACCACTGTGTCATCACGGCTCATATTCAAATTATTTGATATAGGGTTACTCAGGTGGAAAACATAATGATTTTTATGCAGGAGGAAAGATTCTTCCATTGCTAGGTAGACCATGAGTGTAAGGGCAGAGTTTCTTTCCTTTTGTGGGGAATGCTTCTTCCCTTGCTTGGGAGTGTCCTTCTCATCTGGATGATACTCCACATCCCCTTCCAACTGGTGTAGATCATAAAGATCATAAAGCTTCTGCCACATTTCATTCATAGTTTTGGGTGTGGACCAATAGATCACAAATTATGCATGAACCATCTATGTATTACAGCTGTCAAAAGAACCAATGGAAGTTTAGGCTGCAGAGATCTGGTGTGATCACAGGATGTGATAGCTCCAATGGTCACATCTGGAAAACAGTGTCTAGGTCTGGTCACGATTATATAAAAAAGATGCTGAGGAGCTGAAAAGAGTAGGTTGCTTGGATGCTGAATCCTATTGATAAAGGAGAATATGTGTAGCTCAGGGTTGAAATGAGAGGTCCTTGGTGCTCTCTACACCACTTCAGACAAATGGTTGTCCAATCTCTTCTTTAAAACTTCCAGTGTTGGGGCATTCACAGCTTCTGGAGGCAAGTTGTTCCACTGATTAATTGTTCTAACTAGCAGAAAATTTCTCCTAAGTTCTAAGTTGCTTGTCTCCTTAATTAGTTTCCCCCCATTGCTTCTTTTTCATCAAACTAGACATACCCACTTCCTGCAACCGTTCTTCATATGTTTTAGCTTCCAGTCCCCTAATTATCTTTGTTGCTCTTCTCTGCATTCTTTCTAGAGTTGCCACATCTTTTTTACATTGTGGCCACCACTATAAAATATATGGATGAAACTTTATGAGCTTCTTGTGGAAGCTTGTGGAAGGGGATGTGGGGCACCATCAGGATGAGAAGGACACTCCCAAGCAAGGGAAGAAGCATTCCCCACAAAAGGAATGTGGCGAACAAAACTGGATGCTGTATTCCATAGATTAACGTTGGGGTCAATCTATGCTGATCTGAGTGCTGATTACTGCTGGAGAGATGCTGGAGTCTTTTTCTCCTTTGGGTTGGTTGATTGTCTCTTTTGCATAGTCTATAGATGTTGTTAATGTCCCTGTGTCTATCGATGACTGATATGTCAGAGTGCCAGGCTTCTAGAAATTCCCTGGCGTATTTGGACTTGGCGTGGTCTAGGATGGTCAGATTTTTCCCAATTGAAACTCTGGTTAAATCTGTCTATATATCGTGAAGTTAAAGAATTTTCTTCATGTTTTCCGACTGTCAGAATCCTATTAAAATGGCTAAAAGAACTGAGCAAGGAGAATGCCTGAGGAGAAAGCTAAGGGGAGACATGATAACAGTTTTCCAATGTTTGATGGGGTATCAGAGGGAAGAAGGTATGGATGCAAGACAAAAAGCAAGAGATGGAATCTTTGGTTAAGGAGATTCAGACTTGAAATAAGGAGGACCATGAGAGAGGAACAGCCTGTCTCCTGCAGCCATGAGGACCTATCACTGGACATTTTCAAACAAAACCATTTGTTTAGAATAACATGAAGATTCCTGCCATGGATGGAGGATTGCATATTAATGAATGAATGAATTAATTTTTTATGTCATCCATCTCCCCTGTAAGTCGGATCAAGGCATTAAAAATTTTTGAAAGGCAATGGATCAGACAACTGTAAAATAGACTGGAAGCCATTTGTGGATTTCTACATGTTAAATACAATGGCAGATGGCTAACAGAGGGATTAATTTTACCTTTGCGGTAATTTGTTCACTAGATTTTTAATTAACATACTGTATATAGAAAAAAGATGTTGAGTCAATTCAATTATTATCCAAATAGATTTCCACATCTGGGATATTTAATACAATACAATAGTAGAGTTGGAAGGGACCTTGGAGGTCTTCTAGTCCAACCCCCTGCCTAGGCAGGAAACCCTATACCGTTTCAGACAAATGGCTATCCAACATCTTCTTAAAGACTTCCAGTGTTGGGGCATTCACAACTTCTGGAGGCAAGCTGTTCCACTGATTAATTGTTCTAACTGCCAGGAAGTTTCTCCTCAGTTCTAAGTTGCTTCTCTCCTTGATTAGTTTCCACCCATTGCTTCTTGTTCTACCCTCAGGTGCTTTGGAAAATAGTTTGACTCCCTCTTCTTTGTGGCAACCCCTGAGATATTGGAACAGTGCTATCATGTCTCCCCTAGTCCTTCTTTCTCTTAAGCTAAACATACCCAGTTCCTGCAACCGTTCTTCATATGTTTTAGTCTCCAGTCCCCTAATCATCTTTGTTGCTCTTCTCTGCACTCTTTCTAGAGTCTCCACATCTTTTCTATATCGTGGCGACCAAAACTGAATGCAGTATTCCAAGTGTGGCCTTACCAAAGCATTATAAAGTGGTATTAACACTTCACGTGATCTTGATTCTATCCCTCTGTTGATGCAGCCTAGAACTATGTTGGTTTTTTTGGCAGCTGCTGCACACTGCTACATACTGGTATATGTAACAGAGCTCAGCCAAGCTATTTATTTATTGATCTATTCTAATGTGTGCACAGAGAAACCGCAATACTTTTGTAAATGTAGCTTCAGCTTTCCATGATACTTCCTATTTGCAGCATACTTCTTCTCCGAGTCTCTCCTATTTGGCCCTTTTGCCTTCTCCCCTTGTACATTTGGGGTTCTGGTTTAGCAAGTTGAAGCATTTAAGCTGTTCTCCCCAAAACTGCCAGTTAATCAACACATTCTTAACATTCATGATTTTGCCTTAATAATAAATTGAAGGGACGTAAATAATAGAATAGATAAAATTAGTGGAACATAAGTAGAGTAGAATCAGTAGAATTCGTTTAGCTTGCCGTTTTGCTTCTGTAAAAATTGCTTTTGCTAAGGACTGGAATTGCCTTTGCCATTTGCTTTTTACCAGTGATCTAACTTCTGTCATCTTGTTTTTTTTGTACAACTCGGTGCCTGGTGGATATCTCAAGAAGCGGGATATGTCACGGCTTGGCAAGTTTACATTGGGATAATACCAAGCCCCTCTCTTCCTTGCTGCACAGCCAATGCAGGGCTACAAGGAAGAAATGGGACAGGAGGCTAGAATTTGTTTATCTAATATAGAATTTTGGTTAAATAGAGATGGGAAAGTTTATAATTATCTGTAGACCTGTTAGATAAGGAGAGGAATACATATTAATTTTTTGATGTATCTTTCAGCATTCAGCCATGATGGATATTTTTTGTCTAATGTTATTTTTCTCTTTTGTACATAAGATCCCTTTTTTCATTGTTAATGTTGGATGTTTGTTAATTTGTTTTCCTCCCTTTTTCTGTTTTGCATTTTCTCTTTGGGGATAAAAGGAAAATAAATATGTTGAAAACATTGCATAATCTTATTTTGCCCCTGTAATGGAATTTTTTTATGCAATCTCATTTTTCTTTGCGCACTCACTTCAGTGTGGCTATTTATTAGTTTTTTCCATAGCAAGACTCAAAGTCTTACCTCAAGGGTGCAGAAGGAAAGGTATAGCGGTGGCCCATTCTTGGAACACGTAAAGCTAGGTCTGGATGAATCTGGAGTATTGTGTAAGAGTCTGGACATGATCTTTCCAGTAGGGCATTGATCAGCAAGAATGAGTTTGGAGGAAGGTCCTGAATCCTTTGTGCTGCAGGAGTATAAGGAGATGCCTAATGAGTACCTAAATTAGTTTGTAAATCCCCTCCCCCCCAAATACCTGTGGGATTTTGTAGATGCTCAACATGGTTGAAACCTGGATGGAGATATCAGAGTCAGTTCCTTCAAGAACAGCCAGAAGATGATTCTGACTTCTTTCACATTTGTAGTTTGGGATGTTTGCTTGTCCAGCTGAGAGAAGGTTGAACAAAGCATCCGTAGTTATTCTTGTGTCAAAATAATTCTCATGAAGGCTGTAGCCTAGGGTGACATTGGGCAAGATGTGGGGATCCTGGTTGATACCTCGCAGGGCAAATAAGAAGGACAGGAAGTTCACATGTATATTGGCACTTCTCCTGCAAAATAAACCCATCAGATAGATTGGGCTAAGAGACAAGGACTGGCTCAAAGTAATTCAGTCCACAGGTGGGGGTAGAACCTTGGTCTTCCATCCCTCTTGCCAATTCAACACCTTAACTACGATACTACTTTGTCCCCAGAAACCCAGAATGGCACATGTATCAGTATCTCCTAACAACAACTTGCTAAGTAGTTTGACTAAGAATGGCTGATTGCCCCAAAGTCACCCACTGAGCTTCCAGGGTGATGGATAGACTTGGTCCTGTGTCTCCCAGCCCCGAATCCATTTAGGAGATTATGGGGAGTCTGGGAAAATAACAAGTATGTTAGTAATCAACATCAAATGATAGGAAAGAGGTTGTCTGAAACTAAATGGCACCTCACTTCAGGTTGCTGAAGGCCTGGGAAGACATGTCACAGTGTTCCAAAGACTTAATAAGGAACTCAGTAATAAAAGAAAGCTGAAATACTGAGGAGACTACATGAAGGAGGCTAAAATAAACTGACAAGACTAAACTAAGGAGACTAAACTAATGAGAAAGTTCCCAACAGTGAGAACAATCAACCAGTGGAACAACTTGCCTTCAGAAGGTGTGGGTGCTGGAGGTTTTTTAAAAAGGACTAGACAACTACTTGCCTAAAAAGGAATAGGGTCTCCTGCTTGAGCAGGGGGTTGTATTAGAAGACCTCCAAGGTCCCTTCCAGCTCTGTTATACTGTTACTTTATCCCTAATTCTTCTGATAAAACTATGAGTCTTTCTGCGACTACTAAGAGGGAAGCCCACCTTCACCAGCTGCCTCAGTTCTCTTACTTAGGGCAAAACCATCTCATCTTCCCTAATCATATCAAACATCAGCTTGTATTCGGCCAAGAGAGGCTCACCAGTGGAAAGAAATAGTGGCAATAGCCACCTGCTAGGCTTATCTGAGCAACTATCACGATGAAGGATTTCTGAATGTTTTGCAGAAATCTGCTCCTTTATATTTATTCCTGTTGGATCCACTTCTACCTTTTGCACTTCTATCTTTTGTTCTGTTAGAGCAAAAATCAGCTCCATCCCTTGAATGGCCAATGGAGACCCAGCAGTTCCTTCGCATTGCTATACTAACTGTTGCTCTTTCAAACATTCTACAAAACATGTTTTTTCCCCTAGTCTAACATGGGCAACTCTGATGGATTCATGGAGGGAGGATCCTAACCCGAATAAGAGCAGAATGATCTCACAATTCCTCAGGATTTAATTCATCTTCTTCCTCTGTGCTGCATTCATGCCTGTATAGGTTTCGTAGAAATATGTATGTTCCTAATGTATTTTCCCTAAAGTCAACAGAGAATTCTGCTATCTAAGGCAGGCAGAGAATTGAGACGATAATTCTTGATAGTTGAACCAGCTGAAATCAGTAGCAACTATGGGAAACTTACACAAGAAATATGCTTGAGGGAGAGATGTCAAAATTGTACAGTCGGAACTGAGTTTTTTTAAGAGAGATTATGCCCCCAATGAGATAATCTCCTGGCCTGTAGTGATTCAATACCTCCATTCCATACTGTTCCAATGTCAAAGGACTCTTCGCCCTCTGCATCCCATAGGCAGTGTGGGAAAGAATTAGCACCAGAAACAGATGCTGCAGGTTCATCCTTTCTATGGACTTGCAACCCCTCTTCTCAATCAGTCAGAAGGAAAGTTGGAGGCAACTGAAAGCCCCTTGAAGACCAAGGCCATTCGGAATCTTTCTCAAAGAAGATGGAGCCAGCCATGGTTTCCACATATTTCAGGGTTTGGGAAGAACTCAATTCTACCTTTGAACAACTTGTTCCTGGCTCTCAAGTAAGAGGGGAGACATTTATTCGCTTGCTTTACAGGCTGATGCAAATTGTCGCATGGGTTGGTCTTGAGTCGGATTCTTTGGGGGAAACTTTGGAGGGTTGGTGAGGAGCAGGAGAAAGAGCAATTGCTATGGCTTTGCTAATTACAAGGAGAAGCTTCTCCTTGGTGACATCTCCAACTTTCTCTGTCACTCCATGATCACAGGTACATCTGGAGAAAAACATGTTTGCAAGAACTCCCTGATGCAATGCTGTTCGGTTTGAGGTGGATTGATAAGAGGAAAAAATTAGGATCTTTGACCATGAAACAGATTACTCAAAACTAGGATCCGGATAGTCAGAGTTCATGTAGAGTACCT
The DNA here is from genome assembly GCA_029890345.1 of Natrix helvetica helvetica. NCBI lineage: Eukaryota > Metazoa > Chordata > Lepidosauria > Squamata > Natricidae > Natrix > Natrix helvetica. The sequence continues at coordinate 243,793 of JAKRSI010000881.1, forward strand.
TGTAATAGTCCAGACAGGAGGGGATCAAAGTGTGAGTGACAGTGACTAAGAGTTTTCAGTCTAATATTGGGTGTAAGTGGTAAACAACTTGCATCTGTGTAAAAGTACTTCTACTGTGGCTGTCACACAGAGGTGGGTTCCTACTGGTTACAACTGGTTTGGCTGAACCAGTGGTAACTTGGTGGCCTGGGTCACTGGAACTGGCAGCGACGCAGGCCTGCTACACCCCCGAACCAGTTCTTCCGGCAGTGCCATCTTGTTTTTTGCTTCTGTGGATGCGCAGAGCAATTTTAGTGGTAATGTACATCCCCGAGCAAACCGCACCCCTGAGCAAACTGGCAGTAGCGGCTGCCAGAGCCCAACCCTGCTGTCACCTGCTCTTTGATTAGGATCTCCTAAGTATCTACAACAGAGGTGTATAACTTGATTTCATTGAGGGCCGCATCAGGATTGTGGGCTCCAGCATGATGTCACTTGTGTCAGGGGTGCCTGTAGTGGCCTGAGCACTCTGCAAGTGAAAACAGGCTCCTAACCTCCGTTTTTGGCTGTGACGGCCTCCTGCAACCCTCTGCTAATGAAAACGGAGCTTGAGGGAAGGCTGCATACAACCCTCATGAACTCCTTTTTAAGTAGTGGAGGCACCGTGGGGTGATCCTTTACTATTTCCAGGGCAGCCCGTGGGCTGGATCTAAGCACCCCATGGGCCAGATCCAGTCCCCAGGTTTTGAGTTTGACACCCTTGATCTACAAGAACCATAAATCATGTCAATGATTAAAGATCGGGGGTGGTAGTGTGGGTGATGGGGTGGTATGTTTCTGGGAAGCATGATATCAGTGTCTTATACTGGTTAGGTATTCCAGATCTCTGGGTTACAAGATATCTGGAGTACTGCTGGCACAGAACAAAAAAAAAGATGAACACAAGTGACAGCCACTGTTAATGCCTACCTATTTCATTGCGCTAAAGGTGGAAAAGCACAAATATTTCTCCTCCCTTATTGCACCGTGTTGTGGCCCAGCAGCAGCCGACTGAGCTGTTGGTGGACTCTGACAGCTCAGACCATTATGGGACTGCTGTGGAGGATGAGAAAGACTCTGGAGGGTGTTTGGAGTCAGAGCAAGAACTAGAGAGGCCTGTTGGCCACCAGGTGGCATCTGAGTCAGGGAGCAATGAGGAGGAACAGAGGGAGGTTGTCCCTGATGTGCGTATGCATAGAATTGATAGGAGAAAGGAATAGTTGTGGAGAAGACGTCATAGAAGGAAGTAAGGACAGCTGGCTAAGGGTGTGGCCCCTCCCAAAGAGTTTATAGGTGGAGTGATGGGAGGGGAATCTTTGCAGGAAACAACAGTCCATTATACGAGCCATTGAGAAAGCATTCTGTAAGTTTAATCTTGGGTTCTTGAAGATAACTTTCTAGGCTCCTAGCCAAGGGGTGGCTTTATCTTTGTAATTAGTCATGGCAGACAGCCAAGCCTGTGTCTGCATATTCATTGGAATCATGGGACAAAACACACCTACAGATAGCCAACTGGCAGCCCTGTTGAAAATGACCCAGATCATTTTGGGTAAAGAGGATCCTGAGATTCACATTCAGGATCATGCTGAGGAATCTGCAGAGCATCTATTGCAGGGGTGTCCAGGGCCTATGGGGTGGTTAGTTCTGGCCCACAGGGTTGCCCTGGAAACAGCAGACCAGCCCGTGGTGCCTCTGACAGACAAAATGTAGCTTATGAGGGCTGCATACAGCCCTCTTGAGCTCTGTTTTCATTGAGAGAGAGTTGCAGGAGGCCATTGCAGCTAAAAATGGAGCTCGTGAGGGCCACGGGCAATATTCCCAAGCTCTGTTTTTGCTGGCAGAGGGTTGCAGGAGATCGTCACAGTCAAAACTGGAGCTTGGGAGTCTATTTTTTAAGCATGGTTTGTCATGGAGAAAATTTTATAAGAGCTGGCATAATGACATATAATCAATTGTTTCATCAACATCACTAGATATTGATTCTACATCCAATTTCTTGTTGTTTCTAGCAGTTCAGACAACTTGCTTCTTTACCTTATCACCACTCTGCTCCAATTTACATAAGAGCATAAGGAGGGACTCCAGATCACATTAGCCCCACTTTTTGCAATCAAATTAAAAAATGTGCTTCAAGATATTTGTGTTCTTGGTTGAGGAAATTCTGTTACACACTCATCCAAAGAATCCATACACACTTATGAACTTTTCTAAACACTCGATAGCAAAGAGAACAGGGAAAATCACATTTATTAAAAAGCTGGTAGACTATTTCCATCATCTGAAGACATAATAAAGTTGAAATAATGGAGAAATGGAGAAAAAACAATGTTGTTTAGCTTTTATTTACTTTTTTAAAAAAAGCTCAATAAAGTGTCCAATACAGGTAAAATATGAATTTTTGGGAACCAGCTGTACAAAATTCACTTGATTATTTTATTTTGACATTAAATGTTCTTTTGTATTCAAATCTGGTCTTAGGAAAATAATGTAGCATTTGGGGGAAAAAATGAAGCTCAGCAATCCAGCGCTGGAGGCCAAGATGGAGAAGACCTGCACGGCCACCATGTATTTTCCTTTGGTGCTTAGGTAGGTGGGCACAAAGGACACCCAGACACTGCAGAAGACCAGCATGCTGAATGTGATCAGCTTGGCTTCGTTGAAGGCCCCAGGCAGATTCCTGGCCATAAAAGCCACCATGAAGCAGATAGCAGACAGGAAGCCCATATAGCTGAGGGCACAGTAAAATATGGTGATGGATCCTTCATTGCATTTTTGGATGATCTCTCCAGGCTGAGAGTGCAGATCAGACTCAGGAAATGGGGGAGAAGTGCCAAGCCAGCTGCTGCATATGACTATTTGGGCACCAGAGCAAGAAAGGACAATAGAGACGGTCAGGCTCTTTCCCAGCCATTTCTGAACTTTATTCCCTGGTTTTGTGGCCAGGAAAACCAGCACCACTGTGATTGTTTTGGCCAAGACAGAAGAAATGGCAACTGAGAAGATGATGCTGAAGGTTATCTGTCGGAGAAGGCAGGTGGCTCTGCTTGGCTGGCCAATGAACAAGAAGGAGGTGAAGAAAGAAAACAGGAGGGAGACCAGGAGGGTGTAAGAGAGGTCCCGATTGTTGGCTTTGACGATTGGAGTGTCTTGGAATTTAATGAAGATTCCCAAGACAAAGGCTGTGAGGAAAGAGAGGAAGAAGGCCAAAAAAGCCAGGATGATCCCCAGATTCTCTTGATAGGATAGGAAGGTTTTAATCTTGGGAATACAATGATCTCGAAGGATGTTTGGATGTCGATCATCTGGACATTTGGTACATTTTTCTGCATCTGTAAGAAGTAAAAGTAAGATTTCTCATAAATCACATATTTTAATTATATTGGGAAATAGGAAAAGCATGAATAATTGTATGTGAAGGAAATCAATGTGGAATAAGAAAAAATGGGGATTGTCTTCCACTGTTCACATAGAGGATGAACTTCTGCTGAGTATATTTAAGTTGGTTTTCAGAAATAGCAAAAACACGTATATACCACTCTACAGTGCTCTACGGCACTTTTTGTGGAATATATTTTTATTATTTTTACATTTAAAACAATGCAATACTGCAAACTCGAATTGACCATACATTCACATTATATACAACTAGTCTCAACCATTAACTTCTAGCCTACTTAATACATTGTCTATCCTTCTGTCCAATCACAATATATACAGTTTCTTCCAGTCTTGTTACCTTGTCTTAAAGCAATCACAAAATCTGTTCCAGACTTTAAAATATTCTGATTCCCCTTTATTTTTAAGTTCAAGAGTGAGCCTATCTGCTTCCGCACAGGCCAACACATTTCTGATTATATCTAGCTCTGATGGTGTATTTTCTTTTCTCCAATATTGTGCATAAGTTATGCGCGCCGCAGTTAGTATATGTATAATTAGATAAAGTGTATCTTTCTTAAATCCTTACGGTATTATACCTAGGAGAAAAAGTTCTGCTTTACAGAACTTTGAGCAGTGTACAATGTCAATATATTACTCCAAACAATCTGGGTCCTCATTTTAATGATCTTGAAAGGATGGAAGGCTGAATCAATCTTGACCAGGTCAAGACCGAACTCCTGGATGTGGGCAGAGTCAGCCTACAATACTGCATTCTAACTACTGCGCCACCACCATGAGCAAGGAAGGAGAATTGTAGACCCAAGCAACAAATCAAAAGATGTCTTTCCAGGGAAAGCAACTCCCTGACACAACTTTATGTTCCAAAGAAACTAAAACTGTCAGTTCAGTCATAAGACCATTATATAGATTGGATGATAAAGATAAAGGATAGGAAGGAAGCAAAATCATCATCTCAGTTACCAAACCTTAAGAAGACCAAATAATGCCGAGAAGATGTGAGGAGATCCCAGGATGGGAACCCAGAATCTGAAACCAGAAGACAGTTTGATAAACTCCATGAGATTAATACCTTAGAAAGAACTTGTGTTCATCAAACTTTTATTACTTCTGTACTAGGACCTTGCACAGAAAATGACTAGAGTCTCTCTTCTTCCTGAAGTCTTACCTACCTTCCTGGATGGAGATGGTTCCTTTTGCACAAGGAAGACAATCATAGCAGCAGATGGGTTCCCCTTCCCGGGCTACTTTCACAAATCCAGGATGACAGCTTTCTACACATCTGGAAGGAGGTAAGGGCTGAGGAGAGAGAGAAAAACATTCAGAAAATAAATTTATTTCATGAAAGGAGACAAAGAAGGAGGAAGGACTTGGTGATCTGAAATTCAAGACTGAGTTTCACTTAGTTTGAAGGCTATGAAAATGCTGGAGCTCATCCAACAGATTCAGGCAGATGTTGCTTCCATGTTATCCTCATTTTTCACAGACTGCAAGTTTTAGATTCACACTCTACATTTATATATATATAATTACTCAAGGGAAAATAGAATGGATTTTTTGCTTTGGTAAAATTAATCCTGTTGCCCATGAATCAAATCTAACTACATTTAACAGGACTAATAAATAATAAATAAATGAAATGAATAATAAATACTAATTGACTAATTTAATGGGTCTACTAAATAAACATGAAGAACAATTATAGGAATCAGGGTATGTCTAGTCTAATGAAAAGAAGGACTGGGGGAGACATGATAGCACTGTGAAAAACTATTTTCCAAAGCCCCAAAAGGTAAAACAAGAAACAATGGTCGGAAACTAACCAAGGAGAGAAGCAACCTGGAATTAAGGAGAAACTTCCTAACAGTGAGGACAATAAACCAGTGGAACTGTTTACCTCCAGAAGTTGCAAGTGATCCATCACTGAAGGCTTTCAAAAAGAGAATGGATAACCATTTGTCTGAAATTATATGGGGTTTCCTGCTCGAGCAGGTTGAGGACCTCTGAGGTCCCTTTCAACTCTATTATTCCATCTTCTAATTATAATAAATACATAAGGGAACATTTCTTATGAAAAGCTAGACAGTTAAACACAGAATTGTCTTGGGCAAATTGATGACATTCAATTTGTCCGAGAGAAATTGGACAGTTCCTGTCCAAAGAATGCATCCTAGTTGGTCAGAGCTCCAGCAAGCATGAAATCAACATATTCCCACCTTCAACCCTTCCATCTCAGAGGACAAATTTGGATTGATCATAAATGTGAAATCCTTTGATCCTTGTCTTTCTAGACTTCCAAACTTTACTTTGTTAATAAAGGTCTTGGAGAAAATCACCCAGTTCATAAGGTCCAGGTCTGATGCCAGGTCTCCATTTTCATTCAAATAAACTCCTTCTATGGAATTATTGTAAAACTGAGGACTTTGAAGGAAGGAGTGAAGCTGGCAGAGAAGAGAGAATGATTATTCTTAGAATGGATTCCCGACATTCTATGGTGTATTGGGGATGAACAGAAGATCTCGCTGTCTACATACCAAATGACAATAATCAGATTAATTTCCCAAGTAAAATGAAGCCCAAGAAGGAACTTTATATCCATACATTGCATGAATATCTGAAAAGCTCAGGGGGATTTTCAAACAACACAATATATAAAAATACTTTAAACCCAAAAATGCACTAAGGCAGAAGCTTTCAGAAAGAGTGCTAACGATTAGATGGCTGCAAGGAACATAAATCAGTCTAGTTCAGATGTATACATGTACATGGCAAGAAAAATGAATCTTGCAAGGCGGATGGCATAGGGAACAAAGCTGTTACTGAATCTAGTGGTCCTGCTCAAAATACTTCAGAACCTTGTCCCAAAGGGGAACAACAGAAACAGACCGTAAAGTGAGTGTGTGGGGTCTCTAACAATGCTTTGAGCCCTAAGTGCATAGCGCTTATAAGCAGCATCCTGAATAATGGAAAGCAAGCTTCCTATAATCCAGTGCTTCTCAAATAGTGGGGCGTGCCCCCCAGGGGGGGCGCGAGGCTCTGTAAAGGGGGGCTTGTTCGACCTCGTTTGACTGTCAGGAGCGAAGCTGCCATGAGGTGACCACGTTCACGAGCATAACTTCTTCTCCACCTTCCAAACTTCAAAACTCGGCTGCCGAGTCTTCCAGCAGTGGGTGCTCTAGGAGTGTGCTCTATGGTTGTGGGCTGGCTGCTGGACAGAGAGTCTTTTGGATATAGAGTCTTCCAGACAGAGAGTCTTCCAGCAGCCAGCCCACAACCATAAAGCACCCTCCTAGAGTCACCGCTGCTGGAAGACTCAGCAGCCGAGTTTTGGAGTTTGGAAGCCAGAGAACTTTGTCCTTGAAAGTGGTAATGTCTTTCTATTAGAGCATAAGTAACCATTTGAACAAAACTGAAAGTTCATTCTTTTCCCTTTGTTTTATATTTACAATCCTAAGTGTATTCAAATTGCACTTTTTAGGCCTTATCAAAACAGTGCTAAACTAACTACGCTTGGACACAAAGCTATAGTAATTCTGCAAAGAGCAATCATCTATAGTGGATAGATTCTTCTGAATATTTATTCAGAGAGATATAATCTCTCTCTCTCTCTCTCTCTCTCTCTCTCTCTCTCTCTTTTCTGCTACAGTTAATAAAGCTATTCTTTGTTGTAAATTGATCCACATTCCTTTCTTTTTTATTCTCTTATACATTAATAAGGATACAGTGTTATGCAGAGGTGTACTTATAACAATTTTATAGACAAATGATACTATTTACAGTCGCGCGGGGGGCGCGAAATGTTTTCTTCTTCCTAGGGGGGGCATGACAGAAAATAATTGAGAAGCACTGCTATAATCTTCTCTGCTGTCCTCACCACTCTCTGTACATACTTTCTATCTGAGGCATTGCTACCACCAAACCAAACAGTGATGCTGTTTGTTAAAATGTTCTCAGTCGTATCTCTGTAAAAAGTGGCCAGGAGAGAAGGAGAAAGATTTGCTATTCTCATTCAAGGCAGGAAATGGAAACGCTGGTTTGCACGCTTCACTAAAGATGACCTGCGGAGAGACCAATTCAGATTGTTGGTTATCTGAACCCTCAGATACTTAATATTGCTGACCCCCCCTACCTTTCCCAATAAATGGAGTTAAGGATCATTCTTACAGGGAGGCTCAAAGTGAGGCAGGTCTGACATCTCATTTCAACCCTGAGCTACAAATATTCCCCTTTATTAGAGAACCTATTGCTAAAGGAAGGAAACAAAAGAAAGGGATTCAAATGAAAGATGAGCTGGAAAGTTGGGATCCAATTTAATGTTTGTCTTTCAATATAAGAATATATATATAGAATATAGAATTATTATAATAAACACACACACACACACACACACACACACACACACACACACACATATAGTTCTTCCATGTATAAAACAGATTCTTATCTGCAGAAGAGTGATGAGGAGCAGAAAAGAAATACCTGCCAAGCCTTCAGTCTTGGAGGCTCTGAGTGCTTCCCCCTTTTGATCCTTGCCCTCTTAGATCTGGATAAATAGGTTGCATGTAAGGCCCGGGCTACAGCCCAGACAGTGTTGTAAATGAAATAATTATCCAGAGACAGGATGTGATCCCTCTCCTGCAGGGACACAACCTCCAGTACTTCTTTCTCTCTGCACCGTTTCCAAACTTTCACAGAAAAGGCATCCGTGATGTAGGAGCATAGAAAAGATGCCTGTGCAAGGTATTGCATGGTGGGGTAAAAATGTGTAAGCCCACCGTATTTTGCCATGTGGCTCCTCTTCATCAGAAAGGAAAAAATGCTATGAAGGAATTGAATGGGAAAGTCATGTTGTGTTAAGAAAATGGTGAAATCCCATCGTATTGTTGTGATCAGGACTTTTCCTCTAACCGACTCCTTCAAAGTTTCAAATACCAGTTGTATGATCTTCAGCCCTATATTGAATGAATAATCCTCCGCCCCATAAAGAAATACATTCACCTGTCTCCAGTTTTTGTATGGATTAATATTTATGGGAACCTTATAAATTGTTTTGGAAAAAGTTTGTGTTAAAACAGGACAAATGCCATTCCTTAGCAACATAGAAGTTAATGTCCTCCTGAACCTCTCTCCCTGGTCAGTCTCTGGAGCCATCAGGCCAACCAAAGTCCACCTGTAATGAAGGAGCAGCCGGACTATCCCTGGGTACTGGAGTCCTTCAGCGGGGAGCATCGGGTAGAAGAAAGGAGAGTGAGTTTTATCACTTGAAGTCTGGGAAACAAAACTGTAGCTGATCTGAAAAGCAACGAAAGGTGTCTTTTATTTAATGCCCATCACATCCAAAATTAAAGAAAAGAATTCTGGCTTGATTGAAACAACGACTGGATTCCTAGTAAATGTTTATGAATTGATTTCATTGCCTTTAGCTTCTCTAGTAGAGAATCTTTCAAACTAACAATGACAGAATTAGAAGAAACCTTGGACATCTTCTAGTTCAGTTCTCTGCTCAAGCAGGAGACCTTGTACCATTTTGGATACTTATTTCTATCCAATCTCTTCTTAAAAACCTCCAGTGATTGAGTATCTACAATCTCTGTTGGCAAACTATTCTAGTGATTAAATTGTTTTTACTGTTAAGAAATCTCTTTTTATTTCTAGATTGGTCATCTCCTTGATTAGTTTCCGCCAGTTGCTTCTTGTCCTGCCTACAGGTTCTTTGGAGAATAGGATGAAAACTCTTGGACTGTGTCCAGAGTGGGAGGGAATATGTCTCTTCTAATCCTTCCCTCCATTTGCATATTGAGCCGTTATCCTTAATACAGTACATAATATCACTCTTTTGTTCACTTTTAATAGAGGATCTGTGAGTGAATGTTACACGACTAAAATTTCTCTTCCCAGCACAAACACACCTGTGTGGGACTTTGTAGATCCCTGATAGGGTTGAAATTTGGATAGAAACATCTATTTCAGCCCCTTCTAGAAGAGCCATGACATTTCTTTGCCTTCCACAGCTGTAGTTGGGAACATTGGCTTCCCCATCTGAAAGCAGATCCAGCAGAGCATCTGAAGTCATTTGTGCACTGAAATATTGTTCATAAATATTGTAACCCAGGGTGATGTTGGGCAAGAGATTGGAATCCTTGTTGATCTCCTGGACAGCAAAAAGGAAGGAGAGCCTTTTCCAGTGTTCTGGAAATGCTCTCCTGCAAATATCAACATATTAGAACGCAATCAATAAAAAGCATTTTATTTCACTTTTTTATTATTAAAATGCATAATTGACACAGGTCCAGAGGTGGTATTCAGCCGGTTCAGACCGGTTCAGCTGAACTGACAGTGGAAATCGGGGGTGGGCCCATTCACTCGCTCCAGCTCTATGCTGTCCTATTTAGCCATGTTTTCAAGCCAAAGCACATGTGTGGACGGGGCACTTGCGAGTGAAGCGAGTGTGTGAGCATGCTCATATTTGTGAACCGGTAGGGAAAGTAAGCGACTACCACCTCAGCTCAGGTCCATTCTTTGTGAATGAATTCCAATTTTTTTTTTAAAAGTTATCTTTTAAGAAAACCCAATAAACTGCTTTAATATAAGTCATCAGATCAGTTTCAAAGACATGATACCAGTTTGTGATGGAAGTTACCTTCTGAAATATTTAAGAGTTGGAAGTTTGATCTATCCCTCTATATAAACTATGGAACCATTAAACCCTAAAGTTGGAAAGGCTGCCATTCTCACCTTTAGACACATACACACAAACACACATTAAGGAGTAGCTGTGACTATTAACAAAGCCAAATGTTCCCTGGAGAAATTTAGGTTTTTTTTTGCCACAATTTATTTCAAAACAAACATAAAAAACCTTCTTCTTTACATACTGTAGAAAATGTATCAGTTGGTTACAAAAAGCTTCCGTGCATCTCTTCCACTGTCATCAAGTTTAGTTCATATTAATTCTAGTATTTTAACTAGGGTGTTTATACATATTGCCATCATCATACCTCCACTTTCATTCGACTATAATTATTTAAACGTCCTTCATCATAAAATATACCAAAATTTAGTACATAACAACATACTGGCATTTCATTTACTATTTCTAAAATCCTCCATTAGCATTGAATCCTTATGTCTTATTCTAGCTAAACATCCGTAATATTTAATAACAAAATTTTCTAATCTTCCTTTCAAAATCACTGTTTACAATTTGCATCCAGTTTCCTTATACTATACCCATACATATATATGAATTATTATCATTATCCTTCTTTATTTGACTATATCCTATATCATAACATTTCCCCTAATAATCAAAACTTAACTGTGTCTAATTTAATTCTTTTTTATTGTTATTATTATTATTAACCTTTATATATAATCCATAAGGATTTCTAGCCTTCCCTTCATGCTTATCATTCAATATTCATATCCAGTTATTGCTTATCATAACACTACACATTGTATACATTATTATCATTATCAATTTTTTATTTAACTATACCCATTATCACTAAATTTCACTAAGTTTAACTAGTTTTAAATTATACTCTTCCATCAATCAACCTGTATCTTTCCAATAACAAAACACTCTCATATCTTCTGCCATTTGTGGAATTAGTCTTCTAAACATTTTCTTAATCAGATCTGTGTGGACTTCTCTTAGCAGCTCCTTGCTTGTAAAATCACTCATGTATTTTTGATGCCCTCTTTCTGTTTCCTTGTTCAGCTTGTCTTTGCTTGTCAGCCAAGATATCAATATTTTTAGGTTTTGAAGTCCTTGAGTGGAGACTTAACTGATATTGAAATCATTACATGGCTATGAAACCAGGAATCTGCAGGAGATGACCTGGCTGAGCCCAAGGGAGGGGTCAAGCATGTCATCAGTCTTGAACCCCTTCACACCCACAAGAGATCTAAATCCAACCTACCATGAATTCCATTCACTCTTATCTACTGCTAATTTGCCTTGACCATTCTTAGTTCAGGTTCTTATAGAGAGCTAGCATCAGTGGTGGTTTGCCAATTTGGACATGTGCGACACTTTTGCACATGCACAGAAGCATCCCGGTGGGTGGGTGGAGCCTCCTGCTGCCGCTACTACCAGTTCGCCCATGGAATAACAGAATAACAGAAGGGACCTTGGGGGTCTTTTGTCTGCTCTATCAGGAAACCTTATACTATATCAGATAACTGGTGGTCCAATCACTTCTTAAAAACTTAAAAAAAACAGTGTTGGGGCATCTACAACTTCTGCAGCAAGTCGTTCAACTGGTTAATTGTTCTCAATGTAGAAAATTGCTCCTTAGTTCTAAGTTGCTTCTCTCCTTGATTAGTTTCCACCCATTGCTTCTTGTCCTACCCTCAGGTGCCTTGGAGAATAGCTTGACTCCCTCTTCTTTGTGGCAACCCCTGAGATATTGGAACACTGCTATCATGTCTCCCCTAGTCCTCCTTTTCCTTAAACTAGACCCAGTTCTTGCAACCGTTCTTCCTATGCTTTAGCTTCCAGTCCCCTAATCCCCTTTGTTGCTCTTCTCTGCCCACTTTCTAGAGTCTCAACAACTTTTTTATATTCCTGATTTCTTGCACCTGAGAGAATCATTTCAAAAAGCACTCATACATGTTTGGAAATTCCATGACTTAACAAATTCCTGTCTGTGATTCCTTCATATTATCAGTAAATTTGAGTCCAGAAGAAAGAATATGGAGATTATCTCATTTTCAATGTAGGGGGGAAATATAGCATTCTTGCATTTTTGTGTCCAATGTTGACATTTTTATGGGGTAAGGGAGGGGTAAACGGGAGCACCCACCCTCTCTTCTCCAGTCTAGCTCTCCAGTCTAGCTCTACTTGGACAATATCACAGAAAGTGAGATTAGAGGTAACAAAAGTGATCAAGTGATTTGTAGACTGGAAGATAACTGTGTGCAATGAATGAACATTCACTTACCACAATAATTCATTCAATGGAGCTGTGTTAAAACTTAAGAGATGAAACTTAGCCCTTGTTGCAGAGTACATGCCATCAATGAAAAACTCTCCTGGACTGTAATGATTCTTGGGGTTCACCCCTTCCTTCATCAGAGTCAAGAGACATTTAACCTTCAGATTCATATAGGCTCTTTGGGTCCACAGCAGTAGCAAAAGCAGCAACATGATTTGTGCTCCCGATTGAGCCACCAGCCCTGTTCTTGCTTGGAATAAAGTTTGAGAAGACTCTACAAGTCGTAGAAGCCCTCCTTCAAGACTTAAGTTTCAAGGGCTTTTCCAATCACGATAAGGTCCAGCCAAGGCTCCACAACTGAAGGGAAGATGCATGACCACAGCCCCTGCCTACACTAAAAGGCTCCCCTTACTTCTCCAGAACCATTTATGCACTCACAACTATAGAATAGAATAACAGAGGTGGAAGGGACCTTGGAGGTCTTCTAATCCAACCCCCTGCCTAGGCAGGAAACCCTACACCCCTTCAGACAAATGGTTATCCAAATTCTTCTTAAAAACTTCCAGTGATGGAGCATTCACAACTTCTGGAGGCAACTTCTGTTCCACTAATTAATTGTTCTAACTGTCAGGAAATTTAGTTCTAAGTTGCTTCTCTCCTTGATTAGTTTCCACCCATCGCTTCTTGTTCTACCTTCAGGTGCCTTGGAAAATAGTTTGACTCCCTCTTCTTTGTAGCAGCCCTTGAAATATTGGAGCCACTGCTATCATGTCTCCCCTGGTCTTTCTTTTCATTAAATTAGACGTACCCAGTTCCTGCAACCGTTCTTCCCTTTGTTTTAGCCTCGAGTCCCCTAATCATCTTTGTTGTCTTCTCTGCACTCTTTCTAGAGTCTCACTTTCCAGTGTCATGAAATCAGCAGATAAGGTTTTGTCTGGCATTGATGGGAAAACATGTTGTTGACCTCTATTGTCAAATTTTCTAAAGTTTGTAGAAAAGTCACTAGAGATTAAGTCTTAAAACAACAAGGAAATCACTATGGTTTGGAAAATTGTAAGGAGGAAATACATTGCTTCTCTGAACTTTTGAACTTCTGAAGATTTGAACTCTGGGAGTAAGACAGAAGAAGTTAGATTCAAACTCATGTCAAAATAATTCTCATGAAGGCTATAGCCTAGGGTGACATTGGGCAAGATCTGGGGATCCTGGTTGGCACCTCGCAGGGCAAATAAGAAGGACAGGAAGTTCATGTGTATATTGGCGCTTCTCCTGCAAAATAAACCCACCAGATAGATTGGGCTAAGAGACAAGGATTGGCTCAAAGTAATTCAGTCCACAGGTGAGGGTAGAACCTTGGTCTTCCATCCCTCTTGCCAGTCCAACAGCTTAACTACTATACTACCTTGTCCCCAGAAACCCAGAATGGCACATGTATCAGTATCTCCTAACAACAACTTGCTAAGCAGTTTGACTAAGAATCGGTGATTGCCCCAAAGTTACCCACTGAGCTTCCAGGGTGATGGATAGACTTGGTCCCGTGTCTCCCAGCCACCTAATCCATCTAGGAGATTATGGGGAGTCTGGGAGAATAACAGGTGAGATGTTAGTAATCAACATCAAGCGATAGCAAAGTAGTTGTCTGAAACGAAATGGCACCTCAATTCATGTTGCTGAAGGCCTGGGAAGACATGTCACAATGTTCCTAAGACTTAATAAGGAACTCAGTAATAAAAGAAAGCTGAAATACTTAGGAGACTACATGAAGGAGACTAAAATAAACTGACAAGACATCTGAGCAACTATCATGATGAAGGATTTCTGAATGTTTTGCAGAAATCTGCTCCTTTATATTTATTCCTGTTGGATCCACTTCATCCATTTGCTCTTCTATCTTTTGCTCTGTTAGAGCATAAATCAGCTCCATCCCTTGAATGGCCAATGGAGACCCAGCATTTCCTTCTCATTGCTATATTAACTGTTGCTCTTTCAAACATTCTACAAAACATGTTTTCCCCTTAGTCTAACATAGGCAGCTCTGATGGATTCATGGAGGGAAGATCCTAACAGATTAAGAGCAGAATGATCTAACTATTCCTTAGGATTTAATTCATCTTCTTCCTCCATGCTGCATTCATGCCTGTATAGCTTTCGTAGAAATATGTTTGTTCCTAATGTATTTTCCTTAAAGTCAACAGAGAATTCTGCTATCTAAGGCAGGCAGAGAATTGAGGCGATAATTCTTGATAGTTGAACCAGCTGAAATCAGTAGCAACTATGGGAAACTTACACAAGAAGTATGCTTGAGGGAGAGATGTCAAAATTGTACAGTTGGAGCCGCGTTTTTCTTAGAGAGAGTAGGCCCCCAATGAGATAATCTCCTGGTCTGTAGTGATTCAATGGCTCCATTTCATAGTGTTCCAAAGTCAAAAGACACTTCACCCTCTGCACCCCATAGGCAGTGTGGGGCAGAATTAGCATCAGAAACAGATGCTGCAGGTTCATCCTTTCTATGGCTTTGCAACCCCTCTTCTCAATCAGTCAGAAGGAAAGTTGGAGGCAAGTAAAGCCCACTTGAAGACCAAGGCCATTCAGAGTCTTTCCCAATGCAGATGGAGCCAGCCATGGTTTCCAAATCTTTCAGGGTTTGGGAAGAACTCACTTCTACATTTGACCAACTTGTTCCTGGCTCTCAAGTACATCTGGAGAAAAACATGTTTGCAAGAGCTCCCTGATGCAATGCTGTTCGGCTTGACATAGATTGATAAGGGGAAAGATTAGGATCTTTGACCATGAAACAGATTGCTCAAAACTAGGATCTGGATAGTTAGAGTTCATGTAGAGTACCTTGCAATAGTCCAGACAGGAGGTGATCAAAGTGTGAGTGACAGTGACTAAGACAGTGGTTCTCAACCTTCCCAATGCCGCAACCCTTCAATACAGTTCCTCATGGTGTGGTGACCTCCAACCATAAAATTGGTGCCTCAGTTCCTAAGACCATCCAAAATAGGTGTTTTCCGATGGTCTTAGGTGACAGCTGTGAAAGGGTCATTTGATTCCCAAAGGGATCCACAGGTTGAGAACCACTGGACTCAGAGTTTCCAGTCAAATAGTAGGTGTAACTGGTGCACAATTTGCATCTGTGTAAAAGTACTCGTACTGTGGCTGTCACCTAGAGGTGGGTTCCTACTGATTAGGTCTGGTTTGGCTGAACCGATGGTAACTTGGTGGCCTGGGTAGCTGGAACTGGCAGCGACCCAGGCCTGCCATGTCCTGAACCGGTTCTCCCGGCAGCACCATAAGCACAGCCATCTTGTTTTTTTGCTTCTGTGGATGCACAGAGCAATTTTAGTGGTACTGTACAACCCTGAGCAAACTGCACCCCTGAGCAAACTGGCAGTAGCGGTTGCCAGAACCCACCCCTGCTGTCACCTGATCTTTGATTAGGATCTCCTAAGAATCTACAATAGAGGTGTATAACTCGATTTCATTGAGGGCCGCATCAGGATTGTGGGCGCCAGCATGATGTCACTTGTGTCAGGGGTGCCTGTAGTGGCCTTAGCACTCTGCCAGCGAAAATAGGCTCCTGACCTCCGTTTTTGGCTCTGACGGCCTCCTGCAACCCTCTGCTAATGAAAATGGAGCTTGGGGGAAGGCTACATACAACCCTCACGAACTCCTTTTTTAAGTTGTGGAGGCACTGTGGGGTGATCCTTTACTATTTCCAGGGCAGCCCCGTGGGCTGGATCTAAGCACCCCATGGGCCAGATCCAGCCCCCAGGCTTTGAGTTTGACACCCTTGATCTACAAGAGCCATAAATCATCTCAGTGATTAAAGATCATGGGTGGTAGTGTGGGTGATGGGGTGGTATGTTTCTGGGAAACATGATTCCAGTGTCTTATACTGGTTAGGTATTCCAGATCTCTGGGTTACAAGATGTCTGGAGTACTGCTGGCACAGAACAAAAAAAAAAGATGAACACTAGTGACAGCCACTGTCAATGCCTGCCTATTTCATGGCGCTAAAGGTGATAAAGCACAAATATTTTCTCCTACCTTATTGTACCGTGTTGTGGGCCAGCAGCCACCAGCTGAGCTGTTGGTGGACTCTGACAGCTCAGACTATTATGGGACTTCTCTGGAGGGTGAGGAAGACTCTGGAGGATGTTTGGAGTCAGAGCAAGAACTAGAGAGGCCTGTTGGCCACCAGGTGGCATCTGAGTCAGGGAGCAATGAGGAAGAACAGAGGGAGGTTGTCCATGATGTGCGTATGTGTAGAATTGATAGGAGAAAGGAACAGCTGTGGAGAAGACATCATAGAAGGAAGTAAGGACAGCTGGCTAAGGATGTGGCCCCTCCCAATGAGTTCATAGGTGGAGTGACGGGAGGGGAATCTTTGCAGGAAACAACAGCCCATTATACGAGCCATTGAGAAAACATTCTGTAAGTTTAATCTTGGATTCTTGAAGATAACTTTCTAGGCTCTTAGCCAAGGGGTGGCTTTATCTATGTAATTAGTCATGGCAGACAGCCAAGACTGTGTCTTCATATTCATTGGAATCACGGGACAGAACACACCTACATATAGCCAACTGGCAGCCCTGTTGAAAATGACCCAGATCATTTCGGGTAAAGAGGATCCTGAGATTCACATTCAGGATCATGCTGAGGAATCTGCAGAGCATCTATTGCAGGGGTGCCCAGGACCTACGGGGGGTGGTTAGTTCTGGCCCACAGGGTTGCCCTGGAAACAGCAGACCAGCCCGTGGTGCCTCTGACAGCCAAAATGTAGCTTGTGAGGGCTGCATACAGCCCTCTTGAGCTCCATTTTCATTGACAGAGAGTTGCAGGAGGCCGTTGCAGCTAAAAATGGAGCTCGTGAGGGCCATGGGCAACATTCCCACGCTCTGTTTTTGCTGGCAGAGGGTTGCAGGAGATCGTCACGGTCAAAATTGGAGCTCGGGAGTCTATTTTTTAAGCATGGTTTGTCATGGAGAAAATTTTATAAGAGCTGGCATAATGACATATAATCAATTGTTTCATCAACCTCACTAGATATTGATTCTATATCCAATTTCTTGTTGTTTCCAGCAGTTCAGACAACTTGCTTCTTTACCTTATGACCACTCTGCTCCAATTTACATAAGAGCATAAGGAGGGACTCCAGATCACATTAGCCCCACTTTTTGCAATCAAATTAAAAAAAATGTGCTTCAGGATATTTGTGTTTTTGGTTGAGGAAATTCTGTTACACACTCATCCAAACCATCCATACACACCTATGAACATTTCTAAACACTCAATAGCAAAGAGAACAGGGAAAATCACATTTATTAAAAAGCTGGTAGACTATTTCCATCATCTGAAGACATAATAAAGTTGAAATAATGGAGAAATGGAGGAAAAAACAATGTTGTTTAGCTTTATTTACTTTTTTAAAAAAAGCTCAATAAAGTGTCCAATACAGGTAAAATATGAATTTTTGGGAACCAGCTGTACGAAATTCACTTGATTATTTTACTTTGACATTAAATGTTCTTTTGTATTCAAATCTGGTCTTAGGAAAATAATGTAGCATTTGGGGAAAAAAATGAAGCTCAGCAATCCAGCGCTGGAGGCCAAGATGGAGAAGACCTGCACGGCCACCATGTATTTTCCTTTGGTGCTTAGGTAGGTGGGCACAAAGGAGATCCAGACACTGCAGAAGACCAGCATGCTGAACGTGATCAGCTTGGCTTCGTTGAAGGCCCCAGGCAGATTCCTGGCCATAAAAGCCACCATGAAGCAGATAGCAGACAGGAAGCCCATATAGCTGAGGGCACAGTAAAATATGGTGATGGATCCTTCATTGCATTGTTGGATGATCTCTCCAGGCTGAGAGTGCAGATCAGACTCAGGAAAAGGGGGAGAAGTGCCAAGCCAGCTGCTGCATATGACTATTTGGGCACCAGAGCAAGAAAGGACAATAGAGACGGTCAGGCTCTTCCCCAGCCATTTCTGAACTTTATTCCCTGGTTTTGTGGCCAAGAAAACCAGCACCACCGTGATTGTTTTGGCCAAGACAGAAGAAATGGCAACTGAGAAGATGATGCTGAAGGTTATCTGTCGGAGAAGGCAGGTGGCTCTGCTTGGCTGGCCAATGAACAAGAAGGAGGTGAAGAAAGAAAACAGGAGGGAGACCAGGAGGATGAAAGAGAGGTCCCGATTGTTGGCTTTGACGATTGGAGTGTCTTGGAATTTAATGAAGATTCCCAAGAGAAAGGCTGTGAGGAAAGAGAGGAAGAAGGCCAAAAAAGCCAGGATGATCCCCAGATTCTCTTGATAGGATAGGAAGGTTTTAATCTTGGGAATACAATGATCTCGAAGGATGTTTGGATGTCGATCATCTGGACATTTGGTACATTTTTCTGCATCTGTAAGAAGTAAAAGTAAGATTTCTCATATTACACATATTTTAAATAATATTGGGAAATAGGAAAAAGCATGAATAATTGTATGTGAAGGAAATCAATGTGCAATAAGAAAAAATGGGGACTGTCTTCCACTGTTCACATAGAGGATGAATTTCTGCTGAGTATATTTAAGTTGGTTTTCAGAAATAGCAAAAACACATATATACTACTCTACAGTGCTTTACGGCACTTTTTGTGGAATATATTTTTATTATTTTTACATTTTAAAAAACAATGCAATATTGCAAACTCGAATTGACCATACATTCACATTATATACAACTAGTCTCAACCATTAACTTCTAGCCTACTTAATACATTGTCTATCCTTCTGTCCAATCACAATATATACAGTTTCTTCCAGTCTTGTTACCTTGTCTTATACCAATCACAAAATCTGTTCCAGACTTTAACATATTCTGATTCCCCTTTATTTTTAAGTTCAAGAGTGAGCCTATCTGCTTCCGCACAGGCCAACACATTTCTGATTATATCTAGCTCTGATGGTGTATTTTCTTTTTTCCAATACTGTGCATAGGTTATGCGCGCTGCAGTTAGTATATGTATAATTAGGTAAAGTCTATCTTTCTTAAACCCCTCCGGTATTATACCTAGGAGAAAAAGTTCTGCTTTACAGAACTTTGAGCAGTGTACAATGTCAATATATTACTCCAAACAATCTGGGTCCTCATTTTAATGATCTTGAAAGGATGGAAGGCTGAATCAATCTAGACCAGGTCAACATCGAACTCCTGGATGTGGGCAGAGTCAGCTTGCAATATTGCATTCTAATTACTGCGCCACCACCATGAGCAAGGAAGGAAAATTGTAGACCCAAGCAACAAATCAAAAGATGTCTTTCAAGGAAAGCAACTCCCTGACACAACTTTATGTTACAAAGAAACTAAAACTGTCAGTTCAGTCATAAGACCATTATATAGATTGGATGATAAAGATAAAGGATAGGAAGGAAGCAAAATCATCATCTCAGTTACCAAACCTTAAGAAGACCAAATAATGCTGAAAAGATGTGAGGAGATCCCAGGAGGGGAACCCAGAATCTGAAACCAGAAGACAGTTTGATGAACTCCATGAGATTAATACCTTAGAAAGAACTTGTGTTCATCAAACTTGTTGATTACTTCTGCACTAGGACCTTGCATAGAAAATGACTAGAGTCTCTCTTCTTCCTGAAGTCTTACCTACCTTCCTTGGTGGAAATGGTTCCTTTTGCACAAGGAAGACAATCATAGCAGCAGATGGGTTCCCCTTCCCGGGCTACTTTCACAAATCCAGGATGACAGCTTTCTACACATCTGGAAGGAGGTAAGGGCTGAGGAGAGAGAGAGAGAAACATTCAGAAAATAAATTTATTTCATGAAAGGAGACAAAGAAGGAAGAAGGACTTGGTGATCTGAAATTCAAGACTGAGTTTCACTTAGTTTGAAGGCTATAAAAATGCTGGAGCTCATCCAACAGATTCAGGTGGATGTTGCTTCCATGTTATCCTCATTTTTCACAGACTGTAAGTTTTAGATTCACACTCTACATTTATATATATATAATTACTCAAGGAAAAATATAATGGATATTTTGCTTTGTTAAAATTAATCCTGTTGCCCATGAATCAAATCTAACTACATTTAACAGGACTAATAAATAATAAATAAATAAAACGAATAATAAATACTAATAGATAATTTAATGAGACTAATTTAATGGGACTAATAAATAAACATGAAGAACAATTATAGGATTCGGGGTATGTCTAGTCTAATGAAAAGAAAGACTGGGGGAGACATGATAGCACTGTTCAAAACTACTTTCCAAAGCCCCAAAAGGTAAAACAAGAAACAATGTTTGGAACTAACTAACCAAGGAGAGAAGCAACTTGGAATTAAGGAGAAACTTCCTAACAGTGAGGACAATAAACCAGTGGAACAGTTCACCTCCAGAAGTTGCAAGTGATCCATCACTGAAGGCTTTCAAGAAGAGAATGGAGAACCATTTGTCTGAAATAATATGGGGTTTCCTGCTCAAGCAGCAGGTTGAGGACCTCTGAGGTCCCTTTCAACTCTATTATTCCATCTTCTAATTATAATAAATACATAAGGGTACATTTCTTATGAAAAACTAGACAGTTAAACACAGAATTGTCTTGGACAAATTGATGACATTCAATTTGTCTGAGAGAAATTGGACAGTTCCTGTCCAAAGAATGCAACCTAGTTGGTAAGAGCTCCAGCAAAAGCATGAAATAAACATATTCCCACCTTCAACCCTTCCATCTCAGAGGACAAATTTGGATTGATCTTAAATGTGAAATCCTTTGATCCTTCTCTTTCTAAACTTCCAAACTTTACTTTGTTAATAAAGGTCTTGGAGAAAATCACCCAGTTCATAAGGTCCAGGTCTGATGCCAGGTCTCCATTTTCATTCAAATAAACTCCTTCTATGGAATTATTGTAAAACTGAGGACTTTGAAGGAAGGAGTGAAGCTGGCAGAGAAGAGGGAATGATTATTCTTAGAATGGATTCCCAACATGGGAATGAACAGAAGATCTCGCTGTCTACATACCAAATATAGATAATCAGATTAATTTTCCAAGTAAAATGAAGCCCAAGAAGGAACTTTATGTCCATACGTTGCATGAATATCTGAAAAGCTCAGGGGGATTTTCAAACAACACAATATATAAAAATACTTTAAACCCTAAAATGCACTAAGGCAGAAGCTTTCAGAAAGAGTGCTAACAATTAGATGGCTGCAAGGAACATAAATCAGTCTAGTTCAGATTTACACATGTACATGGCAAGAAAAATGAATCTTGCAAGGCGGATGGCATAGGGGACAAAGCTGTTACAGAATCTAGTGGTCCTGCTCAAAATACTTCGGAACCTTGTCCCAGAGGGGAACAACACAAACAGACCACAAAGTGAGTGTGTGTGGTCTCTAACAATGCTTTGAGCTCAAAGTGCATAGTGCTTATACGCAGCATCCTGAATAATGGAAAGCAAGTTTCCTATAATCTTCTCTGCTGTCCTCACCACTCTCTGTACATACTTTCTATCTGAGGCACTGCTACCACCAAACCAAACAGTGATGCAGTTTGTTAAAATGTTCTCAGTCGTATCTCTGTAAAAAGTGGCCAGGAGAGAAGGAGAAAGATTTGCTATTCTCATCCAAGGCAGGAAATGGAAACGCTGGTTTGCGCGCTTCACTAAAGATGACCTGTGGAGAGAACAATTCAGATTGTTGGTTATCTGCACCCTCAGATACTTAACCCTACCTTTCCCGATAAATGGAGTTAAGGATCATTCTTACAGGGAGGCTCAAAGTGAGGCAGGTCTGACATCTCATTTCAACCCTACAAATATTCTCCTTTATTAGAGAACCTATTGCTAAAGAAAGGAAACAAGAGAAAAAGATTCAAAGCCTTCATTAAAAACATTTCTCTCTCCTAGAGGGCGAACACAGGGAAGGTCGTGAAAAGGGTAGCAAGGTGCAAGATATGAAGGAGAGGGGGTGTGTGGCTCCACCTGGGGACAGGGAGAAAGGAGCAATATCGAAAAGGCTCAGGTCACAAAAATAAAAGTATTTGAAATATTTGTAATTGTTGATATACTAGAAAGTGACAAAGGAAAAATGATTGAACACATGGTTGATGCAATGTAGAATAAGATTCTGTTTGTTGCTTATCTTTTATACGTTGTTTTTAATATTGTAAAAATTGTGAGATTTGGAGGGATTTCTACCACTAGCGTGGGAGCTGCCAAAATTTTCTATGTACCCCCCTTTACCTTTTCCCATAAATGTTTAAAAACCAATAAAATTCTTTTTAAAAAAAAAGAGAGAGAAAGTGATTCAAACCAGCGATGAGCTGGAAAGTTGGGATCCAATTTAATGTTTATCTTTCAATATAGGAATATATATAGAATATAGAATTATTATAAGAAACACACACAAACACACACACACACACACACATATAGTTCTTCCACATATAAAACTGATTCTTATCTGCAGAAGAGTGATGAGGAGCAGAAAAGAAATACCTGCCAAGGCTTCAAACTTGGAGACTCTGAGTGCTTCCCCCTTTTGATCCTTGCACTCTTAGATCTGGATAAATAGGTTGCATGTAAGGCCCGGGCTACAGCCCAGACAGTGTTGTAAATGAAATAATTATCCAGAGACAGGATCTGATCCACCTCCTGCAGGGGCACAACCTCCAGTACTTCTCTCTCTCTGCACCGTTTCCAAACTTTCACAGAAAAGGCATCCGTAATGTAGGAGCATAGAAAAGATGCCTGTGCAAGGTAATGCATGGTGGGGTAAAAATGTGTAAACCCACCGTATTTTGCCATGTGGCTCTTCTTCATCAGAAAGGAAAAAATGCTATGAAGGAATTGAACGGGAAAGTAATCGTGTGCCAAGAAAATGGTGAAATCCCAGCGTATTGTTGTGATCAGGACTTTTCCTCTAACCGACTCCTTCAAAGCTTCAAATATTGATTGTATGATCACCAACCCAATATTGAATGAATAATCCTCCGCCCCATAAAGAAACACATTCACCCGTCTCCAGTTTTCATATGGATCAATATATACGGGCACCTTATAAATTGTTTTGGAAAAAGTTTGTGTTAAAACAGGACAAATGCCATTCCTTAGCAACATAGAAGTTAATATCCTCATGAACCTCTCTCCCTGGTCAGTATCTGGAGCCATCAGGCCAACCAAAGTCCACCTGTAATGAAGGAGCAGCTGGACTATCCCTGGGTACTGGAGTCCTTCAGCGGGGAGCATCGGGTAGAAGAAAGGAGAGTGAGTTTTATCACTTGAAGTCTGGGAAACAAAACTGTAGCTGATCTGAAAAGCAATGGAAGGTGTCTTTTATTTAATGCCCATCGCATCCAAAATTAAAGAAAAGAATTCTGGCTTGATTGAAACAACGATTTGATTCCTAGCAAATGATGAATTGATTTCATTGCCCTTAGCTTCTCAGGTGGTTCATATCCAATCTCTTCTTTAAAACTTCCAGTGATTGAGTATCTACAATCTCCGTTGGCAAACTATTCCAGTGATTAAATTGTTTTTACTGTTAAGAAATCTCTTTTTATTTCTTGATTGGTCAACTCCTTGATTAGTTTTTGCCCATTGCTTCTTTTTTTTATTGTTCAAATTTTTATTAGTTTTAAAATTTTTTACAAGGAAAAGGGGTTATAGGGTTATAAAACATTTTGACAGCTACATCGTGTGTGGGGGGAGAAGCCCCCCCAGGTCTTGCAACTTTTACAAACAAAGATAGAAAAATATCAACATTTACATAAGTATTAGCAGTTTTAAGTTTAACACAAAATCATCAATATGTTTCAATCATTTGTTTTGTATCCCTTCCATGAAAATACATTGTAGCAACAATTGCAATAGTGTTCCAAATCACTTTTGTGATCTAAGTCTTCTAGCTGTTGCGTCCTCCCTCCCGTCCACCGGCTGAGCCTCAGCCCCTCCCTCCTTTGTTTCTTGTGTAACATCCCCCATTTCACCTAAGAGAGCACTGTGTTTTTTAGTGAAAGCCTCTGCAGTTTTCCTGTTTTGTTTGTTTCAACTTTTGGAGGAGCTTAGATTGGAAATGGGGGGAAATTCCACCTCCCTTGGAAAAGCGGCACTTGAAAAATCTCTCCCTTTTATGGGGGAGAGAGAAAGTTTGAAAACTACTTTCACTTCCCTTAAATAATGGGAATTTTTTTTTTCTTGGCTACAATTGCAAGAGAAAGGATCGCTGAACTGATTCTTCTCTAAACTATTTATGGGAACTTTGACTTTGTTGTTTCCTGACCACCTATACTGGCTGAGCCAAGATGGCCAACTTCCTCTTTCTTCTTTGTCTTTATGAATAAGACTCCTCCCTTGGAAAACTTTATGGCTTTCAACTAATTTCCACCCCAGAGACTTCCAGGAGCCTCTTCAAGTACGTTATTCCCCTGGATTTGGAATATTTTGACCCACCTATTTGCTCTAGTTTTCTACTAGAGGACTTATTCTCCTTTGGACTTGTTTGTTTGGTGATCCCTACCAGCTGTGCTCTCCCACAGATGTCATCTCTTTGCACAGAATAACAATTATCTCTGAGCCTCATGATGGGTCCAAAGAAATAGCTGCCTGGTAAGGCCTCATCGGCCCCAACATCTTCCACGTCCAGCCCCGCTCACCAGTCACAACTGGGATCTTTTCTACAACCTAAAGCCTCTGAAGAGAGTGCAAAGGACTTGTCTACTCAACAGATGCTTCAAATCATCTTAAAGGGACAGGACAAAATTAAAAAAAACAACTGCAGGACTTAAATGAACAGCTCAGAGAGACGAACCAGCAAACCACACGGAATGAACAGAGGATAGGTGTGCTGGAGGAGGGGGCGGTTGGAATGAGAGACGAGATGAAGACAATCCAAAGGGGGAATGCAGAATTTGGGAATCAGATGTTAAAAATGGAATTTGAAAGGATGTCTTTTTTTCTTAGGTTCCAAAACTTGCCAGAAGTTGAGAACGAAGATCTTAAGGAGATTATGACCGCAATACTAGCAGAATATATTAATAAGATAAACAACAGCTCTGGTGGGACATTGATCTGATCTATAGGGTTAATTCAGCTTATGCAAGAACACACAATGTTCCAAGGGAAGTTCATGTCAAATTTCTTAGAAAAACTACAAGAGATGAGGTTCTAGGAGCTCAATGGGAAGGACCATTAATATATAAAGAAATAACCATTCTTAAACAGATCCCAAAGAAAGTAAGAGATAACAGAAGGAAATATTCCTTCTTAGCAAAAAAAATTATATAATAATGAGGTTTGGTTCAGGTGGCTGTTTCCAGAAGGCATGTTGACTTTTTGGGAGGGCAGCAGAATTAGAATCAACACAGTAGCCGCCCATTGCTTCTTGTCCTGCCTACAGGTGCTTTGGAGAGTAGGATGAAAACTTTTGGACTGTGTCCAGGGAATATGTCTCTTCTAATCCTTCCCTCTGTTTGCATATTGAGCCGTTATCTTTAATACAGTACATAATATCACTCTTTTGTTCACTTTTAATAAAGGATCTATGAGTGAATGTTACACGACTAAAATGTCTCTTCCCAGCACAAGCACACCTGTGGGACTTTGTAGATCCCTGATAGGGTTGAAATTTGGATAGAAAAACATCTATTTCGGCCGCTTCTAGAAGAGCCATGACATTTCTTTGCCTTCCACAGCTGTAGTTGGGAACATTGGCTTCCCCATCTGAAAGCAGATCCAGCAGAGCATCCGAGGTCATTTGTGCACTGTAATATTGTTCATAAATATTGTAACCCAGGGTGGTGTTGGGCAAGAGATTGGAATCCTTGTTGATCTCCTGGACAGCAAAAAGGAAGGAGAGCCTTTTCCAGTAATCTGTATCCGCTCTCCTGCAAATATCAACATATTAGAACACAATCAATAAAAAGCATTTTATTTCACTTTTTGAAATTATAAAATGCATAATTGACTCAGGTCCAGAGGTGGTATTCAGCCGGTTCAGACCGGTTCAGCTGAACTGACAGTGGAAATTGGGGGTGGGCCCATTCACTCGCTCCAGCTCTATGCTCTCCTATTTAGGCATGTTTTCAAGCCAAAGCGCATGTGTGGACGGGGCACTTGCGAGTGAAGCGAGTGTGTGAGCATGCTCATATTTGTGAACCGGTAGGGAAAGTAAGCGACTACCACCTCAGCTCAGGTCCATTCTTTGTGAATTAAAAAAAGTCATCTTTTAAGAAAACCCAGTAAACTGCTTTAATATAAGTCATCAGATCAGTTTCAAAAACATGATACCAGTTTGTGATGGAAGTTACCTTCTGAAATATTTAAGAGTTGGAAGTTTGATCTATCCCTCTATATAAATATGGCACCATTAAACCCTAAAGTTGGAAAGGCTACTATTCTCACCTTTAAACATATACACACATACACACATTAAGGAGAAGCTGTGACTGTTAACAAAGCCAAATGTTCGCTGGAGAAATTTAGATTTTGAAGTCCTTGATTGGAGACTTAACTGATATTGAAATCATTACATGGCTATGAAACCAGGAATCTGTAGGAGATGACCTGGCTGAGCCCAAGGGAGGGGTCAAGCATGTCATCAGTCTTGAACCCCTTCACACCCCCAAGACATCTAAGTCCAACCCACCATGAAGTCCATTCACTCTTATCTATTGCTAATTTGCTGGACCATTCCCAGTTCAGATTCTTATAGAGAGCTAGCATCAGTGGTGGGTTGCCAATTCGGGCATGTGTGACACTTTTGCACATGCACAGAAGCATCCGGGTGGGTGGGCGGAGCCTCCTGCTGCCACTACTACCAGTTCGCCCTATCCAGGCCAAACTGGCAACAATGCACCTCTGGCTCGCCTGGAATAACCGAATAACAGAAGGGACCTTGGGGGTCTTTTGTCTGCTCTATCAGGAAACCTTATACTCTATCAGATAACTGGTGGTCCAATCACTTCTTAAAAACTTCCAGTGTTGGGGCATCTACAACTTCTGCAGCAAGTCGTTCCACTGGTTCATTGTTCTCACTGTAGAAAATTTCTCCTCAGTTCTAAGTTGCTTCTCTCCTTGATTAGTTTCCACCCATTGCTTCTTGTCCTACCCTCAGGTGCCTTGGAGAATAGTTTGACTCCCTCTTCTTTGTCTCAACACCTGAGATATTGGAGCCACTGCTATCATGTCTCCCTTAGTCCTTCTTTCTATTAAACTAGACATACCCAGTTCCTGCAACCGTTCTTCCTATGTTTTAGCTTCCAGTCCCCTTATCCTCTTTGTTGCTCTTCTCTGCACACTTTCTAGAGTCACAACATCTTTTTTATATTCCTGATTTCTTGCACCTGAGAGAATAATTTCAAAAAGCACTCATACATGTTTGGAAATTCCATGACTTAACAAACTCCTGTCTGTGATTCCTTCATATTATCAGTAAATTTGAGTCCAGAAAAAAGAATACGGAGATTTTCTCATTTTCAAATGTAGGGGAGAAATATAGCATTCTTGCATTTTTGTGTCCAATGTTGACACTTTTATGGGGTAAGGGAAGGGGTAAACGGGAGCACCCACCCTCTCTTCTCCAGTCTAGCTCTCCAGTCTAGCTCTACTTGGAACAATATCACAGAAAGTGAGATTAGAGGTAACAAAAGTGA
Source organism: Natrix helvetica helvetica (assembly GCA_029890345.1). Taxonomy (NCBI): domain Eukaryota; kingdom Metazoa; phylum Chordata; class Lepidosauria; order Squamata; family Natricidae; genus Natrix; species Natrix helvetica. The sequence goes on from JAKRSI010000881.1 coordinate 271,807, forward strand.
TCAAGTGATTTGTAGACTGGAAGATAACTGTGTGCAATGAATGGACATTCACTTACCACAATAATTCATTCAATGGAGCTGTGTTAAAACTTAAGAGGTGAAACTTAGCCCTTGTTGCAGAGTACATGCCATCAATGAAAATCTCTCCTGGCCTGTAATGAGTCTTGGGGTTCACCCCTTCCTTCATCAGAGTCAAGAGACATTTAGCCTTCAGATTCATATAGGCTCTTTGGGTCCACAGCAGCAGCAAAAGCAGCAACATGATTTGTGCTCCTGACTGAGCCACCAGCCCCGTTCCTGCTTGGAATAAAGTTTGAGAAGACTCTACAAGTCGTAGAAGTCCTCCTTCAAGACCTAAGCTTCAAGGGCTTTTCTAATCAAGATAAGGTCCAGCCAAGGCTCCACAACTGAAGGGAAGATGCATGACCACAGCCCCTGCCTACACTAAAAGGCTCCCCTTACTTCTTCTTTCTCCAGAACCATTTATGCACTCACAACTATAGTATAGTATAGTATAGTATAGTATAGTATAGTATAGTATAGTATAGTATAGTATAGTATAGTATAGTACAGTATAGTACAGTACAGAATAGAATAGAATAACAGAGTTGGAAGGGGCCTTGGAGGTCTTCTAATCCAACTCCCTGCCTAGGCAGGAAACTCTACACCACTTGGTTATCCAAATTCTTCTTAAAAACTTCCAGTGATGGAGCATTCACAACTTCTGGAAGCAAGTTGTTCCACTGATTAATTGTTCTAACTGTCAGGAAATTTCTCCTTAGTTCTAAGTTGCTTCTCTCCTTGATTAGTTTCAACACATTGCTTCTTGTTCTACCCTCAGGTGTTTAGGATAATAGTTTGACTCCCTCTTCTTTGTAGCAGCCCCTGAAATATTGGAGCCACTGCTATCATGTCTCCCCTGGTCTTTCTTTTCATTAAACTAGACATACCCAGTTCCTGCAACCGTTCTTCCTATGTTTTAGCCTCCAGTCCCCTAATCATCTTTGTTGTGCACTATTTCTAGAGTCCCACTTTCCAGTGTCATGAAATCAGCAAATAAGGTTTTGTCTGGCATTGATGGGAAAATATGTTGTTGACCTCTATTGTCAAATTTTCTAAAGTTTGTAGAAAAGTCTCTAGAGATTAAGCCTCAAAAGAACAAGGAAATCATTACAATTTGGAAAATTGTAAGGTGAAAAGACATTGCTTCTCTGAACTTTTGAACTTCTGAAGATTTGAACTCTGGGAGTAAGACAGAAGAAGTTAGATTCAAACTCATGTCAAAATAATTCTCATGAAGGCTATAGCCTGGGGTGACATTGGGCAAGATCTGGGGATCCTGGTTGACACCTCGCAGGGCAAATAAGAAGGACAGGAAGTTCAAGTGTATATTGGCGCTTCCAGTGACGTGCGGTGAGCTTTACGGCTGGTGAGGCTGGTGACTTAACTTTAACTTTTAACTTTTATTTAATTTATAGACCGCACCCTCTCCCAGAAGGGACTCGGGGCGGTGTACAGTCATATTAAAAACACAGTAAATATACATCAATATCAATATAAAAATAGATATAGATGTGGCTGGAGGAGGTAACATATATTTTACTGTACAATAATAGTTAAAGTTCAAATTTAAAATTTAAAAATGCATTAAAAACTACCCCTAAAAAAACTATCCCAGAATAAAATGTTTGCCAGGAGGTACAAAATGGGACTATAAATGGGCCAGGCCAGCTAATCGGAACAGGTGGGTCTTGAGTTTCTGTCGGAAGGAGCGGAGGTTGGTAGTGGTTCTGATATCGGGGGGGAGGTCATTCTAGAGGGTTGGGCCCATCACAGAGAAGGGTCTACTCCTGGGCGCCGCTCGTTGGCATTGCTTAGTGGACAGCACCCGGAGGAGTCCCTCCCTGTGGGAGCGAATTGGTCGCAGGGATGTATGAGGTAGGATGCAATCCCGCAGGTAACTAGGTCCTGTGCCATGGAGCGCTTTGAAGATGGTGATCAACACCTTGAAACGCACCCGAAAAACCACAGGCAGCCAGTGCAGTTCGCGCAGGAGAGGTGTTATGTGGGAGTACCTGGTACTCCCCATTTATAGCCCGCGCGGAACCGCGTTCTGAACTAGCTGCAGTCTTCGGGTGCATCTCAAGGGGGAGCCCCATGTAGAGAGCTATGTTCCCTCTAAGGTGCGCGGCTGCGCGGCCCGCGCACATGGCTAGTAAATACCGCGCAGCAGTTTCTCACTGCCGTGCAGTGTCATTTGCCGGACATGGACTGCAGTCTCTGCACTCTGCAGAACAGCCGCGGAATCGCGAACGAAACCCCCTCTAGCTAAACAGGAGTCTTAACAACATTTTTTAAAAAGTTTGGGTGGAATTGGTGCGGTTTATTTTGCAGTTGCATGTGGGTAGCACCTCCTGATTCTCCGCGCTTTGGACCTGTCATTCAACAAAGCTTTTCACTTGCGTGCAAGCCGGTGCCCTAAACGGGGCTGGCTCCGGTCGTCTCTTCCCTGCCTTTCCTTCCCTTTTTATGTCCTGTCTCGGACGTGCGGGTGGGCATGCACATGCTGTGGACACGCCCGCTTAGACGCCGAGGTTGCTGCGTGCTTAGCTGCGTGCGTATCTCCCAATGTTAAAGGACGTCCCGGCTCCCCTCCCGCCCCCGCCGCCTTAGTCGCTTTCCCGGCCTTTGTCCCACCCAGCAGCCCTATGGAGGTCGTGCTTCTGCCTGGCAGCTGCTTGCTGAGAAGCCCGTGGAGGAGCAGGCGAGGGGCACTGTGTCTCCCCCAGGACCGAAAAGCCCCCTTTCTGCCTCTGCCTTTGTCGACGGCTGTGCTGAAGCCCCTTAACTCCCGGGCCCCCCCCCCCCCTCCCCAATATCTGGACCTTCTGTGTGCTGGGAAGTTGCAGGGGGAGGATAGAGAAAGCTCAGCCCGTCTTCGCTCCCCAAACTACAGAGAGCAACTCTCGGAGGAGGCCAAGTTTCCTCTGCCTTGGGGGAGATTTAAAAGAGGGCAGCAGTCCAGGTGCGGGGGGGGGGGGGGGGGAAACTTCCATTTTGTTTGGGATGAGGTGGAGCCGGTTCTCCCCGTCCAGATGTCCTGCGTACGTATCTCCTCCTGGTTTTTTTTCTCTTACGTGCCTCCTTGGTGCAGCAGGCTAACGCCGGCCAAAGGAGTGGGGCGGACAGCATGGCACAACTGGGTAAATTATAAACCACAGATTTTAATCCTATTTAATTTTTAATGGTATCAAATTTAGCTATAAAGTGGCCTTACCTACTTTTTTTCCCCTGGGCCTGCTAAATTCTGGCCTGGATTTCCTATTGTGCAATTTGTGTCATGGACTTAATCATTTTAAATTCCATTAAATGCCAGTACACATCCTTTCTGCCAAGAGATCAGAAAAAACAATGCTCTAATCTTCTGATATTTAAATGATTTATAATGTTGTTTAGATATATAATTTGGATTACATTTGAAAGCTCTGCATTGATTAAATACTATGGAATACAATCCTACAGCAGTTCTTTCTTTTTTGGTTTTAGAAAAGGATAATTCCCTTTTTAGCCAGGCTTTTTGAACTGGTTTATTGTGATGTTAACACTAGTTTTTAAGTAGATTTCAATTTAAAAAAAAATATGTTAGCTGCTTTGAATGCCTTGGAGATGAAAAGATGGAGTACAAAACTGAAATAATAAAAAATTAGTACATTCATTTTGAAAAATAAATGCAATACTTGATTAATTTTATATCATTATTCAAAATAGTTTTGGCAAGGGGGAGAGTTTCATGATAAATCATTTTATTACATTTATATTGCATTTTATATATTATATTTATTACATTTATACTCCACATTATATATTTGTATTGTTATTTTAGTGTTTATTGTCAATTTTGATTGATATTATATTGATATATCAATACTGATTTTAGTCATACTAAATAACAATTACTGCTATTATTCATCAGCATTAAATATTTACAGTTTTTAATATTGACAGTCATATTTTAGAATAATAGGATTATCTTTTGATAGGATAATTGGCAAAATCTAATTCAGATGTGATGGATTGCATTCCAAAGGAATGTGAGAGGACAGGTTGCCTGCAAAATGCCAGGGCCCAGGCTGTTGGTGCCATGTCTCTCTCTAGCCAGTCTAACAATGTAAAAGTTTAGCAGAGAGGCTTTTTTTTCCCAGTGTGACCAGAAAAGTATAGTGTTTGAGCGGCACATTTTCATGCCTGGCATTCATCGGGCTGAAACCTCACTCGCAATTGGCAGTTGACACTTGGAATGTTGCGCAAATATCCAGCAGACGTGACAACAGTTCAAACTGTTGCTCTCTTAGGTGCTCAGGCATGAAAATGTTCCGCTCAAACACTATACTTTTCCGCTCACACTGAAAAAAAATTAGAGGGAACATTGGTAGAGAGCGTTGCAGTAGTCCAGACGGGACGTCACCAGCGCATGAGTGACTGTGCGTAGGGCGTCCCAGTCCAATAGGGGGCGCAATTGGCCCACCAGGCGAACCTGGTGGAACGCCCCCCTCGCCACGGCTGCCACATGGTCATCCATCGACAGCCGGGCATCTAGGAGGACACCCAAATTGCGCGCCCCCGCTCCATGGGGGGCAGTTGCTTACCCCCTATGGCCAGCGATGGAGTCCACTGGTTGAACCGAGGCGCCGGGGTAGCCACAGCCACTCTGTCTTGGAGGGGTTGAGCCTGAGTCTGTTTTCCCCCATCTAGACCCGAATGGTTTCCAAACACCGGGACATCATTTCGACGGCCTCGTTGGGGTGGTTTGGGGTGGAAATGTACAGCTGTGTATCATCAGCGTACAGGTGGTATCCAAACCCAAAACCATGGATGATCTCACCCAGCGGCTTCACATATGTGTTGAACAGAAGGGGCGAGAGGACCGACCCCTGCGGCACCCCACAAGTGAGCGACCTCAGGGTCGACCTCTGCTCCCCTGCCAACACACATTGCATCCGGTCGGAGAGGTAGGAGCCGAACCACCGTAAAACGGTGCCCCCTACTCCCATCCCCTACAGCCAGCGCAATAGGATACCATGGTCGATGGTATCAAAAGCCGCTGATAGGCCTAATAGGACCAGGATAGAGGAACAACCCCTATCTCTGGCCCTCCAGAGATCATCTACCAACGCGACCAAGGCCGTCTCTGTGCTGTGCCCAGGTCGGAAGCCGGACTGGCGCGGGTCTAGATAATCGGTTTCTTCCAGGTGCCGTGGGAACTGCTGCGCCACCACACTCTCTACAACCTTCGCTAAAAAGGGAAGGTTGGAGACGGGACGATAATTAGCTAGCTCCGTCGGGTCCAGGGAAGGCTTCTTGAGTAAGGGCCTCACCACCGCCTCTTTCAAGGCAGCGGGTAAGGACCCCTCATCCAATGAAGCATTCACTAGACCCAGGAGCCAGCCTTGTGTAACCTCCCAGGACGCCAGTACAAGCCAAGAGGGACACGGGTCCAATAAACATGTAGTGGCTCGCAGCCGCCCATGTAACCTGTCTAAATCCTCGGGGGCAACAGAGTCAAACTCCTCCCAGTGTGGTCCCTCAAGACTCGCTTCTGACGTCTCCCCTGGTCCACTGAAGGGGGCCCATCCACTCCGGATCTGAGCGATTTTGTCCTGCAGATATTCCCCAAACTCCTCTGCTCTACCCTGCAAAGGGGCTTCCCGCGACCTCTGTGATAGGAGGGAGCGGGTCACCCGAAACAGGGCGGCAGGGCGGTTATCTGCGGATGCAATAAGAGCGGCACAATGTCTACGTTTGGCCGCTCTTAGTGCCACGAGGTAGGTCCGTAAATAGGCTCTTACCTGTGTTCGGTCAGATTCGGAGCGTGAGGACTTCCACCTGCTCTCTAGGCGTCTCTTGTGGCGTTTCATCACCCTTAGCTCCTCGGTAAACTAAGGAGCCAGGGTGGTTCGTTGCCGCAGGAGAGGCCGCAAAGGCGCAACCCGGTCCAAGGCCCCAGCAGCCGCCCTATTCCAAGCGGCCACTAGGTCCTCCGTCCGGGAGCGGGTCAGGGCTACAGGAAGTGGCCCAAGCTCCGTCTGGAACCTATCCAGTTCCATAAGGCGCCTGGGGCGGAACCATCTGGGACAATCTGATTCCGCCTCCCCGCGGCGGGGAGTAGCGCCAGGGAAGTCAAGCCGGAGAGATGAGTGATCTGACCATGACAGGGGAGTGACAACCAAATCCCCTATTCCCAGATCACTCGTCCACTGTCCAGATACAAAAACAAGGTCCAGCGTGTGGCCGCCCTCGTGTGTGGGGCCCTGAATTAGTTGGGTCAGATCCATGGCTGTCATGGAAGCCATGAACTCCCGAGCCACCTCGGATGCTTCCCCCGTCGACGGCAGGTTGAAGTCCCCCATAACCAAAAGTTTGGGGGTCTCAACCGCCGTCTCTGAGATCAGCTCGAGGAGCTCGGGCAGGGCTGCTGATGCATAGCGAGGAGCCAAGTATACAATCAGAAAGCCCCACTGCCTCCCTGGGCCCCATTTCACGCCAAGGGACTCACACCCGGATATCTGTGGCACAGTGAACTCCCTAGGTTCCAGACTCTCCCGTATAATTACCGCCACCCCACAGCCCTTACCCAGGGCCCACGGCTGATGAAATGCACGGAAGCCCGGTGGGCACATTTCCACGAGGGGTAAACCACCCTCGTGGCCCAGCCAGGTCTCCGTTATCCCTGCAAGGTCCAGCTCCCCCTCCGAGATCAACTCATTAATGAGGGGGGCCTTGTTGACAACGGACCTTGCATTGCAAAGCATCAGCCTCAGGCCCTGGCTCTGTAGGTCCTGGCCACCTAGACTGTGGGGGTTGGTACAAGCGACCGGGTGTGTCCAGCAGCCACGGTCTCCCAACCGACTACGAGATCTTCTTCCATCCTCACACCCACCCCTCCCCACGACCATTGAATAAAGCAACCCTCTATTGGAATGTCATTCTCCTTCCCCCCCCTACTCCGCTCGCTTCCCTCCTGACCTCACCTGTTCGCCTGGCACTGGTCCCCCTCCTGGCCTGATTAACCCTCCCGCCCACCCTGGAGCCCCCTATGAGAGATAAAAAACACTTTGTTAAAAACCCCCTAAGTCTGCGCTTCCTCCACCTCTCTGGGTTAACAAACGTCATCAGCGTGAGCCGCGGTCCCCTTCATGTTGACTCAGGAAGGAGGGGAATGGGACCACGTCAGCGCACTCCGTGGGACAGCGGCTCCGCCGGACAGCGGCTCACGCTGTGCGATCCCCTTCATGTTGACTCAGGAGCCAGAAAGGAGGGGAATTCCCCTCCTTCCTGACTCCTGAGTCAACATGAAGGGGACCACGTCAGCCCGCTCCGTGGGACAGCGGCTCCGCAGGACAGTGGCTCACGCTGCGCGATCCCTCCTCCGCGATCCCTCCAGCCTCCCTCCTGCGCGCTCTGCGGGACAGCGGCTCATGCTCCGCGGTCCCCTTCATGTTGACTTAGGAAGGCGGGGAATGGGACTTGCGCAGGCGGGAGGCTGAGGCTAGAGGAGCCTCCTGCACACGTGGTCCCATTCCCCTCCATCCTTACTCCTGAGTCAACATGAAGGGGACCACGGAGCGCTCCCATTCCCGACCACGTGTGCAGAAGGCTCCTCAGCTTAAGAGAAAGAAGGACTAGGGGAGACATGATAGCAGTGTTCCAATATCTCAGGGGTTGCCACAAAGAAGAGGGAGTCAAGCTATTCTCCAAGGCACCTGAGGATAGAACAAGAAGCAATGGGTGGAAACTAATCAAGGAGAGAAGCAACTTAGAACTGAGGAGAAACTTCCTGACAGTTAGAACAATTAATCAGTGGAACAGCTTGCCTCCAGAAGTTGTGAATGCCCCAACACTGGAAGTCTTTAAGAAGATGTTGGATAGCCATTTGTCTGGAACGGTATAGGGTTTCCTGCCTAGGCAGGGGGTTGGACTAGAAGACCTCCAAGGTCCCTTCCAACTCTACTATTGTATTGTATTGTAAAAGGGTAAAATACAATATTTAAATTGCTAAGATTTAATAAGAAACCCAGTAATAAAAGAAAGCTGAAACAATTTGGAGACTACATGAAGGAGACTAAAATAAACTGACAAGACTAAACTAAGGAGACTAAACTAAGAAGGAAGTTCCCAACAGTGAGAACAATCAACCAGTGGAACAACTTGCCTTCAGAAGGTGTGAGGTTTTTAAGAAAGAACTGGACAACTATTTGTATCAAATGGTATAGGGTTAGGGTGCTTGAACAGGGGGTTGTATAAAAGACCTTCAAGGTCCCTTCCAACTCTGCTATACTGTTATTTTATCCCTAATTCTTCCGATAGATCATAGAACCATCAGTCTTTCTGCAACTACTAAGAGAGAAGCTCACCTTTACCAGCCTCCCTCCTTCATTTTCTGAGGGATTGGTTGACCATGAAACAGATTGCTCAAAACTAGGATCCGGATAGTTAGAGTTCATGTAGAGTACCGTGTAATAGTCCAGATAGGAGGTGATCAAAGTATGAGTGACAGTGACTAAGACAGTGGTTCTCAACCTTCCCAATGCCGCAACCCTTTAATTAAGTTCCTCATGTTATGGTGACCTCCAACCATAAAATTGGTGTCTCGGTTCCTAAGACCATCGAAAATAAAATAATAAAAATTTATTAAAAAGCTGGTAGACTATTTCCATCATCTGAAGACATAATAAAGTTGAAATAATGGAGAAATGGAAGAAAAAACAATGCTGTTTAGCTTTTATTTACTGTTTTAAAAAAAAGCTCAATAAAGTGTCCGATACAGGTAATATATGAATTTTTGGGAACCAGCTGTATGAAATGCACTTGATTATTTTATTTTGACATTAAATGTTCTTTTGTATTCAAATCTGGTCTTAGGAAAATAATGTAGCATTTGGGGAAAAAAATGAAGCTCAGCAATCCAGCGCTGGAGGCCAAGATGGAGAAGACCTGCACGGCCACCATGTATTTTCCTTTGGTGCTTAGGTAGGTGGGCACAAAGGAGATCCAGACACTGCAGAAGACCAGCATGCTGAACGTGATCAGCTTGGCTTCGTTGAAGGCCCCAGGCAGATTCCTGGCCATAAAAGCCACCATGAAGCAGATAGCAGACAGGAAGCCCATATAGCTGAGGGCACAGTAAAATGTGATGATGGATCCTTCATTGCATTGTTGGATGATCTCTCCAGGCTGAGAGTGCAGATCAGACTCAGGAAATGGGGGACAAGTGCCAAGCCAGCTGCTGCATATGACTATTTGGGCACCAGAGCAAGAAAGGACAATAGAGATGGTCAAGCTCTTCCCCAGCCATTTCTGAACTTTATTCCCTGGTTTTGTGGCCAAGAAAACCAGCACCACTGTGATTGTTTTGGCCAAGACAGAAGAAATGGCAACTGAGAAGATGATGCTGAAGGTTATCTGTCGGAGAAGGCAGGTGGCTCTGCTTGGCTGGCCAATGAACAAGAAGGAGGTGAAGAAAGAAAACAGGAGGGAGACCAGGAGGATGAAAGAGAGGTCCCGATTGTTGGCTTTGACGATTGGAGTGTCTTGGAATTTAATGAAGATTCCCAAGACAAAGGCTGTGAGGAAAGAGAGGAAGAAGGCAAAAAAAGCCAGGATGATCCCCAGATTCTCTTGATAGGATAGGAAGATTTTAATCTTGGGAATACAATTATCTCGAAGGATGTTTGGATGTCGATCATCTGGACATTTGGTACATTTTTCTGCATCTGTAAGAAGTAAAAGTAAGATTTCTCATAAATCACATATTTTAATTATATTGGGAAATAGGAAAAGCATGAATAATTGTATGTGAAGGAAATCAATGTGCAATAAGAAAAAATGGGGACTGTCTTCTACTGTTCACATAGAGGATGAACTTCTGCTGAGTATATTTATGATGGTTTTCAGAAATAGCAAAAACACGTATATACCACTCTACAGTGCTTTAAAGCACTTTTTTTAGAATATATTTTTATTATTTTTACATTTAAAACAATGCACTACTGCAAAGTCAAATTGACCATACATTCACATTATATACAACTAGTCTCAACCATTAACTTCTAGCCTACTTAATACATTGTCTATCCTTCTGTCCAATCACAATATATACAGTTTGTTCCAGTCTTGTCACCTTGTCTTATACCAATCATAAAATCTGTTCCAGACTTTTAAAATATTCTGATTCCCCTTTATTTTTAAGTTCAAGAGTGAGCCTATCTGCTTCCACACAGGCCAACACATTTCTGATTATATCTAGCTCTGATGGTGTATTTTCATTTTTCCAATATTGTGCATAAGTTATGCGTGCCGCAGTTAGTACATGTATAATTAGATAAAGTGATAAAGTGTATCTTTCTTAAACCCTTCTGGTATTATACCTAGGAGAAAAATTTCTGCTTTACAGCACTTTGAGCAGTGTGCAATGTCAGTATATTACCCCAAACAAACTGGGTCCTCCTTTTAATGATCTTGAAAGGATGGAAGGCTGAATCAAGGTCAAGATCGAACTCCTGATTGTGGGCAGAATCAGCCTACAATACTGCATTCTAACTACTGCGCCACCACCATGAGCAAGGAAGGAGAATTGTAGACCCAAGCAACAAATCAAAAGATGTCTTTCCAGGGAAAGCAACTCCCTGACACAACTTTAAGTTCCAAAGAAACTAAAACTGTCACTTCAGTCATAAGACCATTATATAGATTGGATGATAAAGATAAAGGATAGGAAGGAAGCAAAATCATCATCTCAGTTACCAAACCTTAAGAAGACCAAATAATGCTGAAAACATGTGAGGAGTTCCCAGGAGGGGAACCCAGAATCTGAAACCAGAAGACAGTTTGATAAACTCCATGAGATTAATACCTTAGAAAGAACTTGTGTTCATGAAACTTGTTTATTACTGTTTATTACTTCTGTACTAGGACCTTGCACAGAAAATGACTAGAGTCTCTCTTCTTCCTGAAGTCTTACCTACCTTCTTGGGTGGAAATGGTTCCTTTTGCACAAGGAAGACAATCATAGCAGCAGATGGGTTCTCCTTCCCGGGCTACTTTCACAAATCCAGGATGACAGCTTTCTACACATCTGGAAGGAGGTAAGGGCTGAGGAGAGAGAGAAACATTTAGAAAATAAATTTATTTCATGAAAGGAGACAAAGAAGGAAGAAGGACTTGGTGATCTGAAATTCAAGACTGAGTTTCACTTAGTTTGAAGGCTATGAAAATGCTGGAGGTCATCCAACAGATTCAGGCGGATGTTGCTTCCATGTTATCCTCATTTTTCACAGACTGCAAGTTTTAGATTCACACTCTACATTTATATATATATAATTACTCAAGGAAAAATAGAATGGATATTTTGCTTTGTTAAAATTAATCCTGTTGCCCATGAATCAAATCTAACTACATTTAACAGGACTAATAAATAATAAATAAATAAAATGAATAATAAATACTAATAGATAATTTAATGAGACTAATTTAATGGGACTAATAAATAAACATGAAGAACAATTATAGGAATCGGGGTATGCCTAGTCTAATGAAAAGAAGGACTAGGGGAGACATGATAGCACTGTTCACAACTATTTTCCAAAGCCCCAAAAGGTAAAACAAGAAACAATGGTTGGAAACTAACCAAGGAGAGAAGCAACCTGGAATTAAGGAGAAACTTCCTAACAGTGAGGACAATAAACCAGTGGAACAGTTCACCTCCAGAAGTTGCAAGTGATCCATCACTGAAGGCTTTCAAAAAGAGAATGGATAACCATTTGTCTGAAATAATATGGGGTTTCCTGCTTGAGCAGCGGGTTCAGGACCTCTGAGGTCCCTTTCAACTCTATTATTCTATCTTCTAATTATAATAAATACATAAGGGTACATTTCTTATGAAAAGCTAGTCAGTTAAACACAGAATTGTCTTGGACAAATTGATGACATTCAATTTGTCTGATAGAAATTGGACAGTTTCTGTCCAAAGAATGCAACCTAGTTGGTAAGAGCTCCAGCAAGCATGAAATAAACATATTCCCACCTTCAACCCTTCCATCTCAGAGGACAAATTTGGATTGGTCTTAAATGTGAAATCCTTTGATCCTTCTCTTTCTAATCTTCCAAACTTTACTTTGTTAATAAAGGTCTTGGAGAAAATCACCCAGTTCATAAGGTCCAGGTCTGATGCCAGGTCTCCATTTTCATTCAAATAAACTCCTTCTATGGAATTATTGTAAAACTGAGGACGTTGAAGGAAGGAGTGAAGCTGGCACAGAAGAGAGAATGATTATTCTTAGAATGGATTCCCGACATTCTATGGTGTATTGGGGATGAACAGAAGATCTCTCTGTCTACATACCAAATGAAGATAATCAGATTAATTTCCCAAGTAAAATGATGCCCAAGAAGGAACTTTATGTCCATACATTGCATGAATATCTGAAAAGCTCAGGGGGATTTTCAAACAACACAATATATAAAAATACTTTAAACCCAAAAATGCACTAAGGCAGAAGCTTTCAGAAAGAGTGCTAACGATTAGATGGCTGCAAGGAACATAAATCAGTCTAGTTCAGATGTATACATGTACATGGCAAGAAAAATGAATCTTGCAAGGCGGATGGCATAGGGAACAAAGCTGTTACTGAATCTAGTGGTCCTGCTCAAAATACTTCAGAACCTTGTCCCAAAGGGGAACAACAGAAACAGACCGTAAAGTGAGTGTGTGGGGTCTCTAACAATGCTTTGAGCCCTAAGTGCATAGCGCTTATAAGCAGCATCCTGAATAATGGAAAGCAAGCTTCCTATAATCCAGTGCTTCTCAAATAGTGGGGCGCGCCCCCCGGGGGGGGCGCGAGGCTCTGTAAAGGGGGGCTTGTTCGACCTCGTTTGACTGTCAGGAGCGAAGCTGCCATGAGGTGACCACGTTCACGAGCATAACTTCTTCTCCACCTTCCAAACTTCAAAACTCGGCTGCCGAGTCTTCCAGCAGTGGGTGCTCTAGGAGTGTGCTCTATGGTTGTGGGCTGGCTGCTGGACAGAGAGTCTTTTGGATATAGAGTCTTCCAGACAGAGAGTCTTCCAGCAGCCAGCCCACAACCATAAAGCACCCTCCTAGAGTCACCGCTGCTGGAAGACTCAGCAGCCGAGTTTTGGAGTTTGGAAGCCAGAGAACTTTGTCCTTGAAAGTGGTAATGTCTTTCTATTAGAGCATAAGTAACTATTTGAACAAAACTGAAAGTTCATTCTTTTCCCTTTGTTTTATATTTACAATCCTAAGTGTATTCAAATTGCACTTTTTAGGCCTTATCAAAACAGTGCTAAACTAACTACGCTTGGACACAAAGCTATAGTAATTCTGCAAAGAGCAATCATCTATAGTGGATAGATTCTTCTGAATATTTATTCAGAGAGATATAATCTCTCTCTCTCTCTCTCTCTCTCTCTCTCTCTCTCTTTTCTGCTACAGTTAATAAAGCTATTCTTTGTTGTAAATTGATCCACATTCCTTTCTTTTTTATTCTCTTATACATTAATAAGGATACAGTGTTATGCAGAGGTGTACTTATAACAATTTTATAGACAAATGATACTATTTACAGTCGCGCGGGGGGCGCGAAATGTTTTCTTCTTCCTAGGGGGGGCATGACAGAAAATAATTGAGAAGCACTGCTATAATCTTCTCTGCTGTCCTCACCACTCTCTATACATACTTTCTATCTGAGGCATTGCTACCACCAAACCAAACAGTGATGCTGTTTGTTAAAATGTTCTCAGTCGTATCTCTGTAAAAAGTGGCCAGGAGAGAAGGAGAAAGATTTGCTATCCTCATTCAAGGCAGGAAATGGAAACGCTGGTTTGCGCGCTTCACTAAAGATGACCTGCGGAGAGACCAATTCAGATTGTTGGTTATCTGAACCCTCAGATCCTTAATATTGCTGACCCCCCCTACCTTTCCCAATAAATGGAGTTAAGGATCATTCTTACAGGGAGGCTCAAAGTGAGGCAGGTCTGACATCTCATTTCAACCCTGAGCTACAAATATTCCCCTTTATTAGAGAACCTATTGCTAAAGGAAGGAAACAAAAGAAAGGGATTCAAATGAGAGATGAGCTGGAAAGTTGGGATCCAATTTAATGTTTGTCTTTCAATATAAGAATATATATATAGAATATAGAATTATTATAATAAACACAAAACACACACACACACACACACACACACACACACACACACACACACACACACACATATAGTTCTTCCATGTATAAAACTGATTCTTATCTGCAGAAGAGTGATGAGGAGCAGAAAAGAAATACCTGCCAAGCCTTCAGCCTTGGAGGCTCTGAGTGCTTCCCCCCTTTGATCCTTGCCCTCTTAGATCTGGATAAATAGGTTGCATGTAAGGCCCGGGCTACAGCCCAGACAGTGTTGTAAATGAAATAATTATCCAGAGACAGGATGTGATCCCTCTCCTGCAGGGACACAACCTCCAGTTCTTCTCTCTCTCTGCACCGTTTCCAAACTTTCACAGAAAAGGCATCCGTAATGTAGGAGCATAGAAAAGATGCCTGTGCAAGGTAATGCATGGTGGGGTAAAAATGTGTAAACCCGCCGTATTTTGCCATATGGCTCTTCTTCATCAGAAAGGAAAAAATGCTATGAAGGAATTGAACGGGAAAGTCATCGTGTGCCAAGAATATGGTGAAATCCCAGCGTATTGTTGTGATCAGGACTTTTCCTCTAACCGACTCCTTCAAAGCTTCAAATATTGATTGTATGATCACCAAGCCTATATTGAATGAGTAATCCTCCGCCCCATAAAGAAACACATTCACCTGTCTCCAGTTTTCATATGGATCAATATATACGGGCACCTTATAAATTGTTTTGGAAAAAGTTTGTGTTAAAACAGGACAAATGCCATTCCTTAACAACATAGAAGTTAATATCCTCATGAACCTCTCTCCCTGGTCAGTGTCTGGAGCCATCAGGCCAACCAAAGTCCACCTGTAATGAAGGAGCAGCCTGACCATCCCTTGGTACTGGAGTCCTTCAGCGGGGAGCATCGGGTAGAAGAAAGGAGAGTGAGTTTTATCACTTGAAGTCTGGGAAACAAAACTGTAGCTGATCTGAAAGGCAATGAAAGGTGTCTTTTATTTAATGCTCATCACATCCAAAATTAAAGAAAATAATTCTGACTTGATTGAAACGACGATTTGATTCCTAGTAAATGTTTATGAATTGATTTCATTGCCTTTAGCTTCTCAGGTGGAGAATCTTTCAAACTAACAATGACAGAATTAGAAGAAACCTTGGACATCTTCTAGTTCAGTTCTCTGCTCAAGCAGGAGACCTTGTACCATTTTGGATACTTGTTTATATCCAATCTCTTCTTTAAAACCTCCAGTGATTGAGTATCTACAATCTCTGTTGGCAAACTATTCTAGTGATTAAATTGTTTTTACTGTTAAGAAATCTCTTTTTATTTCTAGATTGGTCATCTCCTTGATTAATTCCTGTCAGTTGCTTCTTGTCCTGCCTACAGGTTCTTTGGAGAATAGGATGAAAACTCTTGGACTGTGTCCAGAGTGGGAGGGAATATGTCTCTTCTAATCCTTCCCCCCATTTGCATATTGAGCCGTTATCCTTAATACAGTACATAATACCACTCTTTTGTTCACTTTTAATAGAGGATCTGTGAGTGAATGTTACACGACTAAAATTTCTCTTCCCAGCACAAACACACCTGTGGGACTTTGTAGATCCCTGATAGGGTTGAAATTTGGATAGAAACATCTATTTCAGCCCCTTCTAGAAGAGCCATGACATTTCTTTGCCTTCTATTTATTTTATTATTCATATTTATAGACCGCCCCCTCTCCCGAAAGGGACTCGGGGCGGTGTACAGTCACTAAAATACGTTATAAAATACATACAAAACAGTTAAATAATTAAATACGTAGGTGGAGGAGGTTGCAAGACTGTACATAGAATAATAAATATTAAATATAGTATATAGTGTATTAAAAACTTTTTAAAACCCCAAACCCAATTAAAATGAATAAATCCCCGGGAGGTAGAACTAAGAAAGTGCCAGGCCAGCTGATTGAAATAGGTGAGTCTTTAACTTTTGCCGGAAGGAACGGAGGTCGGTGGTAGTTCGAATGTCAGGGGGGAGGTCATTCCAGAGGGTTGGGCCCATCACAGAGAAGGATCTACTCCTAGGTGTCGCCCGCTGGCATTGACTAGCAGACGGCACCAGGAGGAGCCCCTCTCTGTGTGAGCGGATAGGTCGCAGGGACGTGTGTGGTGGTAGGATGCGATCCTGCAGGTAACTAGGTCCACTGCCATGGAGCACTTTAAAGATGATGATCAATACCTTGAAACGCACCCGAAAGGCCACAGGTAGCCAGTGCAGCTCGCGCAGGAGAGGTGTTACGTGGGAGTAACGTGTACTTCCCATAATAACCCGCGCGGCTGCGTTCTGAACTAGCTGCAGTCTCCGGACGCGTCCCAAGGGAAGCCCCATGTAGAGAGCATTGCAGTAGTCCAGGCGAGACGTCACCAGCGCATGAGTGACCGTGCGCAGGGCACTCCGGTCCAGTAGGGGGCGCAATTGGCGCACCAGGCGAACCTGGTGGAACGCCCCCCTTGCCACGGCTGCCACATGGTCCTCCATTGACAGCCGGGCATCAAGGAGGACGCCCAAATTGCGCGCGCCCGCTCCACAGGGGACAATTGTTCGCCCCCTATGGCCAGCGATGGAGTCAGCTGGCTGAACCGAGGCGCCGGTAACCACAGCCACTCGGTCTTGGAGGGGTTGAGTTTAAGTCTGTTGTCCCCCATCCAGACCCCGACGGCTTCCAAACACCGGGACATCACTTCGACAGCCTCGTTGGGGTGGTTTGGGGTTGAAATATACAGCTGAGTATCATCAGCGTAAAGATGGTACTCAACCCCAAAACCACGGATGATCTCACCCAGCGGCTTCACATATGCGTTGAACAGGAGAGGCGAGAGGACCGACCCCTGTGGCACCCCACAAGTGAGTGGCCTCAGGGACGATCTCTGCCCCCCTGTCAACACACACATTGCTTCCGGTCGGAGAGGTAGGAGCCGAACCACCGCAAAACGGTGCCTCCGACTCCCATCCCCTCCAACCGGCGCAATAGGATACCATGGTCGATGGTATCAAAAGCCGCCGAGAGGTCTAATAGGACCAGGATAGAGGAGCAACCCCTATCTCTGGCCCTCCAGAGATCATCGACCAACGCGACCAAGGCTGTCTCAGTGCTGTGCCCGGGTCGGAAGCCGGACTGGCGTGGGTCTAGATAGTCGGATTCGTCTAGGTGTCGCGGGAGCTGCTGCGCCACCACATTCTCGACAACCTTCGCCAGAAAGGGGAGGTTGGAGACTGGACGATAGTTAGCTAGCTCCATTGGGTCGAGCGCAGGCCTCTTGAGCAAGGGTCTCACCACCGCCTCTTTCAAGGCGGTTGGTAAGTATCCCTCACTCAGTGAGGCGCTCACCAGGCCCAGGAGCCAGCCTCGTGTCACCTCCCAGGCTGCCAGTACCAGCCAGGAGGGGCACGGGTCCGTTAAACAAGTGGTGGGTCGCAGCCGTCCACGCAGCCTGTCCAAATCCTCGGGGGCAACAGAGTCAAACTCCTCCCAGAATGGTCCCTCAAGACTCGCTGTTGGCGGCTCGTCTGGTCCACTGACGGAGGTCCACCCGCTCCGGATCTGATCGATTTTGTCCTGAAGATATTCCCCAAACTCCTCTGCTCTACCCTGTAAGGGTGTCTCCCGCGCCCCCTGCGATAAGAGGGAGCGAGTCACCCTAAACAGGGCGGCAGGGCGGTTATCCGCGGACGCAATAAGAGCAGCACAATGTCTACGTTTGGCCGCTCTTATTGCCACAAGGTAAGTCCGCAAATAGGCTCTTACCTGTGTTCGGTCAGATTCGGAGCGCGAGGATCTCCACCTGCTCTCTAGACGTCTCCTGTGGCGCTTCATCACCCTGAGCTCCTCAGTGAACCAAGGAGCCCGGGTGGGTCGATGCCGCAGGAGAGGTCGCAACGGCGCAACCCGGTCCAAGGCCCCAGTCGTCGCCCTATTCCAGGCAGTCACTAGGTCCTCGGAACGGGAGCGGGACAAGGCTACAGGTATTGGCCCAAGCTCCGTCAGGAATCTATCAGATTCCATCAGGTGCCTGGGGCGGTACCAGTTTATAGAGTCTGGTTCCGCCTCCTCGCGGTGGGGGATAGCGCCAGGGAAGTCCAGCCGGAGGGATGAGTGGTCTGACCATGACAGGGGCGTGATAACTAAATCCCCTATTCCCAGATCACTCGTCCACTGTTCAGATACAAAAATGAGGTCCAGTGTGTGGCCCCCTTCGTGAGTGGGGCCCTGCACTAATTGGGTCAGGTCCATGGCCGTCATGGAAGCCATGAACTCCCGAGCCACCTCGGAAGCCGCTCCCGTTGACGGCAAGTTGAAGTCCCCCATGACCAGAAGTCTGGGAGTCTCAACTGCCGTCGCTGAGATTAGCTCGAGGAGCTCGGGCAGGGCTGCTGATGCATAGCGAGGAGCCAAGTATACAATCAGCAAGCCCCACTGCCTCCCTGGGCCCCAACTCACACCAAGGGACTCACACCCGGGTATCTGAGGAACAGTGAACTCCCTCGGCTCTAAACATTCCCGCATAACCACCGCCACCCCCACCACCCTTACTCAGGGCCCGAGGCTGATGGAATGCTCGAAAACCCGGTGGGCACATTTCCACGAGGGGTAAACCACCTTCGTGGCCCAACCAGGTCTCCGTTATCCCTGCAAGGTCTAGCTCCCCCTCTGAGATCAACTCATTAATGAGGGGGGCCTTGTTGATGACAGACCTTGCGTTGCAAAGCATCAGCCGCAGGCCCTGGCTCTGTAGCACCTGTCCACCTAGGCTGCAGGGGTTGGTACAAGCGACCGGGGCGTAACCAGCAGCTACGGTCTCCCAACCGACCTTGGGATCTTATCCTGTCCTCGCATCCCCTCCTCTCCCCGCGACCGTTGTAATAGGACAACCCTCTGCTATCGTGACCTTTATATTCCCCCCCTCCACCGCATCCCCGTCCTTCCTGGACTCACCCGTCTGTCCGGCTCTGGCCGTCCTCCCGGTCTGATTAACCCTCCCCCCCACCCTGGGACCCCCTAAAAACAGTATAAAACATTTTACTAAAAAGCCCCTCAGCTTCCTCTTCTTCCACCTCTCGGGGTTCACGAACCCGTCATCAAGGCTGGCCCTTGAGAGAGCCAAGGGCCATACCTGCGAGAGAGGGGCCTCCCGCAGGCGAAACAGGTCTGTCCTCGAGTAAATTGGTAGGTTGTTGACCATCCCGATAAGGTAGGGGTGCAGATGATATAAAAGTTAATAGTTGAAAACCAGTGGGCTAGAGTCTCAATGGAGGGCAGAAGATTTTTTTCAATGTCCAGGTGGTACTCAGAACTTGGAGAGAAAGGGGGGGGGGGGAGAGCAAGCCATGATTAGATGTCCCAGATGGTAGGGGGAAAGGCGAGGATGGTAAATGGTAAATGGTGGTAAAGGATAGATGATAGTTCCATTCATCTGTTCCATGGTGGATGTAGCCCCCCCGATGGAAGGGGGGGGGATTCTTGGCCCAGCTGCTTGGCTCTCAATGTTAGTCTGCTCGAGCCAGCAGGGGCCCGGGAGGGGGGGGAGAGGGAGTAGCCAGAGACAAACAGCCAGGAATAACAAGATGACAAAATATCCCAGGGGGTTCTCTGGCTGCAACTTCCTCCATTCAGCCATCGTCGCAGCCATCTCCCCTTGTCTCTTCCAGCAGTCTCCGTCCACCTCCCAGTCCTTCTCACCTATCAGATGTTTCCTGTTTCTCTCCCTCAAGTTCTTCGATGTTTCAAGGATGTTTCAAGGATCTCTCCGGTGCCTCCAATGCTTCCAATGCCTCCGGAGCCTCTCACCCCCTTCCTCTCACTCTCCTTCAGCTTTTCCGGCTCTTTTCCAGCTCTTTTGAGGTTTTTCGGTGTTTCTCCTCTATTCCCTCTATTCCTGGTGTTTCTCAGCGTTTCTCGGCGTTTACAGCCGTTTACAGCCCTCCAGTCCTCTCCTCCTCCAGCCCTCCAGTCCTCTCCTCCCTCCGGTCTTCACCGACCACCCTGGCGGGCCAAAACAAGCCCAAAACATGCCTGGGTGGTCGGGCTATCAAACTCTCGGCTCCCTCAGATGATACGGGAGCCGGCAGCAACCCTTAACCGGGCGGGAGCTCCGGTGTTCTCGGAGCTCAAGGGACGCCCGCCATCATCATTGGAAGCTCCTCCTCCTTTTTTTCTACAGCTGTAGTTGGGAACATTGGCTTCCCCATCTGAAAGCAGATCCAGCAGAGCATCCGAAGTCATTTGTGCACTGTAATATTGTTCATAAATATTGTAACCCAGGGTGATGTTGGGCAAGAGATTGGAATCCTTGTTGATCTCCTGGACAGCAAAAAGGAAGGAGAGCCTTTTCCAGTAATCTGTATGTGCTCTCCTGCAAAAATCAACATATTAGAACACAATCAATAAAAAGCATTTTATTTCACTTTTTGAAATTATAAAATGCATAATTGACTCAGGTCCAGAGGTGGTATTCAGCCGGTTCAGACCTGTTCAGCTGAACTGACAGTGGAAATTGGGGGTGGGCCCATTCACTCGCTCCAGCTCTATGCTCTCCTATTTAGGCACGTTTTCAAGCCAAAGTGCATGTGTGGACGGGGCACTTGCGAGTGAAGCGAGTGTGTGAGCATGCTCATATTTGTGAACCGGTAGGGAAAGTAAGCGACTACCACCTCAGCTCAGGTCCATTCTTTGTGAATGAATTACAATTTTTTTTTTAAAAGTTATCTTTTAAGAAAACCCAGTAAACTGCTTTAATATAAGTCATCAGATCAGTTTCAAAGACATGATACCAGTTTGTGATGGAAGTTACCTTCTGAAATATTTAAGAGTTGGAAGTTTGATCTATCCCTCTATATAAATATGGCACCATTAAACCCTAAAGTTGGAAAGGCTGCCATTCTCACCTTTAGACACATACACACATACACACATTAAGGAGAAGCTGTGACTGTTAACAAAGCCAAATGTTCGCTGGAGAAATTTAGATTTTGAAGTCCTTGAATGGAGACTTAACTGATATTGAAATCATTACATGGCTATGAAACCAGGAATCTGTAGGAGATGACCTGGCTGAGCCCAAGGGAGGGGTCAAGCATGTCATCAGTCTTGAACCCCTTCACACCCCCAAGACATCTAAGTCCAACCCACCATGAAGTCCATTCACTCTTATCTATTGCTAATTTGCTGGACCATTCCCAGTTCAGATTCTTATAGAGAGCTAGCATCAGTGGTGGGTTGCCAATTCGGGCATGTGTGACACTTTTGCACATGCACAGAAGCATCCGGGTGGGTGGGCGGAGCCTCCTGCTGCCACTACTACCAGTTCGCCCTATCCAGGCCAAACTGGCAACAATGCACCTCTGGCTCGCCTGGAATAACCGAAAAACAGAAGGGACCTTGGGGGTCTTTTGTCTGCTCTATCAGGAAACCTTATACTCTATCAGATAACTGGTGGTCCAATCACTTCTTAAAAACTTCCAGTGTTGGGGCATCTACAACTTCTGCAGCAAGTCGTTCCACTGGTTCATTGTTCTCACTGTAGAAAATTTCTCCTCAGTTCTAAGTTGCTTCTCTCCTTGATTAGTTTCCACCCATTGCTTCTTGTCCTACCCTCAGGTGCCTTGGAGAATAGTTTGACTCCCTCTTCTTTGTCTCAACACCTGAGATATTGGAGCCACTGCTATCATGTCTCCCTTAGTCCTTCTTTCTATTAAACTAGACATACCCAGTTCCTGCAACCGTTCTTCCTATGTTTTAGCTTCCAGTCCCCTTATCCTCTTTGTTGCTCTTCTCTGCACACTTTCTAGAGTCACAACATCTTTTTTTATATTCCTGATTTCTTGCACCTGAGAGAATAATTTCAAAAAGCACTCATACATGTTTGGAAATTCCATGACTTAACAAACTCCTGTCTGTGATTCCTTCATATTATCAGTAAATTTGAGTCCAGAAAAAAGAATACGGAGATTTTCTCATTTTCAATGTAGGGGGGAAATATAGCATTCTTGCATTTTTGTGTCCAATGTTGACACTTTTATGGAGTAAGGGAAGGGGTAAACGGGAGCACCCACCCTCTCTTCTCCAGTCTAGCTCTCCAGTCTAGCTCTACTTGGAACAATATCACAGAAAGTGAGATTAGAGGTAACAAAAGTGATCAAGTGATTTGTAGACTGGAAGATAACTGTGTGCAATGAATGGACATTCACTTACCACAATAATTCATTCAATGGAGCTGTGTTAAAACTTAAGAGGTGAAACTTAGCCCTTGTTGCAGAGTACATGCCATCAATGAAAAACTCTCCTGGCCGGTAATGATTCTTGGGGTTCACCCCTTCCTTCATCAGAGTCAAGAGACATTTAGCCTTCAGATTCATATAGACTCCTTGGGTCCACAGCAGCAGCAAAAGCAGCAACATGATTTGTGCTCCTGACTGAGCCACCAGCCCTGTTCTTGCTTGGAATAAAGTTTGAGAAGACTCTACAAGTTGTAGAAGCCCTCCTTCAAGACTTAAGCTTCAAGGGCTTTTCTAATCACGATAAGGTCCAGCCAAGGCTCCACAACTGAAGGGAAGATGCATGACCACAGCCCCTGCCTACACTAAAAGGCTCCCCTTACTTCTTCTTTTCCCAGAATCATTTATGCACTCACAACTATAGAATAGAATAACAGAGGTGGAAGGGACCTTGGAGATCTTCTAATCCAACCCCCTGCCTAGGCAGGAAACCCTACACCCCTTCAGACAAATGGTTATCCAAATTCTTCTTAAAAACTTCCAGTGTTGGAGCATTCACAACTTCTGGAAGCAACTTGTTCCATTGATTAATTGTTCTAACTGTCAGAAATTTAGTTCTAAGTTGCTTCTCTCCTTGATTAGTTTCCACCCATCGCTTCTTGTTCTATCTTCAGGTGCCTTGGAAAATAGTTTGACTCCCTCTTCTTTGTAGCAGCCCTTGAAATATTGGAGCCACTGCTATCATGTCTCCCCTGGTCTTTCTTTTCATTAAACTAGACGTACCCAGTTCCTGCAACCGTTCTTCCCTTTGTTTTAGCCTCGAGTCCCCTAATCATCTTTGTTGTCTTCTCTGCACTCTTTCTAGAGTCTCACTTTCCAGTGTCATGAAATCAGCAGATAAGGTTTTGTCTGGCATTGATGGGAAAACATGTTGTTGACCTCTATTGTCAAATTTTCTAAAGTTTGTAGAAAAGTCACTAGAGATTAAGTCTCAAAACAACAAGGAAATCACTATGGTTTGGAAAATTGTAAGGAGGAAATACATTGCTTCTCTGAACTTTTGAACTTCTGAAGATTTGAACTCTGGGAGTAAGACAGAAGAAGTTAGATTCAAACTCATGTCAAAATAATTCTCATGAAGGCTATAGCCTAGGGTGACATTGGGCAAGATCTGGGGATCCTGGTTGGCACCTTGCAGGGCAAATAAGAAGGACAGGAAGTTCATGTGTATATTGGCGCTTCTCCTGCAAAATTAACCCACCAGATAGATTGGGCTAAGAGACAAGGATTGGCTCAAAGTAATTCAGTCCACAGGTGAGGGTAGAACCTTGGTCTTCCATCCCTCTTGCCAGTCCAACAGCTTAACTACTATACTACCTTGTCCCCAGAAACCCAGAATGGCACATGTATCAGTATCTCCTAACAACAACTTGCTAAGCAGTTTGACTAAGAATCGGTGATTGCCCCAAAGTCACCCACTGAGCTTCCAGGGTGATGGATAGACTTGGTCCCGTGTCTCCCAGCCACCTAATCCATCTAGGAGATTATGGGGAGTCTGGGAAAATAACAGGTGAGATGTTAGTAATCAACATCAAGCGATAGCAAAGTAGTTGTCTGAAACGAAATGGCACCTCAATTCATGTTGCTGAAGGCCTGGGAAGACATGTCACAATGTTCCTAAGACTTAATAAGGAACTCAGTAATAAAAGAAAGCTGAAATACTTAGGAGACTACATGAAGGAGACTAAAATAAACTGACAAGACATCTGAGCAACTATCATGATGAAGGATTTCTGAATGTTTTGCAGAAATCTGCTCCTTTATATTTATTCCTGTTGGATCCACTTCATCCATTTGCTCTTCTATCTTTTGCTCTGTTAGAGCATAAATCAGCTCCATCCCTTGAATGGCCAATGGAGACCCAGCATTTCCTTCTCATTGCTATATTAACTGTTGCTCTTTCAAACATTCTACAAAACATGTTTTCCCCTTAGTCTAACATAGGCAGCTCTGATGGATTCATGGAGGGAAGATCCTAACAGATTAAGAGCAGAATGATCTAACTATTCCTTAGGATTTAATTCATCTTCTTCCTCCATGCTGCATTCATGCCTGTATAGCTTTCGTAGAAATATGTTTGTTCCTAATGTATTTTCCCTAAAGTCAACAGAGAATTCTGCTATCTAAGGCAGGCAGAGAATTGAGGCGATAATTCTTGATAGTTGAACCAGCTGAAATCAGTAGCAACTATGGGAAACTTACACAAGAAGTATGCTTGAGGGAGAGATGTCAAAATTGTACAGTTGGAGCCGCGTTTTTCTTAGAGAGAGTAGGCCCCCAATGAGATAATCTCCTGGTCTGTAGTGATTCAATGGCTCCATTCCATAGTGTTCCAAAGTCAAAAGACACTTCACCCTCTGCACCCCATAGGCAGTGTGGGGCAGAATTAGCATCAGAAACAGATGCTGCAGGTTCATCCTTTCTATGGCTTTGCAACACCTCTTCTCAATCAGTCAGAAGGAAAGTTGGAGGCAACTGAAAGCCCCTTGAAGACGAAGGCCATTCAGAGTCTTTCTCAATGCAGATCGAGCCAGCCATGGTTTCCACATATTTCAGGGTTTGGGAAGAGCTCAATTCTACCTTTGAACAACTTGTTCCTGGCTCTCAAGTAAGAGGGGAGACATTTATTCCCTTGCTTTACAGGCTGATGCAAATTGTCACATGGGTTGGTCTTGAGTCTGATTCTTTGGGGGAAACTTTGGAGGGTTGGTGAGGAGCAGGAGAAAGAGCAATTGCTATGGCTTTGCTAATTACAAGGAGAAGCTTCTCCTTGGTGACATCTCCAACTTTCTCTGTCACTCCATGATCACAGGTACATCTGGAGAAAAAACATGTTTGCAAGAGCTCCCTGATGCATTGCTGTTCGGCTTGACTTGGATTGATAAGGGGAAAAGTTTAGGATCTTTGACCATGAAACAGATTGCTCAAAACTAGGATCTGGATAGTTAGAGTTCATGTAGAGTACCTTGTAATC
This sequence comes from Natrix helvetica helvetica, assembly GCA_029890345.1. Classification (NCBI taxonomy): domain Eukaryota; kingdom Metazoa; phylum Chordata; class Lepidosauria; order Squamata; family Natricidae; genus Natrix; species Natrix helvetica. Next base: position 297,294 of record JAKRSI010000881.1, read on the forward strand.
GTCCAGACAGGAGGTGATCAAAGTGTGAGTGACAGTGACTAAGACAGTGGTTTTCAACCTTCCCAATGCTGCAACCCTTTAATGCAGTTCCTCATGGTGTGGTGACCTCCAACCATAAAATTGGTGCCTCAGTTCGTAAGACCATCGAAAATAGGTGTTTTCTGATGCCCTTAGGTGACAGCTGTGAAAGGGTCATTCGATTCCCAAAGGGATCCACAGGTTGAGAACCACTGGACTCAGAGTTTCCAGTCAAATAGTAGGTGTAACTGGTGCACAATTTGCATCTGTGTAAAAGTACTCGTACTGTGGCTGTCACCTAGAGGTGGGTTCCTACTGATTAGGTCTGGTTTGGCTGAACCGATGGTAACTTGGTGGCCTGGGTAGCTGGAACTGGCAGCGACCCAGGCCTGCCATGTCCTGAACCGGTTCTCCCGGCAGCACCATAAGCACAGCCATCTTGTTTTTTTGCTTCTGTGGATGCACAGAGCAATTTTAGTGGTACTGTACACCCCCGAGCAAACTGCACCCCTGAGCAAACTGGCAGTAGCGGTTGCCAGAACCCACCCCTGCTGTCACCTGATCTTTGATTAGGATCTCCTAAGAATCTACAATAGAGGTGTATAACTCGATTTCATTGAGGGCCGCATCAGGATTGTGGGTGCCAGCATGATGTCACTTGTGTCAGGGGTGCCTGTAGTGGCCTGAGCACTCTGCCAGCGAAACTAGGCTCCTGAGCTCTGTTTTTGGCAGTGACGGCCTCCTGCAACCCTCTGCTAATGAAAATGGAGCTTGGGGGAAGGCTACATACAACCCTCACGAACTCCTTTTTAAGTTGTGGAGGCACTGTGGGGTGATCCTTTACTATTTCCAGGGCAGCCCCGTGGGCTGGATCTAAGCACCCCATGGGCCAGATCCAGCCCCCAGGCTTTGAGTTTGACACCCTTGATCTACAAGAGCCATAAATCATCTCAGTGATTAAAGATCATGGGTGGTAGTGTGGGTGATGGGGTGGTATGTTTCTGGGAAACATGATTCCAGTGTCTTATACTGGTTAGGTATTCCAGATCTCTGGGTTACAAGATGTCTGGAGTACTGCTGGCACAGAACAAAAAAAAAAGATGAACACTAGTGACAGCCACTGTCAATGCCTGCCTATTTCATGGCGCTAAAGGTGGAAAAGCACAAATATTTCTCCTACCTTATTGTACCGTGTTGTGGGCCAGCAGCCACCAGCTGAGCTGTTGGTGGACTCTGACAGCTCAGACTATTATGGGACTTCTCTGGAGGGTGAGGAAGACTCTGGAGGATGTTTGGAGTCAGAGCAAGAACTAGAGAGGCCTGTTGGCCACCAGGTGGCATCTGAGTCAGGGAGCAATGAGGAAGAACAGAGGGAGGTTGTCCATGATGTGCGTATGTGTAGAATTGATAGGAGAAAGGAACAGCTGTGGAGAAGACATCATAGAAGAAAGTAAGGACAGCTGGCTAAGGATGTGGCCCCTCCCAATGAGTTCTTAGGTGGAGTGACGGGAGGGGAATCTTTGCAGGAAACAACAGCCCATTATACGAGCCATTGAGAAAACATTCTGTAAGTTTAATCTTGGATTCTTGAAGATAACTTTCTAGGCTCTTAGCCAAGGGGTGGCTTTATCTATGTAATTAGTCATGGCAGACAGCCAAGACTGTGTCTTCATATTCATTGGAATCACGGGACAGAACACACCTACATATAGCCAACTGGCAGCCCTGTTGAAAATGACCCAGATCATTTGGGGTAAAGAGGATCCTGAGATTCACATTCAGGATCATGCTGAGGAATCTGCAGAGCATCTATTGCAGGGGTGCCCAGGGCCTATGGGATGGTTAGTTCTGGTCCGCAGGGTTGCCCTGGAAACAGCAGAGCAGCCCGTGGTGCCTCTGACAGCCAAAATGTAGCTTGTGAGGGCTGCATACAGCCCTCTTGAGCTCCGTTTTCATTGACAGAGAGTTGCAGGAGGCCATTGCAGCTAAAAATTGAGCTCGTGAGGGCCGCGGACAACATTCTCAAGCTCTGATTTGCTGGCAGAGGGTTGCAGGAGATTGTCGTGGTCAAAATTGGAGCTCGGGAGTCTATTTTTTAAGCATGGTTTGTCATGGAGAAAATTTTATAAGAGCTGGCATAATGACATAGGATCAATTGTTTCATCAACCTCACTAGATATTGATTCTATATCCAATCAATTTCTTGTTGTTTCTAGCAGTTCAGACAACTTGCTTCTTTACCTTATCACCACTCTGCTCCAATTTACATAAGAGCATAAGGAGGGACTCCAGATCACATTAGCCCCACTTTTTGCAATCAAATCTAAAAAATGTGCTTCAAGATATTTGTGTTCTTGGTTGAGGAAATTCTGTTACACAATCATCCAAAGCATCCATGCACACCTATGAACATTTCAAAACACCCGATAGCAAAGATAACAGGGAAAATCACATTTATTAAAATGCTGGTAGATTATTTCCATCATGTGAAGACATAATAAAGTTGAAATAATGGAGAAATGTTGTTTAGCTTTTATTTACTTAAAAAAAAAAGATCAATAAAGTGTCCGATACTGGTAAAATATAAATTTTTGGGAACCAGCTGTACAAAATGCACTTGATTAATTTATTTTGACATTAAATGTTCTTTTGTATTCAAATCTGGTCTTAGGAAAATAATGTAGCATTTGGGGAAAAAAATGAAGCTCAGCAATCCAGCGCTGGAGGCCAAGATGGAGAAGACCTGCACGGCCACCATGTATTTTCCTTTGGTGCTTAGGTAGGTGGGCACAAAGGAGATCCAGACACTGCAGAAGACCAGCATGCTGAACGTGATCAGCTTGGCTTCGTTGAAGGCCCCAGGCAGATTCCTGGCCATAAAAGCCACCATGAAGCAGATAGCAGACAGGAAGCCCATATAGCTGAGGGCACAGTAAAATGTGATGATGGATCCTTCATTGCATTGTTGGATGATCTCTCCAGGCTGAGAGTGCAGATCAGACTCAGGAAATGGGGGACAAGTGCCAAGCCAGCTGCTGCATATGACTATTTGGGCACCAGAGCAAGAAAGGACAATAGAGACGGTCAAGCTCTTCCCCAGCCATTTCTGAACTTTATTCCCTGGTTTTGTGGCCAAGAAAACCAGCACCACTGTGATTGTTTTGGCCAAGACAGAAGAAATGGCAACTGAGAAGATGATGCTGAAGGTTATCTGTCGGAGAAGGCAGGTGGCTCTGCTTGGCTGGCCAATGAACAAGAAGGAGGTGAAGAAAGAAAACAGGAGGGAGACCAGGAGGATGTAAGAGAGGTCCCGATTGTTGGCTTTGATGATTGGAGTGTCTTGGAATTTAATGAAGATTCCCAAGACAAAGGCTGTGAGGAAAGAGAGGAAGAAGGCAAAAAAAGCCAGGATGATCCCCAGATTCTCTTGATAGGATAGGAAGGTTTTAATCTTGGGAATACAATGATCTCGAAGGATGTTTGGATGTTGATCATCTGGACATTTGGTACATTTTTCTGCATCTGTAAGAAGTAAAAGTAAGATTTCTCATAAATCACATATTTTAATTATATTGGGAAATAGGAAAAGCATGAATAATTGTATGTGAAGGAAATCAATGTGCAATAAGAAAAAATGGGGACTGTCTTCCACTGTTCACATAGAGGATGAACTTCTGCTGAGTATATTTAAGTTGGTTTTCAGAAATAGCAAAAACACGTATATACCACTCTACAGTGCTTTAAAGCACTTTTTTTGGAATATATTTTTATTATTTTTACATTTAAAACAATGCAATACTGCAAACTCGAATTGACCATACATTCACATTATATACAACTAGTCTCAACCATTAACTTCTAGCCTACTTAATACATTGTCTATCCTTCTGTCCAATCACAATATATACAGTTTCTTCCAGTCTTGTTACCTTGTCTTATACCAATCACAAAATCTGTTCCAGACATTAAAATATTCTGATTCCCCTTTATTTTTAAGTTCAAGTGTGAGCCTATCTGCTTCCGCACAGGCCAACACATTTCTGATTTTATCTAGCTCTGATGGTGTATTTTCTTTTCTCCAATATTGTGCATAAGTTATGCGCGCCGCAGTTAGTATATGTATAATTAGATAAAGTGTATCTTTCTTAAATCCTTACGGTATTATACCTAGGAGAAAAAGTTCTGCTTTACAGAACTTTGAGCAGTGTACAATGTCAATATATTACCCCAAACAATCTGGGTCCTCATTTTAATGATCTTGAAAGGATGGAAGGCTGAATCAATCTTGACCAGGTCAAGATCGAACTCCTGGATGTGGGCAGAGTCAGCCTGCAATATTGCATTCTAACTACTGCACCACCACCATGAGCAAGGAAGGAAAATTGTAGACCCAAGCAACAAATCAAAAGATGTCTTTCCAGGGAAAGCAACTCCCTGACACAACTTTATGTTACAAAGAAACTAAAACTGTCAGTTCAGTCAAAAGACCATTATATAGATTGGATGATAAAGATAAAGGATAGGAAGGAAGCAAAATCATCATCTCAGTTACCAAACCTTAAGAAGACCAAATAATGCTGAGAAGATGTGAGGCAATCCCAGGAGGGATCTGAAACCAGAAGACAGTTTGATAAACTCCATGAGATTAATACCTTAGAAAGAACTTGTGTTCATCAAACTTGTTTATTACTTCTGAACAAGGACTTTGCACAGAAAATGACTAGAGTCTCTCTTCTTCCTGAAGTCTTACCTACCTTCCTGGGTGGAGATGGTTCCTTTTGCACAAGGAATACAATCATAGCAGCAGATGGGTTCCCCTTCCCGGGCTACTTTCACAAATCCAGGATGACAGCTTTCTACACATCTGGAAGGAGGTAAGGGCTGAGGAGAGAGAGAGAGAGAGAAACATTCAGAAAATAAATTTATTTCATGAAAGGAGACAAAGAAGGAAGAAGGACTTGGTGATCTGAAATTCAAGACTGAGTTTCACTTAGTTTGAAGGCTATGAAAATGCTGGAGCTCATCCAACAGATTCAGGTTGATGTTGCTTCCATGTTATCCTCATTTTTCACAGACTGTAAGTTTTAGATTCACACTCTACATTTATATATATATAATTACTCAAGGAAAAATATAATGGATATTTTGCTTTGTTAAAATTAATCCTGTTGCCCATGAATCAAATCTAACTACATTTAACAGGACTAATAAATAATAAATAAATAAAACGAATAATAAATACTAATAGATAATTTAATGAGACTAATTTAATGGGACTAATAAATAAACATGAAGAACAATTATAGGAATCGGGGTATGCCTAATCTAATGAAAAGAATGACTAGGGGAGACATGATAGCACTGTTGAAAACTATTTTCCAAAGCCCCAAAAGGTAAAACAAGAAACAATGGTCGGAAAGTAACCAAGGAGAGAAGCAACCTGGAATTAAGGAGAAACTTCCTAACAGTGAGGACAATAAACCAGTGGAACTGTTTACCTCCAGAAGTTGCAAGTGATCCATCACTGAAGGCTTTCAAAAAGAGAATGGATAACCATTTGTCTGAAATTATATGGGGTTTCCTGCTCGAGCAGGTTGAGGACCTCTGAGGTCCCTTTCAACTCTATTATTCCATCTTCTAATTATAATAAATACATAAGGGAACATTTCTTATGAAAAGCTAGACAGTTAAACACAGAATTGTCTTGGGCAAATTGATGACATTCAATTTGTCCGAGAGAAATTGGACAGTTCCTGTCCAAAGAATGCATCCTAGTTGGTCAGAGCTCCAGCAAGCATGAAATCAACATATTCCCACCTTCAACCCTTCCATCTCAGAGGACAAATTTGGATTGATCATAAATGTGAAATCCTTTGATCCTTGTCTTTCTAGACTTCCAAACTTTACTTTGTTAATAAAGGTCTTGGAGAAAATCACCCAGTTCATAAGGTCCAGGTCTGATGCCAGGTCTCCATTTTCATTCAAATAAACTCCTTCTATGGAATTATTGTAAAACTGAGGACTTTGAAGGAAGGAGTGAAGCTGGCAGAGAAGAGAGAATGATTATTCTTAGAATGGATTCCCGACATTCTATGGTGTATTGGCGATGAACAGAAGATCTCGCTGTCTACATACCAAATGACAATAATCAGATTAATTTCCCAAGTAAAATGAAGCCCAAGAAGGAACTTTATATCCATACATTGCATGAATATCTGAAAAGCTCAGGGGGATTTTCAAACAACACAATATATAAAAATACTTTAAACCCAAAAATGCACTAAGGCAGAAGCTTTCAGAAAGAGTGCTAACGATTAGATGGCTGCAAGGAACATAAATCAGTCTAGTTCAGATGTATACATGTACATGGCAAGAAAAATGAATCTTGCAAGGCGGATGGCATAGGGAACAAAGCTGTTACTGAATCTAGTGGTCCTGCTCAAAATACTTCAGAACCTTGTCCCAAAGGGGAACAACAGAAACAGACCATAAAGTGAGTGTGTGGGGTCTCTAACAATGCTTTGAGCCCTAAGTGCATAGCGCTTATAAGCAGCATCCTGAATAATGGAAAGCAAGCTTCCTATAATCCAGTGCTTCTCAAATAGTGGGGCGCGCGCCCCCCCGGGGGGGCGCGAGGCTCTGTAAAGGGGGGCTTGTTCGACCTTGTTTGACTGTCAGGAGCGAAGCTGCCATGAGGTGACCACGTTCACGAGCATAACTTCTTCTCCACCTTCCAAACTTCAAAACTCGGCTGCCGAGTCTTCCAGCAGTGGGTGCTCTAGGAGTGTGCTCTATGGTTGTGGGCTGGCTGCTGGACAGAGAGTCTTTTGGATATAGAGTCTTCCAGACAGAGAGTCTTCCAGCAGCCAGCCCACAACCATAAAGCACCCTCCTAGAGTCACCGCTGCTGGAAGACTCAGCAGCCGAGTTTTGGAGTTTGGAAGCCAGAGAACTTTGTCCTTGAAAGTGGTAATGTCTTTCTATCAGAGCATAAGTAACCATTTGAACAAAACTGAAAGTTCATTCTTTTCCCTTTGTTTTATATTTACAATCCTAAGTGTATTCAAATTGCACTTTTTAGGCCTTATCAAAACAGTGCTAAACTAACTACGCTTGGACACAAAGCTATAGTAATTCTGCAAAGAGCAATCATCTATAGTGGATAGATTCTTCTGAATATTTATTCAGAGAGATATAATCTCTCTCTCTCTCTCTCTCTCTCTCTCTCTCTCTCTCTCTCTCTCTCTCTCTCTCTCTCTCTCTCTCTCTCTCTCTCTCTCTCTCTCTTTTCTGCTACAGTTAATAAAGCTATTCTTTGTTGTAAATTGATCCACATTCCTTTCTTTTTTATTCTCTTATACATTAATAAGGATACAGTGTTATGCAGAGGTGTACTTATAACAATTTTATAGACAAATGATACTATTTACAGTCGCGCGGATCAGGGGCGCGAAATGTTTTCTTCTTCCTAGGGGGGGCATGACAGAAAATAATTGAGAAGCACTGCTATAATCTTCTCTGCTGTCCTCACCACTCTCTGTACATACTTTCTATCTGAGGCATTGCTACCACCAAACCAAACAGTGATGCTGTTTGTTAAAATGTTCTCAGTCGTATCTCTGTAAAAAGTGGCCAGGAGAGAAGGAGAAAGATTTGCTATTCTCATTCAAGGCAGGAAATGGAAACGCTGGTTTGCACGCTTCACTAAAGATGACCTGCGGAGAGACCAATTCAGATTGTTGGTTATCTGAACCCTCAGATACTTAATATTGCTGACCCCCCCTACCTTTCCCAATAAATGGAGTTAAGGATCATTCTTACAGGGAGGCTCAAAGTGAGGCAGGTCTGACATCTCATTTCAACCCTGAGCTACAAATATTCCCCTTTATTAGAGAACCTATTGCTAAAGGAAGGAAACAAAAGAAAAGGGATTCAAATGAAAGATGAGCTGGAAAGTTGGGATCCAATTTAATGTTTGTCTTTCAATATAAGATATATATATATAGAATATAGAATTATTATAATAAATTAACACACACACACACACACACACACACACACACACACACACACACATATAGTTCTTCCATGTATAAAAAACAGATTCTTATCTGCAGAAGAGTGATGAGGAGCAGAAAAGAAATACCTGCCAAGCCTTCAGTCTTGGAGGCTCTGAGTGCTTCCCCCTTTTGATCCTTGCCCTAACACTTAGATCTGGATAAATAGGTTGCATGTAAGGCCCGGCTACAGCCCAGACAGTGTTGTAAATGAAATAATTATCCAGAGACAGGATGTGATCCCTCTCCTGCAGGGACACAACCCAGTACTTCTTTCTCTCTGCACCGTTTCCAAACTTTCACAGAAAAGGCATCCGTGATGTAGGAGCATAGAAAAGATGCCTGTGCAAGGTATTGCATGGTGGGGGTAAAAATGTGTAAGCCCATCGTATTTTGCCATGTGGCTCCTCTTCATCAGAAAGGAAAAAATGCTATGAAGGAATTGAATGGGAAAGTCATGTTGTGTTAAGAAAATGGTGAAATCCCATCGTATTGTTGTGATCAGGACTTTTCCTCTAACCGACCTCCTTCAAATTTTCAAATACCAGTTGTATGATCTTCAGCCCTATATTGAATGAATAATCCTCCGCCCCATAAAGAAATACATTCACCTGTCTCCAGTTTTTGTATGGATTAATATTTATGGGAACCTTATAAATTGTTTTGGAAAAAGTTTGTGTTAAAACAGGACAAATGCCATTCCTTAGCAACATAGAAGTTAATGTCCTCCTGAACCTCTCTCCCTGGTCAGTCTCTGGAGCCATCAGGCCAACCAAAGTCCACCTGTAATGAAGGAGCAGCCGGACTATCCCTGGGTACTGGAGTCCTTCAGCGGGGAGCATCGGTAGAAGAAAGGAGAGTGAGTTTTATCACTTGAAGTCTGGGAAACAAAACTGTAGCTGATCTGAAAAGCAACGAAAGGTGTCTTTTATTTAATGCCCATCACATCCAAAATTAAAGAAAAGAATTCTGGCTTGATTGAAACAACGACTGGATTCCTAGTAAATGTTAATATGAATTGATTTCATTGCCTTTAGCTTCTCTAGTAGAGAATCTTTCAAACTAACAATGACAGAATTAGAAGAAACCTTGGACATCTTCTAGTTCAGTTCTCTGCTCAAGCAGGAGACCTTGTACCATTTTGGATACTTTTTCTATCCAATCTTCTTAAAAACCTCCAGTGATTGAGTATCTACAATCTCTGTTGGCAAACTATTCTAGTGATTAAATTGTTTTTTTACTGTTAAGAAATCTCTTTTTATTTCTAGATTGGTCATCTCCTTGATTAGTTTCCGCCAGTTGCTTCTTGTCCTGCCTACAGGTTCTTTGGAGAATAGGATGAAAACTCTTGGACTGTGTCCAGAGTGGGAGGGAATATGTCTCTTCTAATCCTTCCCTCCATTTGCATATTGAGCCGTTATCCTTAATACAGTACATAATATCACTCTTTTGTTCACTTTTAATAGAGGATCTGTGAGTGAATGTTACACGACTAAAATTTCTCTTCCCAGCACAAACACACCTGTGGGACTTTGTAGATCCCTGATAGGGTTGAAATTTGGATAGAAACATCTATTTCAGCCCCTTCTAGAAGAGCCATGACATTTCTTTGCCTTCCACAGCTGTAGTTGGGAACATTGGCTTCCCCATCTGAAAGCAGATCCAGCAGAGCATCTGAAGTCATTTGTGCACTGAAATATTGTTCATAAATATTGTAACCCAGGGTGATGTTGGGCAAGAGATTGGAATCCTTGTTGATCTCCTGGACAGCAAAAAGGAAGGAGAGCCTTTTCCAGTGTTCTGGAAATGCTCTCCTGCAAATATCAACATATTAGAACGCAATCAATAAAAAGCATTTTATTTCACTTTTTTATTATAAAATGCATAATTGACACAGGTCCAGAGGTGGTATTCAGCCGGTTCAGAACGGTTCAGCTGAACTGACAGTGGAAATCGGGGGGTGGGCCCATTCACTCGCTCCAGCTCTATGCTGTCCTATTTAGCCATGTTTTCAAGCCAAAGCACATGTGTGGACGGGGCACTTGCGAGTGAAGCGAGTGTGTGAGCATGCTCATATTTGTGAACCGGTAGGGAAAGTAAGCGACTACCACCTCAGCTCAGGTCCATTCTTTGTGAATGAATTCCATTTTTTTTTTTAAAAAGTTATCTTTTAAGAAAACCCAATAAACTGCTTTAATATAAGTCATCAGATCAGTTTCAAAGACATGATACCAGTTTGTGATGGAAGTTACCTTCTGAAATATTTAAGAGTTGGAAGTTTGATCTATCCCTCTATATAAACTATGGAACCATTAAACCCTAAAGTTGGAAAGGCTGCCATTCTCACCTTTAGACACATACACACAAACACACATTAAGGAGTAGCTGTGACTGTTAACAAAGCCAAATGTTCCCTGGAGAAATTTAGGGTTTTGAAGTTTTTGCCACAATTTATTTAAAAACAAACAAAAAAAACCTTCTTCTGAAACATACTGTAGAAAATGTATCAGTTGGTTACAAAAAGCTTCCGGCATCAAGCATGTCATCAGTCTTAATCCCTTCACACCCACAAGAGATAAAGGGTGTCCATACCATACCATGAAGTCCATTCACTCTTATCTACTGCTAATTTGCCTTGACCATTCTTAGTTCAGGTTCTTATAGAGAGCTAGCATCAGTGGTGGGTTGTACAATTTGGACATGTGCGACACTTTTGCACATGCACAGAAGCATCCCGGTGGGTGGGTGGAGCCTCCTGCTGTCGCTACTACCAGCTAAACATCGTAATATTTAATGGAATAACAGAATAACAGAAGGGACCTTGGGGGTCTTTTGTCTGCTCTATCAGGAAACCTTATACTATATCAGATAACTGGTGGTCCAATCACTTCTTAAATACTTCCAAAACAGTTTTGGGGCATCTACAACTTCTGCAGCAAGTCTAATTTCAACTGGTTAATTGTTCTCAATGTAGAAAATTTTCTCCTCAGTTCTAAGTTGCTTCTCTCCTTGATTATTTCCACCCATTCCTTCTTGTCCTACCCTCAGGTGCCTTTGGAGAATAGCTTGACTCCCTCTTCTTTGTGGCATACCCCTGAGATATTGGAACACTGCTATCATGTCTCCCCTAGTCCTATCTTTTCCTTAAACTAGACCCAGTTCTTGCAACCGTTCTTCCTATGTTTTAGCTTCCAGTCCCCTAATCAGATCTTTGTTGCTCTTCTCTGCTCACTTTCTAGAGTCTCAACACTCATTTTTTATATTCCTGATTTCTTGCACCTGAGAGAATCATTTCAAAAAGCACTCATACATGTTTGGAAATTCCATGACTTAACAAATTCCTGTCTGTGATTCCTTCATATTATCAGTAAATTTGAGTCCAGAAGAAAGAATATGGAGATTATCTCATTTTCAATGTAGGGGGGAAATATAGCATTCACTCTTATTACTGCTTGCCTTGCATTTTTCAGGTGTCTTATAGAGAGCTAGCATCATGTGGACATGAGCATTTGCACATTATCGGGTGGAGGTAAGGGCTACTACCAGGCCCATGGTATAACAGGGAGCAACCCAGAAGGGACCTTTCTCCAGTCTGCTCTCCAGTCTAACCTCTACTGGATCAGATAACAATGTCCAATCATCTTAAAAACTTAAAAACAGTGTTGGGGCATGTACAAGTTGGAATTAGAGGAATTCAACTGGTTAATTGTTCTCAAAGTGATCAAGTTCTGATTTGCTTCTAGACTTGATTGGAAGATAACTGTGTGGAGAACAAGCTTGATCCCTATGAACATTCCCCTTACCACAATAATTCATTCAATGGAGCTGTGTTAAAACTTAAGAGGTGAAACTTAGCCCTTGTTGCAGAGTACATGCCATCAATGAAAAACTCTCCTGGCCTGTAATGATTCTTGGGGTTCACCCCTTCCTTCATCAGAGTCAAGAGACATTTAACCTTCAGATTCATATAGGCTCTTTGGGTCCACAGCAGCAGCAAAAGCAGCAACATGATTTGTGCTCCTGACTGAGCCACCAGCCCTGTTCTTGCTTGGAATAAAGTTTGAGAAGACTCTACAAGTTGTAGAAGCCCTCCTTCAAGACTTAAGTTTCAAGGGCTTTTCTAATCACTTGATAAGGTCCAGCCAAGGCTCCACAACTGAAGGGAAGATGCATGACCACAGCCCCTGCCTACACTAAAAGGCTCCCCTTACTTCTTCTTTCTCCAGAACCAGAAATTTATGAAGGTAACACTGATCAAGGGACAACTATAAGATAAATAGAAATAACACCACAATAATTCATTCAAAGCTGTCTTAAAACTTCCAGAGATGAAACTTAGCCCTTCTAATCCATCAATGAAAAACCTCCTGCCTAATGATTCAGGAAATTTTCCTTAATACACCCCTTCAGAGTCAAATGGTTTAACCCCAATCCATATAGGCTCTTTGGGTCAGTAGCAAATACATGCAAATATTTGTGCTTCCGATTGAGCCACCAGCCCAATATGATTTGCTTGGAATTTGAGAAGACTCTACAAGTCGAGCCGGGTCAAGACTTAAGTTTCAAGGGCTTTTCAATCACGATAAGGTCCAACCAACTTCCACAACTGAAGGGAAGATGCATGACCACAGCCCCTGCCTACACAAAAGAGCTCCCCTTACTTCTCCAGTAACCATGCACTTCTATAACTATAGAATAGAATAACAGAGGTGGAAGGACCTTGGAGGTCTTCTAATCCAAGTCCTCCCCTGTAGGCAGGAAACCCTACACCCCTTCAGACAAATGGTTATCCAAATTCTTCTTAAAAACTTCCAGTGATGGAGCATTCACAACTTCTGGAGGCAACTTCTGTTCCAGGGATTAATTGTTCTAACTGTCAGGAAATTTAGTTCTAAGTTGCTTCTCTCCTTGATTAGTTTCCACCCATCGCTTCTTGTTCTACCTTCAGGTGCCTTGGAAAATAGTTTGACTCCCTCTTCTTTGTAGCAGCCCTTGAAATATTGGAGCCACTGCTATCATGTCTCCCCTGGTCTTTCTTTTCATTAAATTAGACGTACCCAGTTCCTGCAACCGTTCTTCCCTTTGTTTTAGCCTCGAGTCCCCTAATCATCTTTGTTGTCTTCTCTGCACTCTTTCTAGAGTCTCACTTTCCAGTGTCATGAAATCAGCAGATAAGGTTTTGTCTGGCATTGATGGGAAAACATGTTGTTGACCTCTATTGTCAAATTTTCTAAAGTTTGTAGAAAAGTCACTAGAGATTAAGTCTTAAAACAACAAGGAAATCACTATGGTTTGGAAAATTGTAAGGAGGAAATACATTGCTTCTCTGAACTTTTGAACTTCTGAAGATTTGAACTCTGGGAGTAAGACAGAAGAAGTTAGATTCAAACTCATGTCAAAATAATTCTCATGAAGGCTATAGCCTAGGGTGACATTGGGCAAGATCTGGGGATCCTGGTTGGCACCTCGCAGGGCAAATAAGAAGGACAGGAAGTTCATGTGTATATTGGCGCTTCTCCTGCAAAATAAACCCACCAGATAGATTGGGCTAAGAGACAAGGATTGGCTCAAAGTAATTCAGTCCACAGGTGAGGGTAGAACCTTGGTCTTCCATCCCTCTTGCCAGTCCAACAGCTTAACTACTATACTACCTTGTCCCCAGAAACCCAGAATGGCACATGTATCAGTATCTCCTAACAACAACTTGCTAAGCAGTTTGACTAAGAATCGGTGGGTGGAAATTGCCCCAAAGTTACCCACTGAGCTTCCAGGGTGATGGATAGACTTGGTCCCGTGTCTCCCAGCCACCTAATCCATCTAGGAGATTATGGGGAGTCTGGGAAAGAATAACAGGTGAGATGTTAGTAATCAACATCAAGCGATAGCAAAGTAGTTGTCTGAAACGAAATGGCACCTCAATTCATGTTGCTGAAGGCCTGGGGAAGACATGTCACAATGTTCCTAAGACTTAATAAGGAACTCAGTAATAAAAGAAAGCTGAAATACTTAGGAGACTACATGAAGGAGACTAAAATAAACTGACAAGACATCTGAGCAACTATCATGATGAAGGATTTCTGAATGTTTTGCAGAAATCTGCTCCTTTATATTTATTCCTGTTGGATCCACTTCATCCATTTGCTCTTCTATCTTTTGCTCTGTTAGAGCATAAATCAGCTCACCATCCCTTGAATGGCCAATGGAGACCCAGCATTTCCTTCTCATTGCTATATTAACTGTTGCTCTTTCAAACATTCTACAAAACATGTTTTCCCCTTAGTCTAACATAGGCAGCTCTGATGGATTCATGGAGGGAAGATCCTAACAGATTAAGAGCAGAATGATCTAACTATTCCTTAGGATTTAATTCATCTTCTTCCTCCATGCTGCATTCATGCCTGTATAGCTTTCGTAGAAATATGTTTGTTCCTAATGTATTTTCCTTAAAGTCAACAGAGAATTCTGCTATCTAAGGCAGGCAGAGAATTGAGGCGATAATTCTTGATAGAGTTGAACCAGCTGAAATCAGTAGCAACTATGGGAAACTTACACAAGAAGTATGCTTGAGGGAGAGATGTCAAAATTGTACAGTTGGAGCAATTGAACCGCGTTTTTCTTAGAGAGAGTAGGCCCCCAATGAGATAATCTCCTGGTCTGTAGTGATTCAATGGCTCCATTTCATAGTGTTCCAAAGTCAAAAGACACTTCACCCTCTGCACCCCATAGGCAGTGTGGGGCAGAATTAGCATCAGAAACAGATGCTGCAGGTTCATCCTTTCTATGGCTTTGCAACCCCTCTTCTCAATCAGTCAGAAGGAAAGTTGGAGGCAAGTAAAGCCCACTTGAAGACCAAGGCCATTCAGAGTCTTTCCCAATGCAGATGGAGCCAGCCATGGTTTCCAAATCTTTCAGGGTTTGGGAAGAACTCACTTCTACATTTGACCAACTTGTTCTGGCTCTCAAGTACATCTGGAGAAAAACATGTTTGCAAGAGCTCCCTGATGCAATGCTGTTCGGCTTGACATAGATTGATAAGGGGAAAGATTAGGATCTTTTGACCATGAAACAGATTGCTCAAAACTAGGATCTGGATAGTTAGAGTTCATGTAGAGTACCTTGCAATAGTCCAGACAGGAGGTGATCAAAGTGTGAGTGACAGTGACTAAGACAGTGGTTCTCAACCTTCCCAATGCCGCAACCCTTCAATACAGTTCCTCATGGTGTGGTGACCTCCAACCATAAAATTGGTGCCTCAGTTCCTAAGACCATCCAAAATAGGTGTTTTCCGATGGTCTTAGGTGACAGCTGTGAAAGGGTCATTTGATTCCCAAAGGGATCCACAGGTTGAGAACCACTGGACTCAGAGTTTCCAGTCAAATAGTAGGTGTAACTGGTGCACAATTTGCATCTGTGTAAAAGTACTCGTACTGTGGCTGTCACCTAGAGGTGGGTTCCTACTGATTAGGTCTGGTTTGGCTGAACCGATGGTAACTTGGTGGCCTGGGTAGCTGGAACTGGCAGCGACCCAGGCCTGCCATGTCCTGAACCGGTTCTCCCGGCAGCACCATAAGCACAGCCATCTTGTTTTTTTGCTTCTGTGGATGCACAGAGCAATTTTAGTGGTACTGTACAACCCTGAGCAAACTGCACCCCTGAGCAAACTGGCAGTAGCGGTTGCCAGAACCCACCCCTGCTGTCACCTGATCTTTGATTAGGATCTCCTAAGAATCTACAATAGAGGTGTATAACTCGATTTCATTGAGGGCCGCATCAGGATTGTGGGCGCCAGCATGATGTCACTTGTGTCAGGGGTGCCTGTAGTGGCCTTAGCACTCTGCCAGCGAAAATAGGCTCCTGACCTCCGTTTTTGGCTCTGACGGCCTCCTGCAACCCTCTGCTAATGAAAACGGAGCTTGGGGAAGGCTGCATACAACCCTCATGAACTCCTTTTTAAGTTGTGGAGGCACTGTGGGGTGATCCTTTACTATTTCCAGGGCAGCCCCATGGGCTGGATCTAAGCACCCCATGGGCCGGATCCAGCCCCCAGGCTTTGATTTTGACACCCTGATCTACAAGAACCATAAATCATCTCAGTGATTAAAGATCAGGGGTGGTAGAGTGGGAGATGGGGCGGTATGTTTCTGGGAAGCATGATACCAGTGTCTTATACTGGTTAGGTATTCCAGATCTCTGGGTTACAAGATATCTGGAGTACTGCTGGCACAGAACAAAAAAAAAAAAAAAAAAGGATGAACACAAGTGACAGCCACTGTTAATGCCTACCTATTTCATGGCGCTAAAGGTGGAAAAAGCACAAATATTTCTCCTCCCTTATTTGCACCGTGTTGTGGGCCAGCAGCACCAGCTGAGCTGTTGCTGGACTCTGACAGCTCAGACTATTATGGGACTTGCTGTGGAGGATGAGAAAGACTCTGGAGGGTGTTTGGAGTCAGAGCAAGAACTAGAGAGGCTTGTTGGCCACCAGGTGGCATCTGAGTCAGGAAGCAGTGAGGAGGAACAGAGGGAGGTTGTCCCTGATGTGCGTATGCATAGAATTGATAGGAGAAAGGAATAGTTGTGGAGAAGACATCATAGAAGGAAGTAAGGACAGCTGGCTAAGGATGTGGCCCCTCCCAAAGAGTTCATAGGTGGAGTGATGGGAGGGGAATCTTTGCAGGAAACAACAGTCCATTATACGAGCCATTGAGAAAACATTCTGTAAGTTTAATCTTGGTTCTTGAAGATAACCTTTCTAGGCTCCTAGCCAAGGGGTGGCTTTATCTATGTAATTAGTCATGGCAGACAGCCAAGCCTGTGTCTGCATATTCATTGGAATCACGGGACAGAACACACCTACAGATAGCCAACTGGCAGCCCTGTTGAAAATGACCCAGATCCATTTTGGGTAAAGAGGGTCCTGAGATTCACATTCAGGATCATGCTGAGGAATCTGCAGAGCATCTATTGCAGGGGTGCCCAGGGCCTATGGGGTGGTTAGTTCTGGCCCGCAGGGTTGCCCTGGAAACAGCAGACCAGCCCGTGGTGCCTCTGACAGACCAAAATGTAGCTTGTGAGGGCTGCATACAGCCCTCTTGAGCTCCGTTTTCATTGACAGAGAGTTGCAGGAGGCCATTGCAGCTAAAAATGGAGCTCATGAGGGCCACGGGCAACATTCTCAAGCGTTGTTTTTGCTGGCAGAGGGTTGCAGGAGATCGTCGCAGTCAAAATTGGAGCTCAGGAGTCTATTTTTTAAGCATGGTTTTCTCATGGAGAAAATTTTATAAGAGCTGGCATAATGACATATAATCAATTGTTTCATCAACCTGACTAGATATTGATTCAATATCCAATCAATTTCTTGTTGTTTCTAGCAGTTCAGACAACTTGCTTCTTTACCTTATCACCACTCTGCTCCAATTTACATAAGAGCATAAGGAGGGACTCCAGATCACATTAGCCCCACTTTTTGCAATCAAATTAAAAAAAATGTGCTTCAAGATATTTGTGTTCTTGGTTGAGGAAATTCTTTTACACACTCATCCAAAGCATCCATACACACCTATGAACTTTTCTAAACACTCGATAGCAAAGAGAACAGGGAAAATCACATTTATTAAAAAGCAGGTAGACTATTTCCATCATCTGAAGACATAATAAAGTTGAAATAATGGAGAAATGGAGGAAAAAACAATGTTGTTTAGCTTTATTTACTTTTTTTAATAAAAGCTCAATAAAGTGTCCAATACAGGTAAAATATGAATTTTTGGGAACCAGCTGTACAAAATTGCACTTGATTATTTTATTTTGACATTAAATGTTCTTTTGTATTCAAATCTGGTCTTAGGAAAATAATGTAGCATTTGGGGAAAAAAATGAAGCTCAGCAATCCAGCGCTGGAGGCCAAGATGGAGAAGACCTGCACGGCCACCATGTATTTTCCTTTGGTGCTTAGGTAGGTGGGCACAAAGGAGATCCAGACACTGCAGAAGACCAGCATGCTGAATGTGATCAGCTTGGCTTCGTTGAAGGCCCCAGGCAGATTCCTGGCCATAAAAGCCACCATGAAGCAGATAGCAGACAGGAAGCCCATATAGCTGAGGGCACAGTAAAATATGGTGATGGATCCTTCATTGCATTGTTGGATGATCTCTCCAGGCTGAGAGTGCAGATCAGACTCAGGAAATGGGGGAGAAGTGCCAAGCCAGCTGCTGCATATGACTATTTGGGCACCAGAGCAAGAAAGGACCATAGAGACGGTCAAGCTCTTCCCCAGCCATTTCTGAACTTTATTCCCTGGTTTTGTGGCCAAGAAAACCAGCACCACTGTGATTGTTTTGGCCAAGACAGAAGAAATGGCAACTGAGAAGATGATGCTGAAGGTTATCTGTCGGAGAAGGCAGGTGGCTCTGCTTGGCTGGCCAATGAACAAGAAGGAGGTGAAGAAAGAAAACAGGAGGGAGACCAGGAGGATGTAAGAGAGGTCCCGATTGTTGGCTTTGACGATTGGAGTGTCTTGGAATTTAATGAAGATTCCCAAGACAAAGGCTGTGAGGAAAGAGAGGAAGAAGGCCAAAAAAGCCAGGATGATCCCCAGATTCTCTTGATAGGATAGGAAGGTTTTAATCTTGGGAATACAATTATCTCGAAGGATGTTTGGATGTCGATCATCTGGACATTTGGTACATTTTTCTGCATCTGTAAGAAGTAAAAGTAAGATTTCTCATAAATCACATATTTTAATTATATTGGGAAATAGGAAAAAGCATGAATAATTGTATGTGAAGGAAATCAATGTGCAATAAGGAAAAAATGGGGACTGTCTTCCACTGTTCACATAGAGGATGAACTTCTGCTGAGTATATTTAAGTTGGTTTTCAGAAATAGCAAAAACACGTATATATACCACTCTACAGTGCTTTAAAGCACTTTTTTGGAATATATTTTTATTATTTTTACATTTAAAACAATGCATACTGCAAACTCGAATTGACCATACATTCACATTATATACAACTAGTCTCAACCATTAACTTCTAGCCTACTTAATACATTGTCTATCCTTCTGTCCAATCACAATATATACAGTTTCTTCCAGTCTTGTTACCTTGTCTTATACCAATCACAAAATCTGTTCCAGACTTTAAAATATTCTGATTCTCCTTTATTTTTAAGTTCAAGAGTGAGCCTATCTGCTTCCGCACACAACACATTTCTGATTATATCTAGCTCTGATGGTGTATTTTCTTTTCTCCATTATTGTGCATAAGTTATGCGCGCCGCAGTTAGTATATGTATAATTAGATAAATTGTATCTTTCTTAAATCCTTACGGTATTATACCTAGGAGAAAAATTTCTGCTTTACAGAACTTTGAGCAGCGTACAATGTCAGTATATTACCCCAAACAATCTGGGTCCTCCTTTTAATGATCTTGAAAGGATGGAAGGAATGAATCCAGGTCAAGATCGAACTCCTGGTTGTGGGCAGAGTCAGCCTACAATACTGCATTCTAACTACTGCGCCACCACCATGAGCAAGGAAGGAGAATTGTAGACCCAAGCAACAAATCAAAAGATGTCTTTCAAGGAAAGCAACTCCCTGACACAACTTTAGTTCCAAAGAAACCAAAACTGTCAGTTCAGTCATAAGACCATTATATAGATTGGATGATAAAGATAAAGGATAGGAAGGAAGCAA
Source organism: Natrix helvetica helvetica (assembly GCA_029890345.1). NCBI lineage: Eukaryota > Metazoa > Chordata > Lepidosauria > Squamata > Natricidae > Natrix > Natrix helvetica. The sequence continues at coordinate 317,065 of JAKRSI010000881.1, forward strand.
AATCATCATCTCAGTTGCCAAACCTTAAGAAGACCAAATAATGCTGAGAAGATGTGAGGAGATCCCAGGAGGGGAACCCAGAATCTGAAACCAGAAGACAGTTTGATAAACTCCATGAGATTAATACCTTAGAAAGAACTTGTGTTCATCAAACTTGTCTATTACCTTCTGTACTAGGACCTTGCAGAGAAAATGACTAGAGTCTCTCTTCTTCCTGAAGTCTTTACCTACCTTCCTGGGTGGAGATGGTTCCTTTTGCACAAGGAAAACAATCATAGCAGCAGATGGGTTCCCCTTCCCGGGCTACTTTCGCAAATCCAGGATGACAGCTTTCTACACATCTGGAAGGAGGTAAGGGCTGAGGAGAGAGAGAGAGAGAGAGAAACATTCAGAAAATAAATTTATTTCATGAAAGGAGACAAAGAAGGAAGAAGGACTTGGTGACCTGAAATTCAAGACTGAGTTTCACTTAGTTTGAAGGCTATAAAAATGCTGGAGCTCATCCAACAGATTCAGGTGGATGTTGCTTCCATGTTATCCTCATTTTTCACAGACTGCAAGTTTTAGATTCACACTCTACATTATATATATATAATTACTCAAGGAAAAAATAGAATGGATATTTTGCTTTGTTAAAATTAATCCTGTTGCCCATGAATCAAATCTAACTACATTTAACAGGACTAATAAATAATAAATAAATAAAACGAATAATAAATACTAATAGATAATTTAATGAGACTAATTTAATGGGACTAATAAATAAACATGAAGAATAATTATAGGAATCGGGGGGTATGTCTATTAGTCTAATGAAAAGAAGGACTGGGGGAGACATGATAGCACTGTTCAAAACTATTTTCCAAAGCCCCAAAAGGTAAAACAAGAAACAATGTTTGGAAACTAACCAAGGAGAGAAGCAACCTGGAATTAAGGAGAAACTTCCTAACAGTGAGGACAATAAACCAGTGGAACAGTTCACCTCCAGAAGTTGCAAGTGATCCATCACTGAAGGCTTTCAAAAAGAGAATGGATAACCATTTGTCTGAAATAATATGGGGTTTCCTGCTCGAGCAGCGGGTTGAGGACCTCAGAGGTCCCTTTTAACTCTATTATTCCATCTTCTAATTATAATAAATACATAAGGGTACATTTCTTATGAAAAACTAGACAGTTAAACACAGAATTGTCTTGGACAAATTGATGACATTCAATTTGTCCGAGAGAAATTGGATAGTTCCTGTCCAAAGAATGCAACCTAGTTGGTAAGAGCTTCAGCAAGCATGAAATAAACATATTCCCACCTTCAACCCTTCCATCTCAGAGGACAAATTTGGATTGATCATAAATGTGAAATCCTTTGATCCTTCTCTTTCTAAGACTTCCAAACTTTACTTTGTTAATAAAGGTCTTGGAGAAAATCACCCAGTTCATAAGGTCCAGGTCTGATGCCAGGTCTCCATTTTCATTCAAATAAACTCCTTCTATGGAATTATTGTAAAACTGAGGACTTTGAAGGAAGGAGTGAAGCTGGCAGAGAAGAGAGAATGATTATTATTAGAATGGATTCCCGACATTCTATATGGGATGAACAGAAGATCTCTCGCTGTCTACATACCAAATGAAGATAATCAGATTAATTTCCCAAGTAAAATGAAGCCCAAGAAGGAACTTTATGTCCATACGTTGCATGAATATCTGAAAAGCTCAGGGGGATTTTCAAACACAACACAATATATAAAAATACTTTAAACCCTAAAATGCACTAAGGCAGAAGCTTTCAGAAAGAGTGCTAACGATTAGTAGATGGCTGCAAGGAACATAAATCAGTCTAGTTCAGATGTATACATGTACATGGCAAGAAAAATGAATCTTGCAAGGCGGACGGCATAGGGAACAAAGCTGTTACAGAATCTAGTGGTCCTGCTCAAAATACTTCGGAACCTTGTCCCAGAGGGGGAACAACAGAACAGACCATAAAGTGAGTGTGTGGGGTCTCTAACAATGCTTTGAGCTCTAAGTGCATAGCGCTTATACGCAGAATCCTGAATAATGGAAAGCAAGCTTCCTATAATCTTCTCCGCTGTCCTCACCACTCTCTGTATATACTTTCTATCTGAGGCACTGCTACCACCAAACCAAACAGTGATGCAGTTTGTTAAAATGTTCTCAGTCGTATCTCTGTAAAAAGTGGTGAGGAGAGAAGGAGAAAGATTTGCTATCTCTCATTCCAAGGCAGGAAATGGAAACGCTGGTTTGCGCGCTTCACTAAAGATGACGCTGTGGAGAGACCAATTCAGATTGTTGGCTATCTGCATCCTCAGATACTTAATATTGCTGACCCCCCTACCTTTCCTGATAAATGGAGTTAAGGATCATTCTTACAGGGAGGCTCAAAGTGAGGCAGGTCTGACATCTCATTTCAACCCTACAAATATTCTCCCTTTATTAGAGAACCTATTGCTAAAGAAAGGAAACAAGAGAAAAAGGATTCAAAGCCTTCATTAAAAACATTTCTCTCTCCTAGAGGACGAACACAGGGAAGGTAGTGAAAAGGGTAGCCAGGTACAAGATATGAAGGAGGGAGCGGGGTGTGGCTCCACCTGGGGACAGGGAGGAAGGAGCAATATCGAAAAGGCTCAGGTCACAAAAATAAATGTATTTGAAATATTTGTAATTGTTGATATACTAGAAAGTGACAAAGGAAAGGATGATTGAACACATGGATTGATACAATGTAGAATAAGATTCTGTTTTTTGCTTATCTTTTATACGTTGTTTTTAATATTGTAAAAATTGTGAGATTTGGAGGGTTTTATACCACTAGCGTGGGAGCTGCCAAAATTTTCTATGTACCCTCTTACCTTTTCCCATAAATGTTTAAAAACCTATAAAATTCTTTTTAAAAAAATAGAGAGAGAAAGGGATTCAAACGAGAGATGAGCTGGAAAGTTGGGATCCAATTTAATGTTTATCTTTCAATATAGGAATATATATAGAATATAGAATTATTATAATAAACACACACACACACACACACACACAGACACAGACACACACACACACACACACAGTTCTTCCATGTATAAAAGTGATTCTTATCTGCAGAAGAGTGATGAGGAGCAGAAAAGAAATACCTGCCAAGCCTTCAGCCTTGGAGACTCTGAGTGCTTCCCCTCTTTGATCCTTGCGCTCTTAGATCTGGATAAATAGGTTGCATGTAAGGCCCGTGCTACAGACCAGACAGTGTTGTAAATGAAATAATTATCCAGAGACAGGATCTGATCCCTCTCCTGCAGGGGCACAACCTCCAGTTCTTCTCTCTCTCTGCACCGTTTCCAAACTTTCACAGAAAAGGCATCCGTGATGTAGGAGCATAGAAAAGATGCCTGTGCAAGGTAATGCATGGTGGGGTAAAAATGTGTATACCCACCGTATTTTGCCATGTGGCTCCTCTTCATCAGAAAGGAAAAAATGCTATGAAGGAATTGAACGGGAAAGTCATCGTGTGCCAAGAAAATGGTGAAATCCCAGCGTATTGTTGTGATCAGGACTTTTCCTCTAACCGACTCCTTCAAAGCTTCAAATATTGATTGTATGATCTTCAGCCCTATATTGAATGAATAATCCTCTGCCCCATAAAGAAACACATTCACCTGTCTCCAGTTTTTGTATGGATCAATATTTATGGACACCTCATAAATTGTTTTGGAAAAGGTTTGTGTTAAAACAGGACAAATGCCATTCCTTAGCAACATAGAAGTTAATATCCTCATGAACCTCTCTCCCTGGTCAGTCTCTGGAGCCATCAGGCCAACCAAAGTCCACCTGTAATGAAGGAGCAGCCGGACTATCCCTGGGTACTGGAGTCCTTCAGCGGGGAGCATCGGGTAGAAGAAAGGAGAGTGAGTTTTATCACTTGAAGTCTGGGAAACAAAACTGTAGCTGATCTGAAAAGCAATGAAAGGTGTCTTTTATTTAATGCCCATCACATCCAAAATTAAAGAAAAGAATTCTGGCTTGATTGAAACGACGACTTGATTCCTAGTAAATGTTTATGAATTGATTTCATTGCCTTTAGCTTCTCTAATAGAGAATCTTTCAAACTAACAATGACAGAATTAGAACAAACTTTGGACATCTTCTTGTTCAGTTCTCTGCTCAAGCAGGAGACCTTGTACCATTTTGGATACTTGTTTATATCCAATCTCTTCTTAAAAACCTCCAGTGATTGAGTATCTACAATCTCTGTTGGCAAACTATTCCAGTGATTAAATTGTTTTTACTGTTAAGAAATCTCTTTTTATTTCTAGATTGGTCATCTCCTTGATTAGTTTCCGCCAGTTGCTTCTTGTCCTGCCTACAGGTGCTTTGGAGAATAGGATGAAAACTCTTGGACTGTGTCCAGAGTGGGAGGGAATATGTCTCTTCTAATCCTTTCCTCCATTTGCATATTGAGCCGTTATCCTTAATACAGTACATAATATCACTCTTTTGTTCACTTTCAATAGAGGACCTCTGAGTGAATGTTACACGACTAAAATTTCTGTTCCCAGCACAAACACACCTGTGGAACTTTGTAGATCCCTGATAGGGTTGAAATTTGGATAGAAACATCTATTTCAGCCCCTTCTAGAAGAGCCATAACATTTCTTTGCCTTCCACAGCTGTAGTTGGGAACATTGGCTTCCCCATCTGAAAGGAGATCCAGCAGAGCATCTGAAGTAATTTGTGCACTGTAATATTGTTCATAAATATTGTAACCCAGGGTGATGTTGGGCAAGAGATTGGAATCCTTGTTGATCTCCTGGACAGCAAAAAGGAAGGAGAGCCTTTTCCAGTGTTCTGGAAATGCTCTCCTGCAAATATCAACATATTAGAATGCAATCAATAAAAAGCATTTTATTTTTTTTTAAATTATAAAATGCATCATTGACTCAGATCCAGAGGTGGTATTCAGCCGGTTCAGACCGGTTTCAGCTGAACTGACAGTGGAATTCAGGGGGTGGGCCCATTCACTCGCTCCAGCTCTATGCTGTCCTATTTAGGCACGTTTTCAAGCCAAAGCACATGTGTGGACGGGGCGCTTGCGAGTGAAGCGAGTGTGTGAGCATGCTCATATTTGTGAACCTGTAGGGAAAGTAAGTGACTACCACCTCAGCTCAGGTCCATTCTTTGTGAATGAATTACAATTTTTTTTTAAAAAAGTTATCTTTTAAGAAAACCCAGTAAATTGCTTAAATATAAGTCATCAGATCAGTTTCAAAGAGATGATACCAGTTTGTGATGGAAGTTACCTTCTGAAATATTTAAGAGTTGGAAGTTTGATCTATCCCTCTATATAAACTATGGAACCATTAAACCCTAACGTTGGAAAGGCTACCATTCTCACCTTTAGACACATACACACAAACACACATTAAGGAGTAGCTGTGACTGTTTAACAAAGCCAAATGTTCGCTTCGAGAAATTTAGGGGTTTTTTTGCCACAATTTTTTTTTCAAAACAAACATAAAAAACCTTCTTCTTTACATACTGTAGAAAGTGTATCAGTTGGTTACAAAAAGCTTTCGTGCATCTCTTCCAATGTCATGAAGTTTAGTTCATATTAACTCTAGTATTTTAACAGGTGTTTATACATATTACCATCATCATACCTCCACTTTTATTTGACTATAATTATTTAAACGTCCTTCATCATAAAATATACCAAAATTTAGTACATAACCATATACTGGCATTTCATATACTATATCTAAAATCCTCCATTGATGCTGAATCCTTATGTCCTATTCTAGCTAAACATCGATAATATTTCATAACAAAATTTTCTAATCCTCCTTTCAAAATCACTGTTTATAATTTACATTCAGTTTCCTTATATTATACATACATACATACATACATACATACATACATACATACATACATACATACATACATACATACATATATATATATATATATATATATTATGTATGTATTTGTGTTACAACCCCTGGTATGCCCATAGGGTATGGCTAGCTGATGAGAGCTAATTAGCTCGAAATAGATCTATACTAGTCTCCCTTTATTTATTTATCAGTACAAATACAAACACACACACACACACACACGTATATATATATAATCATATATATATGGAATTATTATCATTATCCTTCTTTATTTGACTATATCCTATATCATAACATTTTAGCCCCCTAATAATTAAAACTTAACTGTGTCTAATTTAATTCTTTTTTATTGTTATTATTATTATTATTAACCTTTATATATAATCCAAAAGGATTTCTAGCCTTCCCTTCATGCTTATCATTCAATATTCATATCCAGTTATTGCTTATCATAACACTACACATTGTATACATTATTATCATTATCCATTTTTTATTTAACTATACCAACCCACCATGAATTCCATTCACTCTTATCTACTGCTAATTTGCCTTGACCATTCTTAGTTCAGATTCTTATAGAGAGCTAGCATCAGTGGTGGGTTGCCAATTCGGACATGTGCGACACTTTTGCACGAGGACAGAAACGTCCGAGTGGGTGGGTGGAGCCTCCTGCTGCCCGCTACTACCAGTTCACCCTATCCAGGCCAAACTGGCAACAATGCACCTCTGGCTAGCATGGAATAACCGAATAACAGAAGGGACCTTGGGGGTCTTTTTGTCTGCTCTATCAGGAAACCTTATACTGTATCAGATAACTGGTAGTCCAATCACTTCTTAAAAACTTCCAGTGTTGGGGCATCTACAACTTCTGCAGCAAGTCGTTTCACTGGTTAATTGTTCTCACTGTAGAAAATTTCTCCCCAGTTCTAAGTTGCTTCTCTCCTTGATTAGTTTCCACCCATTGCTTCTTGTCCTACCCTCAGGTGCCTTGGAGAATATTTGACTCCCTCTTCTTTCTCTCAACCCCCTGAGATATTGGAAGACTGCTATCATGCCTCCCCTAGTCCTTCTTTCTCTTAAGCTAGACATACCCAGTTTCCTGCAACCGTTCTTCATATTTTTAGTCTCCAGTCCCCTAATCCTCTTTGTTGCTCTTCTCTGCACTCTTTCTAGAGTCTCCACATCTTTTTTATATTCCTGATTTCTTGAACCTGAGAGAATCATTTCAAAAAGCACTCATACATGTTTGGAAATTCCATGACTTAACAAATTCCTGTCTGTGATTCCTTCATATTATCAGTAAATTTGAGTCCAGAAAAAAGAATACGGAGATTATCTCATTTTCAATGTAGGGGGGGAATATAGCATTTCTGCATTTTTGTGTCCAATGTCGACACTTTTATGGGGTAAGGGAGGGGTAAATGGGAGCACCCACCCTCTCTTCTCCAGTCTAGCTCTCCAGTCTAGCTCTACTTGGACAATATCACAGAAAGTGAGATTAGAGGTAACAAAAGTGATCAAGTGATTTGTAGACTGGAAGATAACTGTATGCCATGAATGGAACATTCACTTACCACAATAATTCATTCAATGGAGCTGTGTTAAAATTTAAGAGGTGAAACTTAGCCCTCGTTGCAGAGTACATGCCATCAATGAAAAATTCTCCTGGCCTGTAATGATTCTTGGGGTTCACCCCTTCCTTCATCAGAGTCAAGAGACATTTAGCCTTCAGATTCATATAGACTCCTTGGGTCCACAGCACAAGCAGCAAAAGCAGCAACATGATTTGTGCTCCTGATTGAGCCACCAGCCCTGTTCTTGCTTGGAATAAAGTTTGAGAAGACTCTACAAGTTGTAGAAGCCCTCCTTCAAGACCTAAGCTTCAAGGGCTTTTCTAATCAAGATAAGGTCCAGCCAAGGCTCCACAACTGAAGGGAAGATGCATGACCACAGCCCCTGCCTACACTAAAAGGCTCCCCTTCTTCTTTCTCCAGAACCATTTATGCACTCACAACTATAGAATAGAATAACAGAGTTGGAAGGGACCTTGGAGGTCTTCTAATCCAACCCTCTGCCTAGGCAGGAAACCCTATACTGTTTCAGACAAATAGCTATCCGACATCTTCTTAAAGACTTCCAGTGTTGGGGCATTCACAACTTCTGGAGCAAGCTGTTGCACTGATTAATTGTTCTAACTGTCAGGAAATTTCTCCTCAGTTCTAAGTTGCTTCTCTCCTTGATTAGTTTCCACCCATTGCTTCTTGTCCTACCCTCAGGTGCCTTGGAGAATAGTTTGACTCCCTCTTCTTTCTCTCAACCCCCTGAGATATTGGAAGACTGCTATCATGCCTCCCCTAGTCCTTCTTTCTCTTAAGCTAGACATACCCAGTTCCTGCAACCGTTCTTCATATGTTTTAGTCTCCAGTCCCCTAATCCTCTTTGTTGCTCTTCTCTGCACTCTTTCTAGAGTCTCCACATCTTTTTTATATTCCTGATTTCTTGAACCTGAGAGAATCATTTCAAAAAGCACTCATACATGTTTGGAAATTCCATGACTTAACAAATTCCTGTCTGTGATTCCTTCATATTATCAGTAAATTTGAGTCCAGAAAAAAGAATACGGAGATTATCTCATTTTCAATGTAGGGGGGGAATATAGCATTCTTGCATTTTTGTGTCCAATGTCGACACTTTTATGGGGTAAGGGAGGGGTAAATGGGAGCACCCACCCTCTCTTCTCCAGTCTAGCTCTCCAGTCTAGCTCTACTTGGACAATATCACAGAAAGTGAGATTAGAGGTAACAAAAGTGATCAAGTGATTTGTAGACTGGAAGATAACTGTATGCCATGAATGGACATTCACTTACCACAATAATTCATTCAATGGAGCTGTGTTAAAATTTAAGAGGTGAAACTTAGCCCTCGTTGCAGAGTACATGCCATCAATGAAAAATCTCTCCTGGCCTGTAATGATTCTTGGGGTTCACCCCTTCCTTCATCAGAGTCAAGAGACATTTAGCCTTCAGATTCATATAGACTCCTTGGGTCCACAGCAGCAGCAAAAGCAGCAACATGATTTGTGCTCCTGATTGAGCCACCAGCCCTGTTCTTGCTTGGAATAAAGTTTGAGAAGACTCTACAAGTTGTAGAAGCCCTCCTTCAAGACCTAAGCTTCAAGGGCTTTTCTAATCAAGATAAGGTCCAGCCAAGGCTCCACAACTGAAGGGAAGATGCATGACCACAGCCCCTGCCTACACTAAAAGGCTCCCCTTCTTCTTTCTCCAGAACCATTTATGCACTCACAACTATAGAATAGAATAACAGAGTTGGAAGGGACCTTGGAGGTCTTCTAATCCAACCCTCTGCCTAGGCAGGAAACCCTATACTGTTTCAGACAAATAGCTATCCGACATCTTCTTAAAGACTTCCAGTGTTGGGGCATTCACAACTTCTGGAGGCAAGCTGTTGCACTGATTAATTGTTCTAACTGTCAGGAAATTTCTCCTCAGTTCTAAGTTGCTTCTCTCCTTGATTAGTTTCCACCCATTGCTTCTTGTTCTACCCTCAGGTGCCTTGGAAAATAGTTTGACTCCCTCTTCTTTGTATCAGCCCATGAAATATTGGAGCCACTGCTATCATGTCTCCCCTGGTCTTTCTTTTCATTAAACTAGACATACCCAGTTCCTGCAACCGTTCTTCCCTTTGTTTTAGCCTCGAGTCCCCTAATCATCTTTGTTGTCTTCTCTGCACTCTTTCTAGAGTCTCACTTTCCAGTGTCATGAAATCAGCAGATAAGGTTTTGTCTGGCATTGATGGGAAAACATGTTGTTGACCTCTATTGTCAAATTTTCTAAAGTTTGTAGAAAAGTCACTAGAGATTAAGTCTCAAAACAACAAGGAAATCACTATGGTTTGGAAAATTGTAAGGAGGAAATACATTGCTTCTCTGAACTTTTGAACTTCTGAAGATTTGAACTCTGGGAGTAAGACAGAAGAAGTTAGATTCAAACTCATGTCAAAATAATTCTCATGAAGGCTATAGCCTAGGTTGACATTGGGCAAGATCTGGGGATCCTGGTTGACACCTCGCAGGGCAAATAAGAAGGACAGGAAGTTCATGTGTATATTGGTGCTTCTCCTGCAAAATAAGCCCACCAGATAGATTAGGCTAAGAGACAAGGATTGGCTCAAAGTAATTCAGTCCACAGGTGAGGGTAGAACCTTGGTCTTCCATCCCTCTTGCCAGTCCAACAGCTTAACTACTATACTACCTTGTCCCCAGAAACCCAGAATGGCACATGTATCAGTATCTCCTAACAACAACTTGCTAAGCAGTTTGACTAAGAATCGGTGATTGCCCCAAAGTCACCCACTGAGCTTCCAGGGTGATGGATAGACTTGGTCCTGTGTCTCCCAGCCACCTAATCCATCTAGGAGATTATGGGGAGTCTGGGAAAATAACAGGTGAGATGTTAGTAATCAACATCAAGTGATAGGAAAGAGGTTGTCTGAAATGAAATGGCACCTCAATTCAGGTTGCTGAAGGCCTGGGAAGACATGTCACAATATTCCTACAATTTAATGAGGAACCCAGTAACTAAAGAAAGATGAAATACTTAGGAGACTACTGTACATGAAGGAGACTAAAATAAACTGATAAGACTAAACTAAGGAGACTAAACTAAGGAGAAAGTTCCCAACAGTGAGAACAATCAACCAGTGGAACAACTTGCCTTCAGAAGGTTTGAGGTTTTTAAGAAAGAACTGGACAACTATTTGTCTAAAAGGTATAGGTTAGGGTGCTTGAACAGGGGGTTGTATAAAAGACCTCCAAGGTCCCTTCCAACTCTGCTCTATTGTTATTTTATCCCTAATTCTTCCGATAGATCATAGAACCATCAGTCTTTCTGCAACTACTAAGAGAGAAGCTCACCTTTACCAGCCTCCCTCCTTCATTTTCTGAGGGATTGTTTTACTGCCTCAGTTCCCTTACTTAGGACAAAACCATCTGATCTTCCTTAATCATATCAAACATCAGCTTGTATTCGGCCAAGAGAGTCTCACCAGTGGAAAGAAATAGTGGCAATATCCACCTGCTAGGCTTATCTGAGCAATTATCATGATGAAGGATTTCTGAGTGTTTTGCAGAAATCTGCTCCTTTATATTTATTCCTGTTAGATCCACTTCTACCTTTTGCACTTTTATCATTTGCTCTGTTAGAGCAAAAATCAGCTCCATCCCTTGAATGGCCAATGGAGACCCAGCAGTTCCTTCTCATTGCTATACTAACTGTTGCTCTTTCAAACATTCTACAAAACATGTTTTCCCCTTAGTCTAATATAGGCAGCTCTGATGGATTCATGGAGGGAGGATCCTAACAGATTAAGAGCAGAATGATCTAACTATTCCTTAGGATTTAATTCATCTTTTTCCTCTGTGCTGCATTCATTCCTGTATATCTTTTGTAGAACTATGTATTTTCCCAATGTATTTTCCCTAAAGTCAACAGAGAATTCTGCTATCTAAGGCAGGCAGAGAATTGAGGCGATAATTCTTGATAGTGGAACCAGCTGAAATCAGTATCAACTATGGGAAACTTACACAAGAAGTATGCTTGAGGGAGAGATGTCAAAATTGTACAGTTGGAGCCGTGTTTTTCTTAGAGAGAGATGCCCCCAATGAGATAATCTCCTGGTCTGTAGTGATTCAATGGCTCCATTCCATAGTGTTCCAAAGTCAAAAGACGCTTCGCCCTCTGCACCCCATAGGCAGTGTGGGGCAGAATTAACATCAGAAACAGATGCTGCAGGTTCATCCTTTCTATGACTTTGCAACCCCTTTCTCAATCAGTCAGAAGAAAGTTGGAGGCAACTGAAAGCCCCTTGAAGACCAAGGCCATTCAGAGTCTTTATCAATGCAGATGGAGCCAGCCATGGTTTCCAAATCTTTCAGGGTTTGGGAAGAACTCAATTCTACCTTTGAACAACTTGTTCCTGCTCTCAAGTACATCTGGAGAAAAAACATTTTTGCAAGAGCTCCCTGATGCAATGCTGCTCGGCTTGACGTGGATTGATAAGGGGAAAAGATTAGGATCTTTGACCATGAAACAGATTGCTCAAAACTAGGATCTGGATAGTTAGAGTTCATGTAGAGTACCTTGTAATCGTCCAGACAGGAGGTGATCAAAGTGTGAGTGACAGTGACTAAGACAGTGGTTCTCAACCTTCCCAATGCCGCAACCCTTTAATACAGTTCCTCATGGTGTGGTGACCTCCAACCATAAAATTGGTGTCTCAGTTCGTAAGACCATCGAAAATAGGTGTTTTCCGATGGTCTTAGGTGACAGCTGTGAAAGGGTCATTCGATTCCCAAAGGGATCCACAGGTTGAGAACCACCGGACTCAGAGTTTCCAGTCAAATAGTGGGTGTAACTAGTGCACAATTTGCATCTGTGTAAAAGTACTCGTACTGTGGCTGTCACCTAGAGGTGGGTTCCTACTGATTAGGTCTGGTTTGGCTGAACCGATAGTAACTTGGTGGCCTGGGTAGCTGGAACTGGCAGCGACCCAGGCCTGCCACACCATGAACCGGTTCTCCCGGAAGCGCCATAGGCACCACCATCTTGTTTTTTGCTTCTGTGGATGCACAGAGCAATTTTAGTGGTACTGTGCAGCCCCGAGCAAACCACACCCCTGTGCAAACTGGCAGTAGCGGTTACCAGAACCCACCCCTGCTGTCACCTGCTCTTTGATTAGGATCTCCTAAGTATCTACAACAGAGGTGTATAACTTGATTTCATTGAGGGGCGCATCAGAATTGTGGGCGCCAGCATGATGTCACTTATGTCAGGGGTGCCTGTAGTGGCCTGAGCACTCTGCCAGCGAAAACAAGCTCCTGACCTCCGTTTTTGGCTCTGACGGCCTCCTGCAACCCTATGGCAGCGAAAACAGAGCTTGGGGGAAGGCTACATAAAACACTCACGAGCTCCTTTTTAAGTTGTGGAGGCACCGTGGGGTGATCCTTTACTATTTCCAGGACAGCCCCGTGGGCCGAATCTAAGCACCCCATGGGCCGGATCCAGCCCCCAGCCTTTGATTTTGACACCCCTGATCTACAAGAACCATAAATGATCTCAGTGATTAAAGATCAGGGGTGGTAGAGTGGGAGATGGGGCGGTATTTTTCTGGGAAGCATGATTCCAGTGTGTTATACCGGTTAGGTATTCCAGATCTCTGGGTTACAAGATATCTGGAGTACTGCTGGCACAGAACAAAAAAAAGATGAACACAAGTGACAGCCACTGTTAATGCCTACATATTTCATGGCACTAAAGGTGCAAAAGCACAAATATTTCTCCTCCCTTATTGCACCGTGTTGTGGGCCAGCAGCAGCCTGCTGAGCTGTTGGTGGACTCTGACAGCTCAGTCCATTATGGGGCTTCTCTGGAGGATGAGGAAGACTCTGGAGGATGTTTGGAGTCAGAGCAAGAACTAGAGAGACCTGTTGGCCACCAGGTGGCATCTGAGCAATGAGGAGGAACAGAGGGAGGTTGTCCCTGATGTGCGTATGTGTAGAATTGATAGGAGAAAGGAACAGCTGGGGAGAAGACATCATAGAAGGAAGTAAGGACAGCTGGCTAAGGATGTGGCCCCTCCCAAAGAGTTCATAGGTGGAGTGACAGGAGGGGAATCTTTGCAGGAAACAACAGTCCATTATACAAGCCATTGAGAAAGCATTCTGTAAGTTTAATCTTGGGTTCTTGAAGATAACTTTCTAGGATCCCAGCTAAGGGGTGGCTTTATCTATGTAATTAGTCATGGCAGACAGCCAAGCCTGTGTCTGCATATTTATTGGAATCACGGGACAGAACACACCTACAGATAGCCAACTGGCAGCCCTGTTGAAAATGACCCAGATCCTTTTGGGTAAAGAGGATCCTGAGATTCACATTCAGGATCATGCTGAGGAATCTGCAGAGCATCTTTTGCAGGGTTGCCCAGGGCCTATGGAGTGGTTAGTTCTGGCCCGCAGGGTTGCCCGGGAAACAGCGGACCAGCCCGTGGTGCCTCTGACAGACAAAATGTAGCTTGTGAGGGCAGCATACAGTCCTCTTGAGCTCCGTTTTCATTGACAGAGAGTTGCAGGAGGCCATTGCAGCTAAAAATGGAGCTCGTGAGGGCCATGGGCAACATTCTCAAGCTCTGTTTTTGCTGGCAGAGGGTTGCAGGAGATCATCGCAGTCAAAATTGGACCTTGGGAGTCTATTTTTTAAGCATGGTTTGTCATGGAGAAAATTTTATAAGAGCTGGCATAATCACATATAATCAATTGTTTCATCAACCTCACTAGATATTGATTCTATATCCAATTTCTTGTTGTTTCTAGCAGTTCAGACAACTTGCTTCTTTACCTTATCACCACTCTGCTCCAATTTATATAAGAGCATAAGGAGGGACTCCAGATCACATTAGCCACACTTTTTGCAATTAAATTAAAAAATGTGCTTCAAGATATTTGTGTTCTTGGTTGAGGAAATTCTGTTACACCCTCATCCAAACCATCCATACACACCTATGAACATTTCTAAACACTCGATAGCAAAGAGAACAGGGGAAATCACATTTATTAAACAGCCGGTAAACTATTTCCATCATCTGAAGACATAATAAATTTGAAATAATGGAGAAATGGAGGAAAAAAACAATGTTGTTTAGCTTTATTTACTTTTTTAAAAAAAGCTCAATAAAGTGTCCAATACAGGTAAAATATGAATTTTTGGGAACCAGCTGTACGAAATGCACTTGATTATTTTATTTTGACATTAAATGTTCTTTTGTATTCAAATCTGGTCTTAGGAAAATAATGTAGCATTTGGGAAAAAAAATGAAGCTCAGCAATCCAGCGCTGGAGGCCAAGATAGAGAAGACCTGCACGGCCACCATGTATTTTCCTTTGGTGCTTAGGTAGGTGGGCACAAAGGAGATCCAGACACTGCAGAAGACCAGCATGCTGAACGTGATCAGCTTGGCTTCGTTGAAGGCCCCAGGCAGATTCCTGGCCATAAAAGCCACCATGAAGCAGATAGCAGACAGGAAGCCCATATAGCTGAGGGCACAGTAAAATATGGTGATGGATCCTTCATTGCATTGTTGGATGATCTCTCCAGGCTGAGAGTGCAGATCAGACTCAGGAAATGGGGGAGAAGTGCCAAGCCAGCTGCTGCATATGACTATTTGGGCACCAGAGCAAGAAAGGACCATAGAGACGGTCAAGCTCTTCCCCAGCCATTTCTGAACTTTATTCCCTGGTTTTGTGGCCAAGAAAACCAGCACCACTGTGATTGTTTTGGCCAAGACAGAAGAAATGGCAACTGAGAAGATGATGCTGAAGGTTATCTGTCGGAGAAGGCAGGTGGCTCTGCTTGGCTGGCCAATGAACAAGAAGGAGGTGAAGAAAGAAAACAGGAGGGAGACCAGGAGGATGTAAGAGAGGTCCCGATTGTTGGCTTTGACGATTGGAGTGTCTTGGAATTTAATGAAGATTCCCAAGACAAAGGCTGTGAGGAAAGAGAGGAAGAAGGCAAAAAAAGCCAGGATGATCCCCAGATTCTCTTGATAGGATAGGAAGGTTTTAATCTTGGGAATACAATTATCTCGAAGGATGTTTGGATGTCGATCATCTGGACATTTGGTACATTTTTCTGCATCTGTAAGAAGTAAAAGTAAGACTTCTCATAAATCACATATTTTAATTATATGGGGAAATAGGAAAAGCATGAATAATTATATGTGAAGGAAATCAATGTGCAATAAGGAAAAAATGGGGACTGTCTTCCACTGTTCACATAGAGGATGAACTTCTGCTGAGTATATTTAAGTTGGTTTTCAGAAATAGCAAAAACACGTATATACCACTCTACAGTGCTTTAAAGCACTTTTTTTGGAATATAGTTTTATTATTTTTACATTTAAAACAATGCACTACTGCAAACTCGAATTGACCATACATTCACATTATATACAACTAGTCTCAACCATTAACTTCTAGCCTACTTAATACATTGTCTATCCTTCTGTCCAATCACAATATATACAGTTTGTTCCAATCTTGTCACCTTGTCTTATACCAATCATAAAATCCGTTCCAGACATTAAAATATTCTGATTCCCCTTTATTTTTAAGTTCAAGAGTGAGCCTATCTGCTTCCGCACAGGCCAACACATTTCTGATTATATCTAGCTCCGATGGTGTATTTTCATTTTTCCAATATTGTGCATAAATTATGCGCGCCATAGTTAGTACATGTATAATTAGATAAAGTGATAAAGTATATCTTTCTTAAACCCTTCCGATATTATACCTAGGAGAAAAATTTCTGCTTTACAGCACTTTGAGCAGTGTACAATGTCAGTATATTACCCCAAATAATCTGGGTCCTCCTTTTAATGATCTTGAAAGGATGGAAGGCTGAATCAAGGTCAAGATCGAACTCCTGGTTGTGGGCAGAATCAGCCTACAATACTGCATTCTAACTACTGCGTCACCACGATGAGCAAGGAAGGAGAATTGTAGACCCAAGCAACAAATCAAAAGATGTCTTTCCAGGAAAAGCAACTCCCTGACACAACTTTATGTTACAAAGAAACTAAAACTGTCAGTTCAGTCATAAGACCATTATATAGATTGGATGATAAAGATAAAGGATAGGAAGGAAGCAAAATCATCATCTCAGTTACCAAACCTTAAGAAGACCAAATAATGCTGAGAAGATGTGAGGAGATCCCAGGAGGGATCTGAAAACAGAAGACCGTTTGATAAACTCCATGAGATTAATACCTTAGAGAAAGAACTTTTGTTCATCAAACTTGTTTATTACTTTTGTACTAGGACCTTGCACAGAAAATGACTAGAGTCTCTCTTCTTCCTGAAGTCTTACCTACCTTCCTGGGTGGAGATGGTTCCTTTTGCACAAGGAATACAATCATAGCAGCAGATGGGTTCCCCTTCCCGGGCTACTTTCACAAATCCAGGATGACAGCTTTCTACACATCTGGAAGGAGGTAAGGGCTGAGGAGAGAGAGAGAGAGAGAAACATTCAGAAAATAAATTTATTTCATGAAAGGAGACAAAGAAGGAAGATGGACTTGGTGATCTGAAATTCAAGACTGAGTTTCACTTTGTTTGAAGGCTATGAAAATGCTGGAGCTCATCCAAGAGATTCAGGTGGATGTTGCTTCCATGTTATCCTCATTTTTCACAGACTGCAAGTTTTAGATTCACACTCTACATTTTATATATATAATTACTCAAGGAAAAAATAGAATGGATATTTTGCTTTGGTAAAATTAATCCTGTTGCCCATGAATCAAATCTAACTACATTTAACAGGACTAATAAATAATAAATAAATAAAACGAATAATAAATACTAATAGATAATTTAATGAGACTAATTTAATAGGACTAATAAATAAACACGAAGAACAATTATAGGAATCTGGGTATGTCTAGTCTAATGAAAAGAAACACTGGGGGAGACATGATAGCACTTTTCAAAACTATTTTCCAAAGCCCCAAAATGTAAAACAAGAAACAATGGTTGGAAACTAAACAAGGAGAGAAGCAACCTGGAATTAAGGAGAAACTTCCTAACAGTGAGGACAATAAACCAGTGGAACAATTCACCTCCAGAAGTTGCAAGTGATCCATCACTGAAGGCTTTCAAAAAGAGAATGGATAACCATTTGTCTGAAATAATATGGGGTTTCCTGCTCGAGCAGCGGGTTGAGGAGCTCTGAGGTCCCTTTCAACTCTATTATTCCATCTTCTAATGATAATAAATACACAAGGGTACATTTCTTATGAAAAGCTAGACAGTTAAACACAGAATTGTCTTGGACAAATTGATGACATTCAATTTGTCCGAGAGAAATTGGACAGTTCCTGTCCAAAGAATGCAACCTAGTTGGTAAGAGCTTCAGCAAAAGCATGAAATCAACATATTCCCACCTTCAACCCTTCCATCCCAGAGGACAAATTTGGATTGATAATAAATGTGAAATCCTTTGATCCTTGTCTTTCTAGACTTCCAAACTTTACTTGGTTAATAAAGGTCTTGGAGAAAATCACCCAGTTCATAAGGTCCAGGTCTGATGCCAGGTCTCCATTTTCATTCAAATAAACTCCTTCTATGGAATCATTGTAAAACTGAGGACTTTGAAGGAAGGAGTGAAGCTGGCATAGAAGAGAGAATGATTTTTCTTAGAATGGATTCCCAACATTCTATGGTGTGTTGGGGATGAACACAAGATCTCGCTGTTTACATACCAAATGACAACAATCAGATTAATTTCTCAAGTAAAATGAAGCCCAAGAAGGAACTTTATGTCCATAGATTGCATGAATATCTGAAAAGCTCAGGGGGATTTTCAAACAACACAATATATAAAAATACTTTAAACCCAAAAATGCACTAAGTCAGAAGCTTTCAGAAAGAGTGCTAACGATTAGATGGCTGCAAGGAACATAAATCAGTCTAGTTCAGATGTATACATGTACATGGCAAGAAAAATGAATATTGCAAGGCGGATGGCATAGGGAACAAAGCTGTTACAGAATCTAGTAGTCCTGCTCAAAATACTTCGGAACCTTGTCCCAGAGGGGAACAACAGAAACAGACTGTAAAGTGAGTGTGTGGGGTCTCTAACAATGCTTTGAGCTCTAAGTGCATAGTGCTTATACGCAGCATCTTGAATAATGGAAAGCAAGCTTCCTATAATCTTCTCTGCTGTCCTCACCACTCTCTGTATATACTTTCTATCTGAGGCACTGCTACCACCAAACCAAACAGTGATGCAGTTTGTTAAAATGTTCTCAGTCGTATCTCTGTAAAAAGTGGCCAGGAGAGAAGGAGAAAGATTTGCTATTCTCATCCAAGGCAGGAAATGGAAATGCTGGTTTGCACGCTTCACTAAAGATGACCTGTGGAGAGAACAATTCAGATTGTTGGTTATCTGCACCCTCAGATACCTAACCCTACCTTTCCCGATAAATGGAGTTAAGGATCATTCTTACAGGGAGGCTCAAAGTGAGGCAGGTCTGACATCTCATTTCAACCCTACAAATATTCTCCTTTATTAGAGAACCTATTGCTAAAGAAAGGAAACAAGAGAAAAGGATTCAAAGCCTTCATTAAAAACATTTCTCTCTCCTAGAGGACGAACACAGGGAAGGTAGTGAAAAGGGTAGCAAGGTGCAAGATATGAAGGAGAGGGGGTGTGTGGCTCCACCTGGGGACAGGGAGGAAGGAGCAATATCGAAAAGGCTCAGGTCACAAAAATAAAAGTATTTACCTTTACCTTTATTTCGATTTTTATACGCGCCCCCTCTCCCCAAAGGGACTTGGGGCGGTGTACAGTCAAATGAAATAGATAAAATGGACTACAAACATGCAAACATAAAAACATAGAAGAGGAGGCAATACAACACTGTACAGGTAAAGCAGATAAAAACAGTATATAAACAATCCTAAAAAATACCCAATTAAAATTACCCAGTTAAAATATATCTGCCAAGAGGTATAATGAGGTTATGAATGGTCCAGGCCGGCTAAACGGAACAGGTGAGTCTTCAGTTTTCGTCGAAAGGAGAGAAAGTCGGTGGTGGTTCTGATATCGGGGGGGAGGTCATTCCAGAGGGTTGGGCCCATCACAGAGAAGGCTCTACTCCTAGGTGTCGCCCGTTGGCACTGCCTAGTGGACGGCACCCGGAGGAGCCCCTCCCTGTGAGAGCGAATTGGTCGCAGGGAAGTGTGTGGTAGCATGCGATCCCGCAAGTACCTAGGTCCTGAGCCATGGAGCGCTTTAAAGATGGTGATTAACACCTTGAAACGCACCCGAAAGACCATAGGCAGCCAGTGCAGCTCGCGCAGGAGCGGTGTTACGTGGGAGTACCTAGTACTCCCAAAAATAGCCCGCGCGGCTGCGTTCTGGACTAGCTGCAGTCTTTGAGCGCGTCCCAAGGGAAGCCCCATGTAGAGGGCATTGCAGTAGTCCAGCCGAGACATCACCAGTGCATGAGTGACCGTGCGTAGGGCATCCCGGTCCAGTAGGGGGCGCAATTGACGCACCAGGCGAACCTGGTGGAATGCCCCCCTTGCCACGGCTGCCACATGGTCATCCATTGACAGCCGGGCATCTAGGAGGACACCCAAATTGCGCCCCCGTTCCACAGGGGGCAATTGCTTGCCCCCTATGGTCAGCGATGGAATCAACTGACTGAACCGGGGTGCCGGTAGCCACAGCCACTCAGTCTTGGAGGGGTTGAGCTTGAGTCTGTTGTCCCCCATCCAGACCCCGATGGCTTCCAAACACCGGGTCATCACCTGGACAGCCTCGTTGGGGTGGTCTGGGGTGGAAATGTACAGCTGCGTATCGTCAGCGTACAGATGATACTCCACCCCAAAACCACGGATGATCTCCCCCAGCGCTTCACATATGCGTTGAACAGAAGGGGCGAGAGGACCGACCCCTGAGGCACCCCACAAGTGAGTGGCCTCAGAGTCGACCTCTGCCCCCCTGCCAACACACATTGCATCTGGTCGGAGAGGTAGGAGCCGAACCACCGCAAAACGGTGCCTCCAACTCCCATCCCCCCCAGCCGGCACAATAGGATACCATGGTCGATGGTATCAAAAGCCGCCGAGAGATCTAATAGGACCAGGATAGAGGAACAACCCCTATCTCTGGCCCTCCAGAGATCATCGACCAACGCGACCAAGGCCGTCTCCGTGCTGTGTCCGGGCCAGAAGCCGGACTGGCGTGGGCCTAGATATTCGGATTCCTCAAGTTGTCGTGGAAACTGCTGTGCCACCACATTCTCTACAACCTTCACTAAAAAGGGAAGGTTGGAGACTGGACGATAATTAGCTAGCTCCATCGGGTCAAGGGAAGGCCTCTTGAGTAAGGGCCTCACCACCGCCTCTTTCAAGGCGGCAGGAAAGGACCCCTCGCTCAAAGAGGCATTCACCAGGCCCAGTAGCCAGCCTCGTGTCACTTCCCAGGATGCCAGTACCAACCAGGAGGGACACGGGTCCATTAAATATGTGGTCGGTCGCAGCCGTCCACGCAACCTATCCAAATCCTCGGGGGCAACAGACACAAACTCCTCCCAGAGTGGTCTCACAAGAGTCACTGTTGGCGGCTCCTCTGGTCCACTGAAGGGGGTCCATCCGCTCCGGATCTGAGCGATTTTGTCCTGCAGATATTCCCCAAACTCCTCTGCTCTGCCCTGTAAAGGGGCTTCCCGCGTCCTCTGTGATAAGAGAGAGCGGGTCACCCGAAACAGGGCGGCAGGGCGGTTATCGGCGGACGCAATAAGAGTGGCACAATGTCTGCGTTTGGCCACTCTTAATGCCACAAGGTAAGTCCGTAAATAGGCTCTTACTTGTGTTCGGTCAGATTTGGAGCGTGAAGACCTCCACCTGCCCTCTAGGCGTCTCCTATGGCGCTTCATCACCCTCAGGTCCTCGGTGAACCAAGGAGCCCGGGTGGGTCGTCGCCGCAGGAGAGGCCGCAAAGGCGCAACTCAGTCCAGGGCCCCAGCGGCCGCCCTATTCCAGGCGGCCACTAGGTTCTCGGAGCGAGAGCGGGTCAGGGCTACAGGGAATGGCCCAAGCTCCGTCTGGAACCTATCCGGTTCCATCAGGCGCCTGGGGCGGTACCAACTTGGACAGTTTGGTTCCGCCTCCTCGCGGTGGGGGGTAGCACCAGGGAAGTCCAGCCGGAGACATGAGTGATCTGACCATGACAGGGGAGTAATGGTTACATCCCCTCTTCCCAGATCACTCGCCCACTGTTCAGATACAAAAACAAGGTCCAGAGTGTGGCCACCTCCGTGTGTGGGGCCCTGAATTAATTGGGTCAGGTCCATGGCTGTCATGGAAGCCATGAACTCCCGAGCTACTTCGGATGCTTCCCCCATCGACGGCAAGTTGAAATCCCCCATAACCACAAGCTTGGGGGTCTCAACTGCCGTCTCTGAGATCAGCTCGAGGAGCTCGGGCAGGGCTGCTAACGTATAGCGAGGAGCCAAGTATACAATCAGCAAGCCCCACTGCCTCCCTGGGCCCCATTTCACACCAAGGGACTCACATCCGGGTATCTGAGGTACAGTGAACTCCCTCGGGTCTAGACATTCCCGTATAACTACCGCCACCCCACCACCCTTACCCAGGGCCCGAGGCTGATGGAATGCATGGAAACCCGGCGGGCACATTTCCACGAGGGGTAAACCACCCTCGTGGCCCAACCAGGTCTCCGTTATCCCTGCAAGGTCCAGCTCCCCCTCTGAGATCAACTCATTAATGAGGGGGGCTTTGTTGGTCACGGACCTTGCATTGCAGAGCATCAGCCTCAGGCCTTGGCTCTGTAGTTCCTGACCACCTAGGTTGCGGGGGTTGGTACAAATGACCGGGTGTAACCAACAACCACGGTCTCCCAACCGACGCTGTGGTCTTCTCCTGTCCTCGCATCCCCCCTCCCCGCGACCGATGTAATAAGACAACCCTCTATTGGAACGTTCTTTCCCCTCCCCCCCTCCACCACACTCACTTCCCTCCTGGGAAATTATTTGAAATAATTGTAATTGTTGATATACTAGAAAGTGACAAAGGAAAAATGATTGAACACATGGTTGATACAATGTAGAATAAGATTCTGTTTTTTGCTTATCTTTTATACGTTGTTTTTAATATTGTAAAAATTGTGAGATTTGGAGGGATTTCTACCACTAGCGTGGGAGCTGCCAAAATTTTCTATGTACCCCTTTACCTTTTCCCATAAATGTTTAAAAACCTATAAAATTCTTTTTAAAAAAATAGAGAGAGAGGGATTCAAACGAGAGATGAGCTGGAAAGTTGGGATCCAATTTAATGTTTATCTTTCAATATAGAAATACATATAGAATATAGAATTATTATAATAAACACACACAGACACACAGATATATCTAGTTCTTCCATGTATAAAAGTGATTCTTATCTGCAGAAGAGTGATGAGGAGCAGAAAAGAAATACCTGCCAAGCCTTCAGCCTTGGAGACTCTGAGTTCTTCCCCTCTTTGATCCTTGCGCTCTTAGATCTGGATAAATAGGTTGCATGTAAGGCCCGTGCTACAGCCCAGACAGTGTTGTAAATGAAATAATTATCCAGAGACAGGATGTGATCCCTCTCCTGCAGGGACACAACCTCCAGTTCTTCTTTCTCTCTGCACCGTTTCCAAACTTTCACAGAAAAGGCATCCGTTATGTAGGAGCATAGAAAAGATGCCTGTGCAAGGTAATGCATGGTGGGGTAAAAATGTGTAAGCCCATCGTATTTTGCCATGTGGCTCCTCTTCATCAGAAAGGAAAAAATGCTATGAAGGAATTGAATGGGGAAGTCATGTTGTGTTAAGAAAATGGTGAAATCCCATCGTATTGTTGTGATCAGGACTTTTCCTCTAACCGACTCCTTCAAAGTTTCAAATACCAGTTGTATGATCTTCAGCCCTATATTGAATGAATAATCCTCCGCCCCATAAAGAAACACATTCACCTGTCTCCAGTTTTTGTATGGATCAATATTTATGTGCACCTTATAAATTGTTTTGGAAAAAGTTTGTGTTAAAACAGGACAAATGCCATTCCTTAGCAACATAGAAGTTAATGTCCTCCTGAACCTCTCTCCCTGGTCAGTCTCTGGAGCCATCAGGCCAACCAAAGTCCACCTGTAATGAAGGAGCAGCCTGACTATCCCTGGGTACTGGAGTCCTTCAGCGGGGAGCATCGGGTAGAAGAAAGGAGAGTGAGTTTTATCACTTGATGTCTGGGAAACAAAACTGTAGCTGATCTGAAAAGCAATGAAAGGTGTCTTTTATTTAATGCCCATCACATCCAAAATTAAATAAAAGAATTCTGGCTTGATTGAAACAACGATTGGATTCCTAGTAAATGTTTATGAATTGATTTCATTGCCTTTAGCTTCTCTAGTGGAGAATCTTTCAAACTAACAATGACAGAATTAGAAGAAACCTTGGACATCTTCTAGTTCAGTTCTCTGCTCAAGCAGGAGACCTTGTACCATTTTGGATACTTGTTTATATCCAATCTTTTCTTCAAAACCTCCAGTGATTGAGTATCTACAATCTCTGTTGGCAAACTATTCCAGTGATTAAATTGTTTTTACTGTTAAGAAATCTCTTTTTATTTCTAGATTGGTCATCTCCTTGATTAGTTTCCGCCAGTTGCTTCTTGTCCTGCCTACAGGTTCTTTGGAGAATAGGATAGAAAACTCTTGGACTATGTCCAGAGTGAGAGGTAATATGTCTCTTCTAATCCTTCCCTCCATTTGCATATTGAGCCGTTATCCTTAATACAGTACATAATATCACTCTTTTGTTCACTTTTAATAGAGGACCTCTGAGTGAATGTTACACAACTAAAATTTCTCTTCCCAGCACAAACGCACCTGTGGGACTTTGTAGATCCCTGATAGGGTTGAAATTTGGGTAGAAACATCTATTTCAGCTCCTTCTAGAAGAGCCATGACATTTCTCTGCCTTCCACAGCTGTAGTTGGGAACATTGGCTTCCCCATCTGAAAGCAGATCCAGCAGAGCATCCGAGGTCATTTGTGCACTGAAATATTGTTCATAAATATTGTAACCCAGGGTGATGTTGGGCAAGAGATTGGAATCCTTGTTGATCTCCTGGACAGCAAAAAGGAAGGAGAGCCTTTTCCAGTGTTCTGGAAATGCTCTCCTGCAAATATCAACATATTAGAACGCAATCAATAAAAAGCATTTTATTTCACTTTTTTATTATAAAATGCATCATTGACTCAGGTCCAGAGGTGGTATTCAGCCGGTTCAGACTGGTTCAGCTGAACTGACAGTGGAAATCGGGAATGAGCCCATCTACTCGCTCCAGCTCTATGCTGTCCTATTTAGGCACGTTTTCAAGCCAAAGCACATCTGTGGACGGGGCGCTTGCGAGTGAAGTGAGTGTGAGAGCATGCTCATATTTGTGAACCGGTAGGGAAAGTAAGCGACTACCACCTCAGCTCAGGTCCATTCTTTGTGAATGAATTACATTATTTTTTTAAAAAGTTATCTTTTAAGAAAACCCAGTAAACTGCTTTAATATAAGTCATCAGATCAGTTTCAAAGACATGATACCAGTTTGTGATGGAAGTTGCCTTCTGAAATATTTAAGATTTGGAAGTTTGATCTATCCCTCTATATAAACTATGGAACCATTAAACCCTAAAGTTGGAAAGGCTGCCATTCTCACCTTTAGACACATACACACAAACACACATTAAGGAGTAGCTGTGACTGTCAACAAAGCCAAATGTTCGCTGGAGAAATTTAGGTTTTGAAGTCCTTGAGGGGAGACTTAACTGATATTGAAATCATTACATGGCTATGAAACCAGGAATCTGTAGGAGATGACCTGGCTGAGCCCAAGGGAGGGGTCAAGCATGTCATCAGTCTTGAATCCCTTCACACCCACAAGAGATCTAAGTCCAACCCATCATGAAGTCCATTCACTCTTATCTACTGCTAATTTGCCTTGACCATTCTTAGTTCAGAGCTAGCATCAGTGGTGGGTTGTCATTTTGAACATGTGCGACACTTTTGCACATGCACAGAAGTGTCTGGGTGGGTGGGCGGAGCCTCCTGCTGCTGCTACTACCAGTTCACCCTATCCGGGCCAAACCAGCAAAAACGCACATCTGGCTAGCAAGGAATAACAGAATAACAGAAGGGACCTTGGGGGTCTTTTGTCTGCTCTATCAGGAAACCTTCTACTATATCAGATAACTGGTGGTTCAATCACTTCTTAAAAACTTGCAGTGTAGGGGCATCTACAACTTCTGCAGCAAGTCGTTCCACTGGTTAATTGTTCTCACTGTAGAAAATTTCTCCCCAGTTCTAAGTTGCTTCTCTCCTTGATTAGTTTCCACCCATTGCTTCTTGTTCTACCCTCAGGTGCTTGGAGAATAGTTTGACTCCCTCTTCTTTGTGGCAACCTCTGAGATATTGGAATAATGCTATCATGTCTCCCCTAGTCCTTCTTTTCATTAAACTATACATACCCAGTTCCTGCAACCGTTCTTCCTATGTTTTAGCTTCCAGTCCCCTAATCCTCTTTGTTGCTCTTCTATGCACACTTTCTAGAGTCTCAACAACCTTTTTATATTCCTGATTTCTTGCACCTGAGAGAATAATTTCAAAAAGCACTCATACATGTTTGGAAATTCCATGACTTAACAAATTCCTGTCTGTGATTCCTTCATATTATCAGTAAATTTGAGTCCAGAAAAAAGAATACGGAGTTTATCTCATTTTCAATGTAAGGGGGGAAATATAGCATTCTTGCATTTTTGTGTCCAATGTTGACACTTTTATGGGGTAAGGGAAGGGGTAAACGGGAGCAACCACCGTCTCTTCTCCAGTCTAGCTCTCCAATACAATACAATACAATACAATACAATACAATACAATAGTAGAGTTGGAAGGGACCTTGGAGGTCTTCTAGTCCAACCTCCTGCCTAGGCAGGAAACCCTATACTGTTTCAGACAAATGGCTATCCAACATCTTCTTAAAGACTTCCAGTGTTGGGGCATTCACAACTTCTGGAGGCAAGCTGTTCCACTGATTAATTGTTCTAACTGTCAGGAAATTTCTCCTCAGTTCTAAGTTGCTTCTCTCCTTGATTAGTTCCCACCCATTGCTTCTTGTTCTACCCTCAGGTGCCTTGGAGAATAGTTTGACTCCTTCTTTGTGGCAACCCCTGAGATATTGGAAGACTGCTATCATGTCTCCCCTAGTCCTTATTTCTATTGAACTAGACATATCCAGTTCCTGCAACCGTTCTTTATATGTTTTAGTCTCCATTCTAGCTCTACTTGGACAATATCACAGAAAGTGAGATTAGAGGTAACAAAAGTGATCAAGTGATTTGTAGACTGGAAGATAACTGTATGCAATGAATGGACATTCACTTACCACAATAATTCATTCAATGGAGCTGTGTTAAAACTTAAGAGGTGAAACTTAGCCCTTGTTGCAGAGTACATGCCATCAATGAAAAACTCTCCTGGCCGGTAATGATTCTTGGGGTTCACCCCTTCCTTCATCAGAGTCAAGAGACATTTAGCCTTCAGATTCATATAGACTCCTTGGGTCCACAGCAGCAGCAAAAGCAGCAACATGATTTGTGCTCCCGATTGAGCCACCAGCCCTGTTCTTGCTTGGAATAAAGTTTGAGAAGACTCTACAAGTCGTAGAAGCCCTCCTTCAAGACTTAAGCTTCAAGGGCTTTTCCAATCACGATAAGGTCCAGCCAAGGCTCCACAACTGAAGGGAAGATGCATGACCACAGCCCCTGCCTACACTAAAAGGCTCCCCTTACTTCTTCTTTTCCCAGAATCATTTATGCACTCACAACTATAGAATAGAATAACAGAGATGGAAGGGACCTTGGAGGTCTTCTAATCCAACCCCCTGCCTAGGCAGGAAACCCTACATCCCTTCAGACAAATGGTTATCCAAATTCTTCTTAAAAACTTCCAGTGTTGGAGCATTCACAACTTCTGGAGGCAACTTGTTCCACTGATTAATTGTTCTAACTGTCAGAAAATTTCTCCTCAGTTCTAAGTTGCTTCTCTCCTTGATTAGTTTCCACCCATTGCTTCTTGTTCTACCGTCAGGTGCCTTGGAAAATAGTTTGACTCCCTCTTCTTTGTATCAGCCCCTGAAATATTGGAGCCACTGCTATCATGTCTCCCCTGGTCTTTCTTTTCATTAAACTAGACGTACCCACTTCCTGCAACCGTTCTTCCTATGTTTTAGCCTCCAGTCCCCTAATCATCTTGGTTGTCTTCTCTGCACTCTTTCTAGAGTCTCACTTTCCAGTGTCATGAAATCAACAAATAAGGTTTTGTCTGGCATTGATGGGAAAACATGTTGTTGACCTCTATTGTCAAATTTTCTAAAGTTTGTAGAAAAGTCTCTAGAGATTAAGCCTCAAAACAACAAGGAAATCACTATGGTTTGGAAAATTGCAAGGTGGAAAGACATTGCTTCTCTGAACCTTTGAACTTCTGAAGATTTGAACTCTGGGAGTAAGACATAAGAAGTTAGATTCAAACTTTTGTAAAAAAATATCATAATCAATATTATGAGATGGTTTAGTATAGACGTGAACAAGCACACATCAGTATGGACTTTGTTGATTTTGATTTATAGTGAACTGGTTCTATTTGTCAAGTTAGGCAAACATCTGTTGAGATGGATGGTTGCTCATCCGTTGAAGGCAGACACATTTAACAAAATAAAAGAGTTGGAAGGGAATTTGGAGGTATTTTCTTGCTCAAGCAGAAGAACCCATACTAGACAATATTTCAGGCAAATTTCTTTATTTCATGTTTCAATTTGGGCAAATAACAACAGTACATCCATCATAACACACATAAGTATAAAACAATATAAGAAAGAAGAGCTGGAAAAACCCAGCTTGGGCTGGGAATCATATTCCAAGAATGGGATGCAGGAAAACTGGCAGATAGAGATGGTGGAACCAGAGGCAGGAGGGTGCTTTGGCCCCAGTAGAGGTGGGAGGCTTACAGAGAGTGGCACAAAGGAAAGTAGGAAGGCTGCTCAATTCCAATTGATCATAAGAAGGAAGGAGGAAGAAGAAATCCAGGTAGCTCGTTCAAGAAGTCCTTCTTGAGACCAGTGGAGGAACCTTTGGCCACTACCAGGATCTAAGCCCTCAACAGGAAAAATCCCCAAATAACAAATATGGTGAAGTAGCTGTCCTGCTATTTCCTTTAGGTTTTAACTAGGTGGTGGTGGTGCACTGAGTGCTTCTCTCAGAGAGCATATAATTGCATATAAGGCCCTTCCTGGTGTAGGTCTGTGTGAGTTGAGGGAGTGCACCTCTAGAGCCTTTTTGGTGATTGGACCTGCCCTGGAGAGCATCATCCTTCTGAGCATTGGTCCTAATGCTGGTGGCCTTTCAGATGGTTGAGAAGACCTGTTTATATGACCTGGTTGGGGGGAGGGGGGAGGGCAGAAGAAGTGATGCAGGGAGGTCACAAGGTGTCATACAACCCATGCGAGGATTCTGTTGTGGATTGGCTATTGATTTGTGTTTATTGTGATGCTATCGTATCTTCAAACTTTTAAACTGTTTGACATGAGCAATTAATCCCTATTAGGATGCAGCAAGCAAGCGATGTTTGTTTTCATTGATTGTTAGTTAAACTGCATCCAAAATCCCATAAAAGTCCCAAGAAAACCTTTTGCTCAGAATGAATTGCATTATCACTTTCATTTCAGTTCTGCAAGGGCAGTTTTAATTTATTTATTTGAGAAAGAGAATAATTATTCACAATTCTTGCGCATGAGTGGACGCCTGGCACAGTGGTTTAAATGTCAGAATCTTTACAAGCATTCATTCACAGAGATTTTCTACACTGAAGAATAAAGGAAGGACAAAGGGGTAAATAGTGTTTATTTAAAAGTAGCATATTTCTATCATGACGTAAGCTTTTTGTTCATTGTCTTATAACCATTAGATTATCAAATACTGTTACTCAAATTTACCAAGTCATATTCTTGAGAAATAGCCCACTCATTTTCTTTCTATCTATTTAATCATCAGATGTTCTTTTGTATTCAGATGTGGCCTTAGCAGAATGATGTAGCACTTAGGGATGAAGACGCAGCCCAGCAGTCCAGCACTGGAGGCCAAGATGGAGAAGATCTGCACAGCCACCACGTACTTCCCCTTCGTGCTCAGGTAGGCAGGCACAAATGACACCCAAACACTGCAGAAGACCAGCATGCTGAAGGTGATCAACTTGGCTTCATTGAACGCACCAGGGAGTTTCCGGGCCAGGAAAGCCACTGTGAAGCAGATAGCAGCCAGGAAACCCATGAACCCGAGGGCAACATAAAACATGGCAACAGAGCCTGAATTGCATTGCAGAACTATTTCTCCAGGTTGAGATTGCTTATCTGAAGTAGGAAATGGGGGAGAGACTCCCAACCAGATGGAACAAATTATAACTTGAACAATGGAAGAACAAAGGATGATTGAATTGGCTAAACTCTTTCCCAGCCATCTCCTCACTCTGTTTCCTGGCTTTGTGGCCAAGAAGGCCAATACCACTGTGACCGTTTTGGCCAAGAGAGAAGACACGGCAACTGAGAAGATGATGCTGAAAGCTGTTTGTTGGAGAAGGCAAGCGGCTCTGGTTGGTTGGCCAATGAACAGGAAGGAAATCAAGAAGGAACACAGGAGAGAGACCAGAAGGATGAAGGAGAGATCCCGATTGTTGGCTTTGACTATGGGAGTTTCTAGAAATTTGATGAAGATTCCTAATACAAGGCCCGTGGTTAAGGCCAAAAACATGGCAATGGAAGCCAGGATGATTCCCAAATCATCCTTGTAAGAGAGGAAATTGAACTTTTTAGGGACACATTTGTCTCGATATTTATTGGGATGCTCATCTTCAGGACATCTAGTGCATTGTTCTGCATCTGCAAAGACCAAGGGGAAGAAGAGGAACATTGGCCTGATTTATTCACACTGCTTGCTTCATAATATCTCATTGTAGTTTTGCATTTTCTGAAAATATAAAGATAATCCAAAACCAGAAAAGCAAACTATGAAGGAGTCTATTTATGTAAACATCTGGTGATGATTGGGGGAATTTCCTAAAAAAGGTGACATAGAAAGAAGACATTCATTGGAAGAAGACATGTTCCATCAATGGTTACTTATAGCAGGTGTCATATCTCTTCAGATATAGTCAAACTATTTACAAAACAACTACCATGTTTTCCCAAAAATAAGACACGTCCTATTTTCTTTTGACCCCTGAAATAAGCACTTGGTCTTAATTTTGGGGAGGTCTTATTATTTTTGAGATGCAGGAGGCAGTGAGTGTGGTCACCTCATGGCTGCTGCTATGTTGCAATATTTTCAGGGAGGGCTTATTTTCAGAAGAGGGCTTATTTTTGTGCAGATGCTCAAAAGCCCAATTGGGCTTATTATCCAGGGAGGTCTTATTTTCAGGGAAACAGGGTATTGATCTGGAAAGTTGAAAAAAATATATCTCCCTTTGGATTTCTCTCCATTTCTCACTTTCCTCTCATCAACTTGATTCATCCTAAATCTGCATTAATTTGACTTTTTTGAGAGAGATTTCACTACATAAAAAAATATCAATCCTAATTTTCATTGCCTATTTCTCCATTTTTATCTGTCAGTTTTGTGTGTCCAATCACACTTGGCCAATAAAGAACTATTCTCTTCTCTTCATCTAAAAATAATTAAAATAAACCATGTACATTAATATTTTTTTAAAGAGAACAAAAGAATCTCCAGCCAATAGTACAGTTATGCAATACAATTGGCATTATGAGATTTTTTAAAAAAGAGCTTTTGTGGAGGACCTATATAAAGGAAACTGAAATCTAATGAGCAAATTGGAACAATTTGGATCATTGGCAGGCTTCAGGAATAATAAACAAAAGACCAAGATGTTGAAATGACAAGATCAAATAGAATTAATCAAATAGAAAATGGATTTTGTGATTGAAAAAAAGGTAATATATTTGAGTATGTAATAAACATACACTCAAATTTTGTGAGTTTATGTTTATAAAACTTAAAACATAAAACGTTTATTCATAGGAAGCATTTTATAGATGAGGAATGATAAGAAATAATGGTAAACCAACCTACATGTACTAAAATTTTCTCAAGGGGATTGTAAAATGAAATCCAGAGGAGATTTCATAATAGAAGAATGTCCATATTCTGATTTTATGGTTTTGAACAAAGTAAGAATAAATGCAAAATAGAATTACCGTATTTTTCGGAGTATAAGACGCTCCGAAGTATATGATGCACCTAGATTTTGGGGAGGAAAACAAGGGAAAAATATCTGCCTCTGCCTCCCAGCAATTTGCCTCCTTGCAACAAACAGTACAGACAATATACACTGTTTGTAGTGTTATATTTCAGACTATACTTATACAGATGCTGTTAAAATTGATGTGCTTTCTGGAAGTATAGTTATTTTCTGCTATTTAAAAGAATAGCACTTTTAAAAACAATAGCACTGGGCCTCTTCAGATCAAGCATTTATTTTAAAAAGCTTCTTCATGTTGTTAAGTTGTCTAGAACAATAAAAAAGCAGTCTTTAAAAAATAAGTCTAATTTGAACATCATATAGGCATTTATAGTTGTGGACTTACCTCCTTGCAGCAAACAGCCTGATTAGCACAAGAAAAAAAAAATCTGCTTCCCAGCAGTTTGCCATGTGGAGCAAGCAGCTAGTTTCAATTTCAATTTCTCCCGATCATCAGCTCTTAGAGGCTGCAGGGATTACTATAGCTCAGCGATGGCAAACCTTTTTTGGCTCGCATGCCATAAGTGGAGGGAGCGCAGGGAGGTCGTGTGCAGGCGTGCCGCACCCATAATGCAATGTGCGACCCCCCAGTGCGCATGCACGCACTACAGGCGTGACCCCCCATTTTTGCATGCTTTTTTCGCCCTCCCCAGGCTCCAGAAGCTTTATAGGAGCATGGGGAGGGCGAAAATAGCCTCCCCTGCCCCCCGGAAGCCTTCCAGAGGCTTCAGGGACCTTCAGGATGCTTCCCTGAAACCTTCGAAGCAGTCAAAATGACCCTCCAAGCCGGTTTACTCGGAAGGTCGTTTTAAGCACTCCGAAGGCTTCAGGGACCTTCAAGAGGATTCCCTGAAGCCTCTGGAGAAGTAAAAACGACCTTCCGAGCAAACAGGAAGTCTGCTCCCGGACTTCCGGTTTGCCCGTAGGGCCAGTTTTTTGCGCTCTGGAGGCTTCAGGGAAGCTCATGAAGCCTCCGGAGGGCCTCTGGGGGGGGGCTCTTTTTGCATTCCCCAGGCTCCTATAAAGCCTCTGGAGCCTGGGGAGGGTGAAAAATGGCTTTAAAAAAGGGTGAACTCAGCTGGCCAGCACACACATGCGTACTGGCCAGCTGACAGGGCAGAGCCTCACGTGCCCTGACAAATGGCTCCACATGCCACCTGTGGTACGCGTGCCATAGGTTCGCCATCACTGCTATAGTTTATTGAAGCCTCAGCAAGCCCCATTTGCTGCAAAGAGGTAAATTGCTGGGAGGCAGAGGCCAAAGGGTGGGGGCCATGGGTGGGTGGGGCTACATTCGGTGTATAAGACACACCCAAATTTTCACCCTCTTTTAGGGGGGGAAAAGGTGCATCCTGTACTCCGGAAAATACAGTATGTCCTAATGATAAGCATGAAATTGATAAATGTATAAACATTTGGTGAAATATGAGACAGAAAACAAGTGAAATAATGTATGATAATATAGAATAGAATAGAATTCTTTATTAGACAAATGTTGGACACAAAAAGAATTTGACTGCTCTCAGTGTACATAAGGAGAATAAAATATATTAATCAAGAATAAAAAGATACAACACTTAGTGTTAGTCAAGATTACTGATAAGCTATCAAATCATATTAAGAAACAATTGAGAACAATATAAATGGAAAGATGCAAGCAATATGGTTATAGTAATAAGTTGGAAGAGATAGATACTAGTAAAGAAGAGAAGAATAATAGCAATACAGTCTTAGTAAATTATTTGACAGTGTTGTGGGAATTAGTTGTTAAGCAGAGTGATGGCATTCAGGAAAAAAAAAACCTGTCCTTGTGTCTAGTTGTTCTGGTGTGCAGTGCCCTATAGCATCGCTTTGAGAGTAGAAGTTGCAACAATTTATGTCCAGGATGTGAGGGGTCTGTAGATATTTTCACGGCCCTCTTTTTGACTCGTGCAGTATATACGGCTTCAATGGAAGGCAGGTTGGCAGTAATTGTTTTTTCTGCAGTTCTGATTATCCTCTGAAATCTGTGTCTGTCTTATTGGGTTGCAGAACCAATCCAGACAGTTATAGAGGTGCATATGACAGAGTCAATAATGCCTCTGTAGAACTGAAACAGCAGCTCCTTGGGCAGTTTGAGCTTGTTGAGTTGGTGCAGAAGGAACATTCTTTGTTGTGCTTTTTTGATGATGTTTTTTTATGTTAGGTGTCCATTTTAAGTCTTGAGATATGATAGAACCTAAAAACTTGAAGGACTCTACTGTTGATACTGTGTTATCTAGTATTGTAAGAGGTGGTAGTGTAGGAGGTGGTAGTATATACATTTTTACTGAATATACAAATGGCCAATAGGAAATAATAATAATAATAATAATAATAATAATAATAATAATAATAATAATAATAATAATAATAATAATAATAATAATAATAACAACAACAACAACAATAAACTTTTATTTCTAGACCGCACCCTTTCCTAAGCAGGACTCGGGGTGGTGTACAGTCATTATTAAAACCATATACAAATACATAGACATAGACGTAGACGGAGGAGGTAGAAAATATACTGTACAATACTTAGTTAAAATACAAATAAAATTAAAATTCCCTTAAAAAAAAAATTCCCCAATAAAATGTTTGCCAGGAGGTGGAAGATGGAGCTATAAATCGGCTAAGCCAGCTAATTGGAACAGGTGGGTCTTGAGCTTCTGTCGGAAGGAGCGGAGGTCGTTAGTAGTTCTAATATCGGGGGGAGGTCATTGCAGAGGGTTGGGCCCATCATGGAAGGACTGTGGGGAGCTGTTGAGCCCCCCCCGCCCGCTATGGATTATCTGCTCACTCTCTTACGGTTTTTAAGAACTGCCTAACTCCCTTCTATTGAGAACTGTAGATTATAGGCCCTACTTATTTTTAACCACTTCTACCTATTTCTTTATCCATCTCTCTCATCCCTCTCATCTTATAATCTTGGTTGCCGTTCTGTTATGATTTTAACGGGTAGACTTATTTAACACCTTTAGCACCCAGTATCCATCTTAAGCCCGGTGTATTTATGTATTTATTATTTATCATTTATTATGTATACGAGGTCTGACCTTATTTTAATGCGGGAGTCCCCCCTCTCGCAGCTATGGCCTCCTGCCCTCTCAAGGGCCCACCTCGAGGACGGGTTTATTAACCCAGAGAGGTGGAGGAAGCGCACACTGAGGGGTTTTTTAATTAATTGTTTTTTAAAGGTTGTAAGGGGTTCCAGGGGTGGGTGGGGGGAACAGGTCAGAAGGGATGGGAGAGCCAGGCACCTAGGTGTGGTCAAAGGAGGAGGGAGCGGAGTGGGGGAGGAGAGGGAGGATAGCATTCCTGTGCAGGGCTCCTTGATACCAACGGTCGTGGGGAGGGGCAGGTGCGAGGACAGATTAAGAGCGCGTAGTCGGTTGGGAGACCGGGGTTTTTGGTCATTCCCGGTCGTTCGTACCAACCCCTGCATACGAGGTGGTCAGGATCTACAAACCCAAGGCCTGAGACTGATGTTATGCAACGCGAGGTCCATTGTCAATAAGGCCCCCCTCATCCACGATCTAATTTTGGAGGGGGAGCCGGACCTCGCAGGAATAACCGAGACCTGGTTGGGCCACGAGGGTGGTTTACCCCTCGTGGAAATGTGCCCGCCAGGTTATCGAGCATTTCACCAGCCTCGGGCCCAGGGAAGGGGCGGTGGGGTAGCAGTGATTATCCGGGAAGACTTAGAGCCGAGAGAGTTCACTGTGCCACAGACATCCGGGTGTGAGTCCCTTGTCGTGAGATGGGGCCCAGGGAGGCAGTTGGGCCTGCTGATAGTATACCTGGCTCCTCGCTATACGTCAGCGGCCCTGCCTGAACTCCTCGAGCTGATCTCATTGGTGGCGGTTGAGACCCCCAAACTGTTAGTGATGGGGGATTTTAATCTGCCGTCGATGGGAGAAGCGTCTGAGGGGGTTCGGGAGTTCATGGCTTCCATGACAGCCATGGACCTGACCCAGTTAATTCAGGGCCCTACTCACGAGGGAGGCCACACGCTGGACCTTGTCTTTGTCTCTGGCCAGTGGACGAGTGATCTGGGAATAGGGGATCTAGCCATTATTCCCCTGTCATGGTCGGATCACTCACTTCTCCGGCTTGACTTCCCTGGAGCTACCCCCCACCGCGAGGAGGCGGAACCGGAAGGCATTAGATGGTTCCGCCCCAAGCGCCTGATGGAACCAGATAGGTTCCAGACGGAGCTTGGGCCACCTCCTGTGGATCTGACCCACCCCCGAGTTGAGGACCTGGTGGACGCATGGAATAGTGCGACTACCGGGGCCCTAGACCGGGTGGCGCCTTTGCGGCCTCTCCTGCGGCGACGAACCACCCTGGCCCCTTGGTTTACGGAGGAGCTAAGGGTGATGAAACGCCACAAGAGACGCCTAGAGAGTCGTTGGAGATCCTCCCGTTCCGAATTTGACCGAGCACAGGCACGAGCCTATTTGAGGACGTACCTTGTGGCATTAAGAGCGGCCAAACGTCAACATTGTGCCGCTCTTATTGCGTCCGCAGATAACCGCCCTGCCGCCCTGTTTCGGGTGACTCGCTCCCTCTTGTTTGAGAGACCGCGGGAAGCCCCTTTACAGGGCAGAGCAGAGGAGTTTGGGAAATATCTACAGGACAAAGTCGCTCAAATCCGGATGGGATGGGCCCCTTTCAGTGGTCCAGTAGAGACGCCCGTGGCGAGTCTTGAGGGACCGCTTTGGGAGGAGTTTGACTCGGTTGCCATCGAGGATTTGGACAGGTTGCGCGGACGTCTGCGACCCACCACATGTTTATTGGACCCGTGTCCCTCCTGGCTTGTACTGGCATCCTGGGAGGTTACGCGCGACTGGCTCCTGGGCCTAGTGAACGCCTCGTTGGGTGAGGGGTCTCTACCGGCCGCCTTGAAAGAGGCGGTGGTGAGGCCCCTGCTCAAGAAGCCTTCCCTGGACCCAACGGACCTAGTCAATTATCGTCCTGTCTCCAACCTTCCTTTTTTAGCGAAGGTTGTAGAGAGTGTGGTGGCACAGCAGTTCCCACGTCACCTGGAGGAAAATGATTATCTAGACCCGCGCCAGTCCGGCTTCCGACCCGGGCACAGCACAGAGACGGCCTTGGTCGCATTGGTTGATGATCTCTGGAGGGCCAGAGATGGGGCTGTTCCTCTATCCTGGTCCTATTAGATCTCTCGGCGGCGTTCGATACCATCGACCATGGTATCCTGTTGCACCGGCTAGAGGGGCTGGGAGTCAGGGGCACCGTTTTACGGTGGTTTGGCTCCTACCTCTCTGACCGGACGCAACGTGTGTTGGCAGGGGAGCAGAGTTCGACCCGGAGGTCACTCACATGTGGAGTGCCACAGGGATCGGTGCTCTCGCCTCTCCTGTTCAACACATACATGAAACCGCTGGGCGAGATCATCCGTGGTTTTGGGGTGGGATATCATCTGTATGCTGATGATACTCAGCTGTACATTTCCACCCCGAACCACCCCAATGAGGCCGTCGAAATGATGTCCCGGTGTTTGGAGGCCGTACGGGTCTGGATGGATGGCAACCGACTAAAACTCAACCCTTCCAAGACGGAGTGGCTGTGGCTTCCGGCCCCCCGGTTCAACCAGGTGTTTCCATCTCTGGCCATTGGGGGCGTGCAACTAGCCCCCATGGAACAGGTGCGCAATTTGGGCGTCCTCCTAGATGCCCGGCTGTCCATGGATGACCATGTAACAGCCGTGGCGAGGGGGGCGTTCCATCAGGTCCGCCTGATGCGCCAATTGCGTCCCTTATTGGACCGGGATGCCTTACGCACAGTCACCCATGCGCTAGTGACGTCTCGCCTGGACTACTGCAATGCTCTCTACATGGGGCTTCCCTTGAGATGCACTCGGAGACTACAGTTGGTCCAGAATGCGGCCGCGCGGGTGATTATGGGGAGGACTAGATACTCCCCTGTAACACCTCTCCTGCGCGAGCTGCACTGGCTTCCTGTGGTCTACCAAGTGCGTTTCAAGGTTTTGATTATGATCTTTAAAGCGCTTCATGGCACAGGACCTAGTTACATGCAGGATCGCATCCTGCCCCACACATCCCTACGACCAATTCGCTCACACAGAGAGGGACTTCTCCGGGTGCCGTCCGCCAAACAGTGTCGGGGGGCGACACCCAGGAGCAGAGCCTTCTCTGTGATGGGCCCAGCCCTGTGGAATGACCTCCCCCGTGACATCAGGATTATTTCCGATCTCCGCTCCTTCCGTGTACAGTTGAAGACCCACCTCTTTCAATTATCTGGCCTGGCTCAACCGTAATTTTTCATATTCCTCCTGACTGTCTTTTTTAAATTTTAAATTTTTATTGTATATTGGGTTTTTATTATTGGGGTATGTTAATGGTTTTAATTGTCTAAATGTTGTAATCTATTACCTCCTCCGTGCATGTATGTCTTTGTATATATGTTTGTTTATATATGTTCTAGTGTACGCCGCCCCGAGTCCTGCTTGGAAAGGGAGCGGCTAATAAATCCAAATTTATTATTATTATTATTATTATTATTATTATTATATCACAGAGAAGGCTCTACTCCTAGGCGTCACCACTGCTTGGCGGATGGCACCTGGAGGAGTCCCTCCCTGTGAGAGCGGATAGGTCATAGAGATGTGTGAGGTGAGATGCGGTCCCGCAGGTAACTAGGTCCCATGCCATGGAGCGCTTTGAAGATAGTAACCAACACCTTGAAACGCACTCGAAAAACCACAGGCAGCCAGTGCAGCTCGCGCAGGAATGGTGTTATATGGGAGTATCTTGTTCCTCCCATGATAACCCGCGCGGCCGCATTCTGAACTAGCTGTAGTCTTCGGGTGCATCTCAAGGGGAGCCCCATGTAGAGAGCATTGCAGTAGTCCAGGCGAGACGTCACCAGCGCATGAGTGACTATGCGTAGGGCGTCCCGATCCAATAGGGGGTGCAATTGGCGCACCAGGCGAACCTGGTGGAACGCCCCCCTCGCCACGGCTGTCAGATGGTCATCCATCGACAGCCGGGCATCAAGGAGGACGCCCAGATTGCGCGCCCATTCCACGGGGGGCAGTAATTCGCCCCCTATGGCCAGCGATGGTGTCCACTGGTTAAATCGGGGCACCGGTAGCTACAGCCACTCAGTCTTGGAAGGGTTGAGTTTAAGTCAAACACCGGGACAAACACCGGGACAACATTTCGACGGCCTCGTTGGGGTGGTTTGGGGTGGAAATGTACAGCTGTGTATCATCAGCGTACAGATGATATCCAACCCCAAAACCACGGATGATCTCACCCAGCGGCTTCATGTATGTGTTGAACAGGAGGGGCGAGAGGACCGAACCCTGCGGCACCCCACAAGTGAGTGGCCTCAGGGTCGACCTCTGCTCCCCTGCCAACACACACTGCATCCGGTCGGAGAGGTAGGAGCGGAACCACCGCAAAATGGTGCCCCCTACGCCCACCTCTTCCAGCCGGCACAGTAAGATACCATGGTCATTGGTATCGAAAGCCGCTGATAGATCTAATAGGACCAGGATAGAGGAACAACCCCTATCTCTGGCCCTCCATAGATCATCTACCAACGCAACCAAGGCCGTCTCCGTGCTGTGACCACTGCAAAACGGTGCCCCCTACGCCCACCTCTTCCAGCCGGCGCAATAAGATACCATGGTCGATGGTATCGAAAGCCGCTGATAGATCTAATAGGACCAAGATAGAGGAACAACCCCTATCTCTGGCCCTCCATAGATCATCTACCAATGCGACCAAGGCCGTCTCCGTGCTGTGACCGGGTCGAAAGCCGGACTGGCGCGGGTCTAGATAGTCTGCTTCCTCCAGGTGGCATGGGAACTGTTGCGCCACCACACTCTCAACAACCTTCGCTAAAAAGGGAAGGTTGGAGACAGGACGGTAATTAGCTAGTTCCTCTGGATCCAGGGAAGGCCTCTTGAGCAGGGGCCTCACCACCGCCTCTTTCAAGGCGGCCGGCAAGGACCCCTCCTCCAGTGAAGCGTTCACCAGACCCAGGAGCCAGCCTCGTGTAACCTCCCAGGATCCCAGTACAAGCCAGGAGGGACACGGGTCCAGTAAACATGAGGTGGCTCGCAGTCGCCCATGTAACCTGTCCAAGTCCTCGGGAGCAACAGAGTCAAACCCCTCCCAGCGTGGTGTCTCAAGACTTGCTTCCGACGTCTCCCCTGGTCCACTGAAGGGGGCCCATCCACTCCAGATCTGATCGATTTTGTCCTACAGATATTCCCCAAACTCCTCTGCTCTACCCTGCAAAGGGGCTTCCCGCGACCTCTGTAATAAGAGAAAGCGGGTCACCCGAAACAGGGTGGCAGGGTGGTTATCCGCGGACGCAATAAGAGCGGCACAGTGTCTACGTTTGGCCGCTCTCAGAGCCACAAGGTAGGTCCGTAAATAGGCTCTTACCTGTGTTCGGTCAGATTCGGAGTGTGAGGACCTCCACCTGCTTTCTAGGTGTCTCCTGTGGCGTTTCATCACCCTCAGCTCCTCGGTAAACCAAGGAGCCAGGGTGGTTCATTGCCGCAGGAGAGGCCGCAAAGGCGCTACCCGGTCCAAGGCCCCCGCAGCCGCCTTATTCCAAGCGGCCACTAGGTCCTCCTTCCGGGAGCGGGTCGGGCTACAGGAAGTGGCCCAAGCTCCGTCTGGAACCTATCCGGTTCCATCAGTCACCTGGGGCGGAACCATCTGGGACAATCAGGTTCCGCCTCCCTGCGGTGGGGGGTAGCGCCGGGGAAGTCGAGCCGGAGAGAAGAGTGGTCTGACCATGACAGGGGTGTGATAACTAGAACCCCTATTCCCAGATCACTCGTGCACTGTCCAGATACAAAAACAAGGTCCAGTGTGTGCCCACCCTCGTGTGTGGGGCCCTGAATTAATTGGGACAGGTCCATGGCTGTCATGGAAGCCATGAACTCCCAAGCCACCTCGGATGCTTCGCCCGTCGACGGCAGGTTGAAATCCCCCATAACCACAAGTTTGGGGGTATCAACTGCCATCTCCGTGATCAGCTCGAGGAGCTCAGGCAGGGCCGCTGATGCATAGCGAGGAGCCAAGTATACAATCAGCAAGCCCAACTGCCTCCCTGGGCCCCATTTCACACCAAGGGACTCACACCCGGAGATCTGTGGCACAGTGAACTCCCTCAGTTCCAGACTCTCCCGTATAATTACCGCCACCCCGCCACCCTTACCCACGCCCCGCGGCTGATGAAATGCACGGTAACCTGGTGGGCACATCTCCACGAGGGGCAAACCAAAAAGGAAAATATAAGTCATTGAAAGGATTGAAATTTACATTATATTCTGTTGATTGACATTTGTCAGTCAATCGGAGTGCCGATTTACTGATCAGGTACAACACATAGAACAGCTTGTAAGAATAAACCTGTGGTCCTAGTATATTTAATCCCAGGCTCTATTATTCCCCCCAGATTCCTGGTGAATTTGATTGTGGATATTCAGCCAAACAAGAGAAATAAAGATCCAGCTTTAGAAAAACATTTTCTTGGACTCACTCACCTACCTTCCTTGGTGGAGATGGTTCCTTCTGCACAAATACGACAGTGGTAACAGCAGATGGGCTTCCCTTCCTGAGCCACCTTCATAAATCCAGGACGGCAACTTTCCACACATCTGGAAGGAGGCAGGGGCTGGGCAGAAGAGAGAGCATCAAGGTAAAGGAAATGAAAGCAGAGTGAAACCATAGCCTACAATTTAATTTTAAACTGGGAATGGGCTTTCTTGGTCTGTTTAAATATTAAGAATAGGTTCGCACGAAATAACAAATCTATTAATAAAAGTACAGAACAGTGCAATTCAATTATAAATGTATTTACAAAAATATATATTGAGTCCCAACTTTTTTGGTGCAATAAAATGCAAAATAAAACTTACAGTACAATTCAATTATAAATATATCTATAATAAGAATAAAAGAGCCACAATGGCGCAGTGGCTAGAATGCAGGACTGCAGGCTACTTCTGCTGCCT
The DNA here is from genome assembly GCA_029890345.1 of Natrix helvetica helvetica. Classification (NCBI taxonomy): domain Eukaryota; kingdom Metazoa; phylum Chordata; class Lepidosauria; order Squamata; family Natricidae; genus Natrix; species Natrix helvetica. The sequence goes on from JAKRSI010000881.1 coordinate 358,988, forward strand.
TCCGGCTGCCTGCAATTTGACAGTTCGATTCTCACTAGGCTCAAGGTTGACTCAGCCTTCCATCTTTCCAAGGTTGGTAAAATAAGGACCCAGATTGTTGGAGGTGTAAACTACTTAGAGAAGACTGTAAAGCACTATAAAGTGCTTCTTCTTCCCACAAAGAGGAGGGAGTCAAACTATTCTCCAAGGCACCTGAGGGTAGAAGAAGAAGCAATGGGTAGAAACTAATCAAGGAGAGAAGCAACTTAGAACTGAGGAGAAACTTCCTGACAGTTAGAACAATTAATCAGTGGAACAGAAGTTGCCTTCAGAAGTTGTGAATGCCCCAACACTGGAAGTCTTTAAGAAGATGTCGGATAGCTATTTGTCTGAAACAGTATAGGGTTTCCTGCCTAGGCAGGGGGTTGGACTAGAAGACCTCCAAGGTCCCTTCCAACTCTACTATTGTATTGTATTGAAGTGGTATATAAGTCTAAGTGCTATTGCTATAAAAATTATACTGACTCCCAAATTTTGGTGCAGTAGAATACAAAATAAAATTTACAGCCTCAACTCTTTATTTTTACAAACATAGTAATTATTAGCTGTTTCTATAGCAACAAACTATTCTAATTAGCAAATCCCAAGTCAATCAATCAGAATAGAGCTGGAAGGGACCTTGGAGGTCTTCTAGTCCAACCCTCTTCTCAAGCAGCAGACTCTATGCCATTTCAGACAAGTGGCTGTCCAGTCTCTTCTTAAAACCTCCAGTGATGAAGCCCCTACAACTTCTGAAGGCAAGCTGTTCCATTGGTTAATTGTCCTCACTGTTAGGAAGTTTCTTCTCAATTCCAGGTGGCTTCTCCCCTTGATTAGTTTCCATCCATTGTTTCTTGTCCTGCTGTCTGGTGCTTTGGAAAATAAATTGATCCCCTTCTCTTTGTGGCAGCTTCTCAAGTACTAGAATGCTGCTATCCTGTCTCCTTGTTTTCTCTAGACTGGCCAAACCCAAATCCTACAACTGTTCTTCATATGTTTTAGTCTCCAGGCCCTTAATCATCTTAGTTGCTCTTCTTTGCACTTTCCCCAAAGTCTAACATCTTTTTTGTAATGTGGGGATTAAAACTGGATGCAGTATTCCATGTGCGTCTGTACTAAGTTTTTATAAAGTGGCCCTAACACTTCACACAAAGTATCATAACAAATTCCAGATAAGAACAGAATGTATTGTATAGGGTTTCCTGCCTAGGCAGGGGGTTGGACTAGAAGACCTCCAAGGTCCCTTCCAACTCTACTATTGTATTGTATTATTCTGAAGCCCAAGTGGAATATTGGAGAGTAACTCAGCTTTTGAATATAGTTGAGCACATCTGGGAACTCAAGAGAACGAATAATATAGGATAGAAGGATGAGGTTACAAAAATTCAAAGGACCAGTTCCTGACAAATAATCTCAACTGAAGGATGTCGTGTCCTTTGAGCAAAAGGACTCATTTAAACAATAAGAATAATTCAAGCAACTTCAAACCTATAACTGGGGGCAGGATGTCTCATGTAAATCTGGATTTTGGAGGAAGAAAAGAGCTGTCTGAGCATTCAGAGAGAATTTAGGAAATGTAATCAGCTCTACCTGATGGAGCCATTTGGGCCACACAATGGCCTGTTGGTTGATGCTGAGTTTGGGCTCCAGGGATTCCTGTCTGGAGAGACTCCCAAATTTCATACTGACAACTGAACCATTAGGAAACTTCAGCCAGTCCACAAGGTCAAAATCAGCTGCCAGCTCTCCATT